>CM019179.2:6945745-7351094 GCA_009739505.2 Apolygus lucorum | reverse complement strand
AAATCAAAACACGAGTGTGAATCGCAAAGAGGCCTAATCTCCGTTCAAATTTAGCTGACCGAAATGCAATCGATGGTTGGTGATTTTGATTTTTTTTAATTCTTTTTTTTGATTTGTTTTTTTTTTTTCTCTTCATATTGGATGTTTGGTGATTTTATAGACGAGTGATCTATATAGAAAAAAACGTCTGCCAAGTTGGGTGGGCAGTATAGCTTCCTCACTCATTGTAACATGGACGTAAAGATCAGTTGGCGAAAACTCGGCGCTGCGCGCCTCGGCGGGGGCTTCGCCCCCTGCACCCCCCGGATGATTTCCGCTTAGAGCCTAATGGCTAAAATGTGACATACCTTGAAAAGGTTTTTGCTCCCTCTCCCTCTTTTATCTTTCTTCCACTGTAATATTTAAGCTCACTCAGCTGATCAGTGACCACTCAGGCACCTTCAGCATTCTCCATTGACCCGCCTTTCAAATTTCAGGTTCCTGCGTTCAACAGGAGAGAAATGGCCTTGGAGCTCACTCAGCTGATCAGTGACCACTCAGGCACCTTCAGCATTCTCCATTGACCCTGCCTCTCAAATTTCAGCTTCCTGCGTTCAACAGGAGAGAAAATGGCCTTGGAGCTCACTCAGCTGATCAGTGATCACTCAGGCGCCTTCAGCATTCTCCATTGACCCGCCCTCTCAAATTTCAGGTTCCTGCGTTCAACAGGAGAGGAAATGCCTTGGAGCTCACTCAGCTGATCAGTGACCACTCAGGCACCTTCAGCATTCTCCATTGACCCGCCCCTCTCAAAATTTCAGCTTTCTGCGTTCAACAGAGAGAAAATGGCCTTGGAGCTCACTCACTGGTGATCAGTGATCACTCAGGCGCCTTCAGCATTCTCCATTGCATGCGCAGCGGCTATTGCTTGACCAATTTGATTGAAACTTATAGGGTGTCTCTTAGAAATTAGTCCCTAACTAACCTTCAAATTTGAGCAAAATCGGTTCATTAGAAACCGAGAAACCGAGGTTCCAGAAATTCACGTTTGCGCATGCGCACTCGCTCCTATTGGTCCGAAGGTGCTGAAATTTATAGGGGACCGTCTAGGACCTAACCCGCACAATCCCTGAAAATTTCATCAAATCGGATCACAGGTTAGTATAGTTTTGCCCGGGACAAGGATTGACCACAGACAGACCGACAGACAGAAGACGACAGACAGACACGGAACCAAAATTGTTCGGGAAGCTCTAAAACGCAAAAAGCAAGTGGAAATTTTGACATTTTTTTTTTCACTTCTTCTTTTTCACGAATACAAAGCTTCCCTACCTTCGGTAGTGAGGAAGCAATAACAAACCATTGTGTAATAATTTGCAGCGTTTTATATTTGTTCCCACTATAATTTATCAATTTTCCCTGGAATATGCAAAATATTAAAAACCCAAAATAAATAGAAACGGAAGATGAACGCAACATATAAACAACAATGTTGAGATAACTGACTGACCATCCCACTATGTCGGACTTACAGTCCTCATGCTCGATAATCGATATGAGAAGAGGGACAATACATCATCACTTCATTTCGTTTCGTTCGACTTCGCGTTCGCCATTTCTGTTTTGTATTAATTCATTATATTATGTAACATTACAACTTTTTACAAGTAAAATTCGAACTGGCAATATGTTAGAATATCGATTAAAAAAATGGAAAAACGATGCAAAAACATTCGGAATCAGTATTTTCTTTCGATATTCTATCGATATCACTGATATTGATTTAAAAAAAATTATGAAAACATATTCGATATCAGTGAAATAAGTATTTTCTTTCGATATCACACCGTATTGACTGTCAAAAAATATGCTAAAACATCTTAGAAATAGGTGAAAATTGATACTGATATTGATTTTTAAAAAAAGGTTTTGATACCTACTGATATTGATTTTTTTTAAATATGCAAAAACATATTCGATATCGAAGAAATCAGTATTTTGGTTTATTATTTTCAATAATGAACCTTTGGATCGACCAAGGAAAATTTTTTTTTAACACCCACTCAAAATTTGATGGTTTAACGTATCAAGGTACGTAGAATCCAAAAAATCGAATAAAAATTTGGCCGTCCGTCCGCCGTCCGCGGCACTTTTGTCACTTAGCATTGACCGATTTGATGAAATTTGTTATGTTGGCTCCATTTGGGGTTTAGTTGTGCCCGAAGCTTTTGGTTGATGTAGGTCACTTCTAGGATTCCAAAATCAATTTTGAAATTTTGAAAACGCCCTAACTCAACAAATTTTGATATAAAGATATTTTTTTACTTCAATTTAAGATTCCATAGAAATTTTAGAATTTTTTGAGACCACCCGAGGACAAACCGTTCGCTCACTACGAGAATTTAAAGTTTGAAAGTACGATAAATCGGAAACACGAGTGTGAATCGCAAAAAGAGCCTAATCTCCGTTCAAATTAAAGCTGACCGAAATGCGATCGATGTTTTTCTTCATGTTGGATGGTTGGTGGCTTTGCAGACGAGTGATCTATATAGAAAAATAAAAAATAATAACATTGTGTAATAATTTGCAGCGTTTTCTTTCAATCAATATCACTAATATTAATTCTAAAAAATATGCAAAAACGTATTAGACATCAGTAAAATAAGTATTTTTGTTTCGATAATCTATCATTGAAAAAAAATATGCAAAACATTAGATATCAGTGACAATGCCATCAATATTTTTTTCCATATTCTATCGATATATCAGTGATATCGATATTTTCCTTCCAATATTTCATCGATATCGATACTGCCTTCCGATATTATTTCGATGTAGAATATCGCATCGAAAGGTACATCGAATCGTCACTAGGTGCTTCAGATGTTGTCAAGACAAATTAATGCTACCTTGAAACACCGTCCTCCATCTAGCTCAGCAATTTCAAAAATGAAGTCTAACTGTATTATTGTTGCCTTAGCTCTTCAGAAGCCACAAACGAAGAGGCAAATCAATCCTTTGGGGTTGAGATTTAACAAAACCCAACTGGTGGTGGAAAGTACATTTCCATAGAAATAAATGAACCAAAGGACATAATAGAACACATTTAGCTTCGCAGGAGAGGAAAAATGAATGAGTAATTCACCATGCCGAATTTCCTATTTTTGACCCCAAATCGGATTCAACACCTCGAAAAACCTCCTAAGGCAAACTTTCAGCCCGAACTTCCTGATTTACGAATAAACAAACAGTGCAGAAAATATGAACGTTTAAAAAAAAAAAACGGGAGGATGACGTCATCCTGGAATAGTTCATTTACGGCCGCTTGAAGCGCTGAGATCGTGAAATCCATAGTCCCCAGATGCAACATCTCACAAAACCAGTAAAGATCAATCGAAAAACTGAAGAAAAAAAGAAAAAGCGAGATGGGGAAAATCAGGTTTCCCCTGTTTTTGTTTGATAACTTTCCTCTTAGATAACACGATTTTGTCGTACCATCGGGCAACACTGGAGGAGACGGCGATCCGAACAGCCAATCAGCGAGCGTTCAGGAAAAATGCAAACAGAATTCGGTGAAATTCCTCATTGTACTGACGGAGTGCAAGTGACAACACTCCTACTCATCATAATGAGGCATTTGGTAGAATTCAATTATCCTGAGGAACCTTCTTGAAAATCCGATTTGAAGCTTTCTGCAACGCTATTCATCTACTTATAATCCAAAACAGATATTTTGTTGGATACCAAAATACTCAAACTATCGATTGTATAAGGTAACGTGAAAAAATGACTGCGAAGTGGGTGTGGCACATAGGTTTCTCGTATCCATAACCCGATTGTATAGATGATCTGATGCATAGTAACTCAAAGCATCAGTCTCTAGTACCTTGCACTACACTCATAGGGACCATCTACACGTCAACCTAGGGACGACACAATACCACCGATATATCGGAGTATCGATATTTTCTTGACGATATTATCGAAAATTTTGAAAAAGTGAATTGGTGAAAAAATACCAAATGAGTAACTAGAAAATACCATATACTGTCTGCCACAGAATAACACTCAAAATAGGCTCAGAATAGTATCAATTGAAACGATATATCGCCTCGATAGCCTCAAAATAGTAACAATATCCAATGTGAGTTCGGAAGGAAGTTAAAACCGTTTTCCCGTACTTACAAGAGGGAGGCATGCAAAATATGAATCGTGATGGCGACATCAGTCACTTGCGAACGGCTTTTTTCGAATAAATAGCATTATTTGTATTGTAACTGATTATTACTCGATCCTTTCGATTTCTAGTGGAAGGAAAACATCATTTCATTGAACAGAGATTTCTTGCAAATAAGAATTGGAATTGAAATAAAATGGAATGATTATTCATTTTTTCAAATTTTAAATTATTGACTTTTATTACATTTTTATTAGCCATTGACTTTTATTTCATTTTAAATTATTGTTAAAAAAATATATATTGCCTTTTCTCAATTTTAAAAAAAAATTTTATTGGCATCGTACAATGACATACATTCAGCCCTACTGTTTTACAATACAAGAAGTTGCTTTTCACTCATAATTAATAAAAATAGGAATACAATAATAGCTTCCAAACTGTTGAAAATTAAATAAGTTTCCTCACAATGGTATTCAATTAGATATTCACATTGTTCCGGGTAATAAACTCAAAAATGGTCTTGTAGACCTCGATGTCTCCAGTTGACAGAAGAGGAGGAAAAACCCCTATTCTCAAAGGAGGAAAACCCTATTCTCAGAGGAGGAAAAAACCCTATTCTCAATTAATAGGGTTTTTATTTGGATTGAAAAATCATCGGTGGTTAATTTGAAATATCGTTGGTATCGATACTTTGAGCCGATATTATCGAAGTACCGATATTTATAATAACGGTATCGATACTTCCTGAGAAATATCGTATCGAAAAGAGTATCGATACTTTGGAGTATCGTGCCTTCCCCACGTCAACCCACACAATTCCTGAAAATTTCATCGAAATCGGATGGAAAATGTAAAAGTAGTTGTGTGTGTGTAGTTATGGTTGTAAACTGTGAAGGAATCACGTTCACGTTCAGGAAGGCCTAAAACGTAAAACGCGAGTGGAAACGCTGATTTTGGAGAACGTTTTTTTCCAACCTTGAAATCCAAAAGTGAAAACGATGCTACCGTTACATTGGTAGACTCGGAAGCAAAAGATAGATTTCTGAGAGAACTTGATAAGATCAGACCCACCTCTACTAGTGAATGAACTGGCGGATGAGTTTCATGAAAGTGTTCAGTTTTAATAATATTCTGCCGAATACCTTTTGAACCTTACGAAAACTCAAGAGAAATATAAGTTGTGGCGGAGGGCTCTACGAATAACAGAAAAGTTCGAGTTTTCAAAGGTGTCTTATTGGATGCCTCATCAGAAAATTCTAATGGTTATTATTGGAAACCTCAGGATTTAGTGACCACCGCATCAATATTCCATTATGATACACCCGGAGGGAGGAGGTATTATTTTGGCTAACCATTGATTTTTGTAATATTTAGTCAAATCTTCTCTTTTTCAGAAAAATAAGCCGCTGGTTGTGTCTATTCTTGGAATAACTTTGAATCGAGAGGTTTCCGACAATGTAAATCACTCAGATGATGCTTTCCGGCCAAAATTGGAGAACTTCGAATAATATTAAATGACGGTATTGATGTACATGAAAGAACCAGAGAATAACGAATTTCCTGCCAATGACAATAATCAAGAACCAGATGGAAGGAAACACTACGAGGACTGTATGGAACCAAAAGAAGAACCATCCCAAGGTGCTGACACTAAACAAGAAAACAATGTGAATTATGTGCCTCTAAAAAATTGAACCTGTAATGATAAACCAAGTAGACTTTTCAATTGTGAACTGGCAAAATTAGTACAAAAAGATGATATTTGTCGATTGGTTCATAATTTTGTATTAAAATAAAACATCTATAATTTTTATTCGTTGCAAGTAATTTCCCCAGTCCTGAAGTCACGATCAAAACCAGGTATTACACGCTATTTGGTTCGTAAAAATTCTCAAAATTTGGGAAACAATTTCTTGAAAAGTGAGAATTAGGGGGCAACGGAGAAATGGAACACACTAGAAACCAATTGGTTGGGGAATGTGAGGAGGAATGTCAGTCAAAGGGTTTTTCCTACATCTGCAGTTTTCCTTCGTCTGATAGGAATAGCAGAAAACCCCCCCCCCCCCCTTTCACTTTTCTCGACCAATAGAATCACCTTCCCCTTTCACTGTGACTATGAAGGTTCTCACATGCGCTACATACCATTATGGTTCCAAGACATTCAACAAGTCTTGGTGGTTTTATACTGACGATGACCTAATCGTGGGGATCAACTTGGTAACTCATTGTTTTCACGGTCAGGAGTGTAAGGTAAAAGCACCAATGGTGAAATGAGCACCAGTGGTGGAACGTTGACCACAGAAATGGGTATAATAAGGTTTTAACGATAATTTTGAGGTTCCTTCAGCCTCCAGTATGATCAACTGTTATTACTGGTCATGTGAAAAAAGAAGATTATTTCTTGCCTGAATGAGCGACAGCCGGACTAGAAAAGTGAGTCAGTCAGAACGTGGCAGCTGAAGCTCCATTTGTTAGTGAAATTGGCAAGGTACGTTCCTCCGAAATTAGTGTTTATTGCTGATTGTGTTATTTCTTTGTGGTTTCATCATTGTTTATTATGATAGTTCTTCATTTTCTTGAGTTTTTTAAACGTCTCTATCATTAGTTTTTTCAATATATCAACCATTCCACTATTGGCACATAATTTTCGTCGAGAGCACCAGTGGTGGAATGGTCAGTCCATTGGAACTAAACTATTTTTTCTATTAAAGATTTTTGTATCTAATTGTTATTTGTAAATTCATCAAACGACTCCAACATATTCAAATATCTCGTCTGTACACCGTAGCCAATAGTGGAATGGAGTTGATGAGGTATTCCAAGACTAGAAAATCTTTATTCCACCATTGGATCAATGCAGTATTTGGTTGCTCTCAAATGTTTCTGCAGTCGGTTCTTGTCATCAGTGATTTTTCAAAAATTTACCAAACCTTCCAAAGGACCTGCTAAAAATTACTTAGGTAGGTACTTATTAGTACCGAGGATCGTGTGTTCACTCCTCATCTTCTGAAATGTTGTTTTTTCTCCATCTTCATTTATGTTTGCTTAATTTTGATTTCATTGTTATTTAGTTACATCTCAATATGCCGAACCCGAGCTTTCGGAGGTACTCGATGAAACACATTGAAAAGAAACAACCATGAGCCCATCCTCCCACACGATTGTTCATTGTTGTATTATTCGAATTGAATATTTGAAAATGTGGACAATTCATTATTTATTGAATATACCAATAACTACTACCTACCTAATGCTCAATTCATTTGTTAATAAAAATGATTAAGTACCTACATAAGTATTTATAACGGGGAAATTTTAATGACGAGTTGAAATTTTGGCATCGTTCCACGACTGGAGCAAAAAATTCCAATTTAGGAACACACCACAATTTTCAGCGTTCCACTAATGGTACAAAACTAGAAGCTGAGGAAAACGGATTATTATAAGAAAAAAAACTACTTCTAAAGCAATTTTCAGACATTCTCCGTAAAGGGGAAGATTTGCTGGAGCCATTGGCGTCTTCATAAGTTTTTGATCTAAAAATTTTTAAACAATACCACGAGAACCGAGTACAATTGAATTGCTAAGGACCTTAAGCATTCCATCATTGGTGCTTTTACCTTAATCGTCGGCAACAGATGGCCGTCACCACAGGGGCAACCTACCTTCCACAAAATAAAAACAACCTAGCGTTGTTTACAACTCCCAAGTTTCATAATATGGCGTAGTAATTATGAACGACCGAATGAAAAGATCGAATAAGCAATTTTAAAGACATCAGGATCTTGATAATAGCATCAAGAAAACAACTTTTGGGGTTAAGAAATTAACCAAGATCTTAGTAAATAGGTAATTGATCATTGACTACTATGAACAAGTCAAGTATGCCAACATTTTGGTAGGTTGGTCAAAATTGATAAGGATGGTGAGTATAGTTTTATAATGATTTGGAACGAAGGGCGATAGTACCCCCTCGGCCTCGGGAGGTGGTGACTAACTTGAAGAGGGGACAAAATAACACGTAACATGAATGGCCTTTTGCGCAACTCCAACACAAACCTTCGAGAAATTCAAAACAAATAAACTACTTAAGACGCAAAATGAAATTTCATCTAGAAAATGTGATATTTGGTGACGTACGAACTCGAAATATGTAATAATGCAGTGCGGAGAAGCTAACAGGCAGGTTAGGGTGCGGGAACCGCAGTGATGAGGCATCAGTCGTCGAAAATATTACACAAAAATAAAGTGAAATTGTCGAGAGTCATCAAATTACGGGAAATGGGGGGCATAACGGGAAATAGCAACCTTGGAGGAGAGTCTGGAAGGAAGGAAAAACCTGCTAAGTAACGGGGAGACCACGAGAAGAGGACAAAGCCGTCCATGTAACGAAATAATCTTTGCCATCAATGGAAGTATCTCGAACGAGAACCCAAGAACTCTCTCAAGTAGTAGTTTGCGATCGGATATTTCGGATAAAACAAGCGATTATAAGCCTTGGAACGAAGTTATATTCGTAAAAGGAAATGTGGTTATCGAAGGTATAGAAAGGTTCTGAGGATGGGAGTTTGTACAAAATGACGAGATAAATCGACTGCAGTCAGAGAGACCCAGGTTGAGTGGGGCGCTTGCTCGGGTTCTACAAACGTCCGTGAACGTTCCCCGATCGAATTTGAAACATCAAAACAATTTACAAATATGAACAGATCGGACTTACCTTATTAATTCGTTTTAACGCCATTTCCTGGAATAATAGCACTAAGGAAAACGGGGACAACGAAACCGCTATCAAATAGACCTGAGATTGGCAAATTCAATATGGCTCCCTGCTGACCCTGGTTTGTACACCTAAAATACTCGAAGCCTTTCAACTAGAAAAACGGGCTCGATTAATTTTAAAATTACTCCGGGGCGATCAACAAAAATATTTTTTGGGAGGAAAAACTATTTGGTATTTCAAATCGTAGAAACGAGTCCGGAAAAGTTGTACACGTGTACAGGGGACGAGGGGTTTGCAGTGCCTACTGGAGTGCAGTTGGCAAGCCACGCGCATCGAGCGTGGCCTCCAAGTGGCGGGAAATTCAAACTGTCCACATCGTGGATCAATACTTGAGGAAAATCATAGTTCTCTCGTATTCCTAGTCTATTTTATATGAAATTAAATCTACGCGTCTCCGAAGTCTGGTAATAAATAATTTGCCATGGTGAGAAATAATCTGCTGACCAATGCTTGATGACCATTCATGTTATTGTTAGGAAAAGTATTTTAATGTTCTGAATATACATTTCTGGGAAACAGAACAACACCCTACACTGAAGCCCAAATGACTGCAGCTCCCCACTGAATTCCTTCAATAACACGATATTGTTTCAAAACGTCCAAATGTCATTAAAACTATGTTGGCAGGTAAGTATAACCAAAATTTACAGTTTTTGACAATTTTGAGAACCTGTCCCTCATGGATGGACCTCAGCACGCGACGCTGAAGTAGCGAAGACTCAAAGAAACTCAGGTTGAAGCAAACGGTTTCAGATACATTCAAGGCTGAAGAGGACTCATACATAACACTACTGTTCAAAAAACATGCCTTTAATAGAAAAAAAGTCTGCCAAGTGGGTGTGGCACATAGTTTCCTCATAACCATAACCCGATTGTATAGATGATCCGATGCATGGTAGTTAATCTCAAACATCTCAGTACCTTGAATACAAAAAATGAAGGGGGTGGCACTCTTTAGGGTCAAAGGCGATAGCTCTTACCTCCTGAATGTAGCAATAACAAGTGGACTGGGGCCGTCAGAGGTCAGAGTGATTACTAAGAATGGCTCTTAAAAGAAATTATTTTGTTTTCAAATTACATAGAACCTGGTCGGTCACTAAGGCGTCAACCCGCAAGATTTCTGACAATTTCGTTGAAAACGGGTGGAAAACATATATCTTAACTCTGTTAAAAGTTAGTACGTTTGTGCATGCGCGGTGGTTAAGTACCATAAACTTGGGAGCCATTATTTTCATTGGCGACAAGCGCAGTGGCTACTATTGGTCTGAAGGTGGTGATTTTCATAGGGGACCATCTAATATTAATCTGTAACATCCCTGAAAATTTCATTGAAATAGGATGGGAAATGTAAAAGTTATGGCCATTACAAGGAATTCACGTTTGCGCATGCGCAGTGGCTACTATCAGTCCAAAGGTGGTGATTTTAGCTACGTCACGATTGGATAGCTACGTTGTGTCACAAGAGTTGCCGCCTCCACCCATCCCGAAGTTGAGGCTCAAAAGGGGCCTTCCATGCGAAACAGAGGGCATGGAAGTGGAGGTTGCAGGCGCCCCGCTAGGAGGCAGCACCGGACGGACGAGCGCTGCAAAATAGGGGAGTGGGGAGGTCACGTGAGGGAGGGGCACGGCTAGGGCAACACGACTGCGGCGCCTCAGTCGTGTCTTGATCGAGCCGCTCACCACCCAAAGTCTGTGTGAGAAGTCTGTGTGACAAGTCTTTGTGAAAAGTCTGTGTGACCTCAGTAAATTTGAACATTAACGCCAAACTGATTGAACATTCGTTTGAAAGCCCGAAGTTGACTCCTAGAAACTGTCAGTGAATGATACGCCCTCCTGAAGCTTCAAGTAACCAACGGCCGACCCTCGCATTCCAAAAAAGGACCACACCCAACGGATTCTCTCGCAAAAACCCAGTATTGGTAAATTGATTATTTTGTAAAACTCTTTTCTAACATTCCTCCTAGGTATTTTGATTCCTATTGATTTCTTTTCGTCCCTAGGACTTGTTATATTTTCATGTTCCGAAACACCACGTGCTTATGTTCATGTTCCCCCTTCTAAGTTCCGAAACATCACGTGGCTTATGATCTTGGAGGTTATCCCCATCAGGGCCCTCAGTAATTAAAGTCAATACTTGATTATTAGTAAGGGTATCTTAGTCCCAAGTTGAATAGTTCCTTTATTATTTTATGATTGAAATACTTACCTGGATAATTAAACAGGATTCCTTTTCGTTGCATAAACTGTGGTTGTTATTGGTACACTCCCCCGATCAATTTCCTGGTGCAGAATAGAGTAATAGTAAATACTTACCTGAGAATACTTACCTTGAGAATCATAGTGAGAACCAGAGTAGAGTCATTAACGTAGAAACAAACTTGAAAGTACTTACCTTAGACTTGCTGAAATCTCGAAGAACCTGAACAGAAAGAAAAGTTATTAAATACAAAGGTAAAAATTATTACACAATAACGGGAAAAGTAAAAGAAGTCTTAGAGGAAAAATACTTACTAAATCTCAAGTTGGACAAAGATAGGCATTTTTCGGTAATCCCCGAAGGGATACCTATTCAACGCCATCCTCGTCGTTTCCTGCTGACTCGTTCCACTACTCGTAGAAACCACGGTAAGTAAATCTTGGATACTCCTAGTATAAGCGCAAGGGCATTGTAGTGGCGAATTTAAAACTTAGTACTAAACTCTCCCGGCCATCGTAGTGTTGAAACATTCACCATTACAACGTCATACCATTCAAATCTTCAACTTTCCTTAGCTTCTCTGATTTTTTTAAAAGATTTTCCCCGATTACTGTTATTCCTGGGCCATACTCTTTTGAAAAAAAAAAAAATAATAATAAAAAAATTGACTGAAATACCCCATTCACAAGGGACAATGAATTTCCCCGAGGTATCAATAAGTGTATCAGAACGAACGCAGGTCGGGTTTATCACAAGAAATAAGAGTGCAAAACAATTCAGTCAAGAAGGTTGGCTATTGGGAGGCTCCACGAATCCCTCTCACCCCCAGAGGCCATTTTTGAAAAGACTGGTTCATTATGAAGTGAAAGAATGAACGTCGTAGAACTTCCATAGAGTTGTCTTGAATACAAGAAGAAAACAAATATATATATTGGATGTTGTCGTTGCAAGATCTCCACGTTGGACCCTATGGCGTTTCTGGTCAGCACAGAACGTAATACGTAAGAATCGAATGGTGTCCCTACGTTTGAACTTGGTGGTTGCGATAGGGTAGGGGAAGAAAGGGATGAGAACGAGGGGGGTTAGGGTAAGGTGGACAGCCGGTAGGGCGAGTAGTGGGTGAGAACAAGGTGGGGAGATGAAACGTCATGGAAGAAGATATATCTTCTTCCATGCGAAACGTGCTGCACTTGGGTGAGTTTGATACGTTAGTACTGTTTACATATGGTCGCTTTTATAATATTATGTTCTCATACTACCTTGTTATAGTTTTTACACTTATATGGACAATGGGTGCGCCTTGATTTTTTTTAGTTTTTAATCGAAAGTAGACTACATCCTGAGAATTTTGGCACCAACCGCGACCTTCTAGCGTGGGTAGATCTGTTTCTATGATTTTTCAAAGTTTCGACCGTTTATGACGTCACGCGCCCTTCACCCCCCAGCCCACAGTGACGTCATAAACTGTCGAAACTTTAAAAATTCATAGGAAAATATTTACACACGCTAGAAGGTCGCGGTTGGTACTAAAATTCCCAGAAGAGGTCTACCTTAGATTAAAAATAACAATAAACAGTTTTTTCTACCCAGGCGCACACCCTATTACAACTGCATGGCAGTAGCCCCTCTAATGTTTACACCGTACACGTATTTTACACTGTTTATGCCAACAAGAGAGGCATGGGAGCACCTAGAAGAGGAGTTGTGGAGGGTGCTATCAGGCTACAAGCCTTTGGGGCTACATGCGGTTCTTTACACATAAAATGGTAAAATAAACACATAAAGATACTCTGGGATTCGGAATAATAATTATCGCAAAGAAATACAATTTGCGACAAATGGTTTTTAAGCTTCTGAAATATCTTCTGTGGCTTACAATATCTTTCCGAGTAATTTAAGTGTTTATTGTGAATAAAAAAGGCTAAGTTACACGCGAGAAAGGAAGACGCCAGTGTCTGTCTCCATCAAACTTACACAGTTTCCAACCCAGTGAGAAAGCACTTTTTATGACTGGCTTCGGAGTTCTTGTTGTTATTCCTTGTTGACAGGGCGGGGAATCTGTTGACCTCAACGTTTGTCCTATTGGCAGTGACTCGACTCGTGTCTTGGTGGGAATTGTTGTGATGACCTAATCTTAATTAATTATTGACCTCAGAGAAATGCTGAGGAGACCATTCGGGTCCTGCCGACTGCGCCACATTGTTGAATCATAAAAAATTAACTTCCCACGACCGGGGATCAATCTCCTATCGTTCCATTCTGAATCAGAGCTCCTACCACTTGAGCTAAGGATGTGAATGGACAGAAATGCGAGGAGGTAGCTGACCACAACAGAGGAATCAACTAAATTGTCCATAAAAGGTTTCATCTAACAGAAATGATTCAATTTTTAAGACTAAAATTAATTTTATTAAAGTACAAAACAGGTAGGTATAATAATTTATAGGTACTAAGTAGGTAGGTATAATACACAGGGGTTTCACATAATTTACTAGAAGGTAATGTTTTCAAAGTATGTTACAAGATAGGGGGGATTTTACGATGAGCTGAAGTGAGGCTGAAAAGTAGTGTAGATGAGTGTGTCTTGACCGGAGGTTGACACTTTTGATGTGCTATCTGTAACAGAATTATCGTGTGTGAACTTGAGGGATAGACATCAACTTAAGTGGGTTGGGGGGAGGAAATTTAAATTCGGCTTTCCTCATAAAATTCATTAGATACTTTAAGGAATTAAATTGGGCAACTACTTTCTCTTAAAAGACGTAAATTATAAGGAAGTTTCGGCAAACTTCCCCCTTCCTCAGTAATTAAACAGTTCTCCATCAACTCCTCCTACGTGTCCCCTGACGATCCACCAAGCGCCCGAAAATGGGCAGAAAGTCCCGATAAATTAAACAGCAAATTGTCAGTAATCGATGCTACAACTAATTTGCAACAACTTTTCTCTCATAGGATATTTTTTAACCACTCAAACTGCCACTTTTGGTTTATTTTTTTCAATAATGAACCTTTGGAATCGACCAAGAAAATTTTTTTTAACACCCCCTCAAAATTTGATGGTTTACGTTTCAAGGTACGTAGAATCCGAAAAACGAATAAAAATTTGGCCGTCCGTCATCCGTACGCGGCACTTTTGCCACTTAGCATTGACAGATTTTGATGAAATTTGGTATGTAGGCTCCATTTGGGGTCTAGTTATGCCCCGAAGATTTTGGTTGATGTAGGTCACTTCTAAGGGTTCCAAAATCAATTTTGAAATTTTGAAAACGCCCAAACTCAACGAATTTTTATGTAAAGATATTGTTTTTCCTTCAATTTAAGATTCTATAGAATTTTTTGAGAAGACACGGAGCTCTGTAGGACAAACCGTTCGCTCACTACGAGCATTTAAAGTTTGGACGTACGATAAATCAGAAACACGAGTGTGAATCGCAAAAGAGGCCTAATCTCCGTTCAAATTAAAGCTGACCGAAATGCGATCGATGTTTTTTCTTCTTGTTGGATGGTTGGTGGCTTTGCAGACGAGTGATCTATATAGAAAAATAAAAAATAATAAAACATTGTGTAATAATTAGCAGCGTTTTTACTTTGAATTTTTTTCCCGTGTTTTCAACCTTGCGGCATTAAAATTATCATAACTCCCTCATTTCCCATGCTAATTCAAATCTAATTAAAACTGTTGGAAAGAGCGTTAAATTTCCCACACGATGAGCTCTTGGCTAGTTCAGAAACACTGTACACTAGGTAGTCTACCTCAAATTTGTGAATTTCTTTTTTTTTCAACACGGTGATTTATTCTTGTTAAAATACGATCTTCTTCAAAAGCCCTCAATAGCTTTCAATTTTATAAAGGCCGATCTCTCCGAGCTATGCTTGACAATCCTCAGAGACACATTGTTAACCGACACTTGTTTACGCATGATTAAATTATCTATTTTTGTAATTACTTGTTTTTTGTTGTTGTTCTGATTATTGACCACTTTGAATTTGTTTCAAATATTATTATTGTTGTTTTGAAACATTTTACTATAATCTTTATTGTTATGAGTGTTATCATACTGTGTCGTAAGGCAACCCGATCTAAGGGCAACTCACCAATTTTAATATAGTGGTTGCTCTCTCATGCTTCAGCTTTCCAAATTTAAGCTTCAGCTATACTGTGAAATTTAAGGAGAAAAGTGACGTTTTAATGAGAAAACGTCTGCCATGGGTGTGGCACATAGCATCCTCGTATCCATAACCCGATTATATAGATGATCTGATGCATAGTAGTTAATCTCAAAACACCAATCTCTAAGTACCTTTCACTACCTTCATAGGGGACCATCTACACGCTAATCTGGACAATCCTAGAAAATTTCATCAAATTCGGTTGAAAAATGTAAGTGAGTAGTAAGAATCTGGGGGTTTGAGCACAGTGTCAAAAGTTAAAGATGTGATTGGATCAAAACATTACGTAGCTTGGCTGGGAATCGAACCAGGAACCCTAGGTGGGAGTCTAACGAGCTACCTCTGAGCTATAGAGGCCTGATGAAGGGATGTATAGGATTTGAGATTCTCCCGTCACACATGTGAAATTACGTGGGTAAATAATTGGGAGGGCGAAAAATGCACGGCTGTTAGAAGGATTTTACGGTTGTGCATGCGCAGAGGCTACTGTAAATTTTAAGGCCTTGATTTTCATTGGGGATCATCTACAACCTAATTCGCGTAATCCCTGAAAATGTCATCGAAATCGGGTAGAAAATGTGGAAGTTATGGCTGTTACAAGGAATTCACGTCTGCGCATGCGCAGTGGCCACAATCAGTCCGGGGGTGATGATCGTCATTGGGGACCATCTACAACCTAACCCGCAACATCCCTGAAAATTTCATTGAAATCGGATGGAAAATGTAGAAGTTGTGGCAGTCGCTTCTATCTTTCTTCTAGCTTCTCTTTTTCGTCCTTGAAAAGTGAAAACAAAGCTTCCGCTACCTTGGTAGACTTGGAAGTAAAAAACAAAGTTGATCATGGTTGCGCAATTGCAATTTTGCCATTTTGGTTTATTATTTTCAATAATAAGCCTTTGGAATCCACCAAGAAAAAACATTTTTTAATACCCCCTCAAAATTTGATGGTTCACGTTTCAAGGTACGTAGAATCCAAAAATTGAATAAAAATTTGGCCATCCGTCCGCCATCCACGGCACTTTTTCCACTAAGAATCGACCGATTTTGATGAAATTTGGTATGTAGGCTCCATTTGGCGTCTAGTTGTGCTCCGAAGATTTTGGTTGACGTAAGTTACTTCTAAGGGTCGAAAAATGAATTTTGAAATTTTGAAAACGCCCTAACTCAAAACATTTTGATATAAAGGTATTGTTTTTCTATCAATTTAAGATTCTATAGAATTTTTTGAGACCACGCGGAGCTCTGTAGGACAAACCGTTCGCTCCCTACGAGAATTTATGGGTTGGACGAACAAAAAATCAGAAACACGAGTGTGAATCGCAAAAGAGGCCTAATCTCCGTTCAAATTTTAGCTGACCGAAATACGGACGATGTTTTTCTTCATGTTGGATGGTTGGTGGCTCTGCAGACGAGTGGTCTATAGAAAAATAATAAACCATTGTGTAATAGTTTGCATCGTTTTTACCCTCAGATTAAAGTTCTCATCAGGAAACATCGATATGACAAAAATGTTTGGCAAATATTAGTAAAACTACTACAACAAGCAGGAGGATTTCTCATCGCTACATTTTCCGTTTAGTTTTTCACGAATACTCGAATGGTATTATATGGTATTTTTTTACTCGATTATTTGAATAATAAACGAGGTGAATTTGAGCAATAACTTTTAGAAACACTTGATGAATAAGCAATATTAACAAATAATTGATCCACGCTGCTGGAATATCCTTAAAATACACTATTTCCCTAAAATATCCAATTTACACCTGTAAAAATTAATTATTTAATTAGGAGTTTCAGCGTTCAGCTGCTTTCAGCTTGAAAGTTACTTGAAAAATGATGTACAATTTCCCAAGATTGCCACTGTCAGGCTGAGTCAAGTGTTTTATAACACTCTAGAAAACATTGGATTTCACTCAAGAATAAACTGGTGAAAAGAAATCATTGGGAAGAGCTCCTACCTATCCCAACCTACCCATAGAGGGTCTTATTTAGAATACTGTGTCATGTTCACTAATAAATTTAGATTCATATGTATGGAATATCTTGAATTCAACATCCCGTTCAAGTTTTTTCAACCCATGATTGGAACTAAAAGACAAAAGACAATACACAAGATGGTAACGCAGACGCAGTACATGAAATGATAGGCCCATTTTTACGCTGTGATGCGATATGGCAAGACCCGACCCGCCTCTAGTGTGCGTGTACCTTTATTACCCAAAAATGTTGTGTGCACATGGGTCGGAAAAACTGTTCATTGTTGTTTTTAATCTAAACTAGACCTCATTTTGAGAATTTTGACACCAACCGCGACCTTCTAGCGTTAGAAGACCTTTTCCTATGATTTTTCAAAGTTTTGAATGTTTATGACGTCACAGTGGGCTGGAGGGGCGCGTGACGTCATAAACATTCGAAACTGAAAAATCACGGAAAAAGATCTACTCATTCAAAAAGAGAACGGCTGGTGTCAAAATTCTCAGGATGAGGTCTACCTTCGATTAACAATTTTTTAAAAATGGGGCGCACCCTCCATTTGTGGATCTTTTCAACAATGAAATGATCGAAAATAATATTTAATAGCACGGAACTATTAATGAAAGTAATATATCGAAATACTTTCAACTGGTGAACAACAAAAACAGAAAAACAACAACAAAAATCAGGGCTAAAGTCAGGAAGTTTATCAAGTTCCTAACATAACCCATTCAATGCGGGACTTTCCTACGGCTCTATACTCCACTGCTCATTTCACGAATGTGAACTTCTCATGGGTTTTGCGGGTCAGGTATAAGCCACCGACAAACCGCGGGCACTGCTGGACTCTCGAAATCATGCTAAGGAATGAGAAGATCATGCTGACGGTTATCCCATCCCACAGCTCCTGAAGTCATAAATCCCCTCTTACGAACATGGAAACCTGGGTGATAGTAGGTAGGTAGGTACTAAATACAGATTACAAGAAAACATGTAAGAGGAAGGGATAAAAGAATGACCGATGCATGCAGGGTAGCTACACATTCATATTCCTGTAGTATAAACCATAAATTACGAATCCAACAAACTTACAATAATACTGATTAGATTGTTGAATATTCTCTGAGTTTAGGGAATTTCATATTTATGTATTTGTATGAGAGTGGATCATGCAACTCCAGAGGCCCAGCAACTGAGAAACAGGATTAGGTAGGTACTTAATTAAAGACGCTTAGGAAGGTAGAAATAAGGAAAAATAAGTTTCAAGAACGAGGTGTATTGTAACACAGTCAACGAGCCATTACCGAAGCACGTAGAACTTACTGAAAACGTCGTCGGAACCAACATCATCGTACATTTCGGTAGATCCAAGGGCTTTGATTCCTTTTGTTGCCTGTGATAGAAAGAACCAAAATGTAAAAATGTGCAAGATTTTATTGTTACTAGATACTACAATAGAAAATCAATTAAACAACTCCTCTTAGTCAGACAAGAGATTAAGGCCTAATCTTCTAATTGTTTGAAAATTTCGGTTACTATTGTCTACCCACCGGAGTTAGTCAGTTTAGACTACAATCACTGTTAGAAGTGCGTACTAAAGGACATTACTTCAGATGAAGTTGGAACCTGTTGGACGTTTGAACAAGTTAGATTTGTTCTGCGATCTGTGTCTGTTTTCGTGCGTTGAATTTCGACTGATTTGGTATTTTGTAGTACTATAGGTCTACCGCAGAAACTTTGCGTCCGTGTGGCGCCCTCTAGGTGGCGGATCCGCGAACTATCACGATCGAGTCAACCTTCCATGGTGAAACCTTGACACAGAAATTATTGGAGCCGTGAGAAATTTGATGTTCGTGTACTGCAACGAAATTTAAATTTCGGAAATGCACGAATTTCAAAATTTCAAGCTGCAGTAAGATGGAAATTATGTCACTTTTGAGGGGAGAAATTCCCGAAAAATTATCGTAGGTATGCACGGGAATCTAATAATTAGTTCTATTCTCCAGAAGAATGGGCCAAAGGGATGCAAAGTTTCTTTGGCAGACCTATAGTCTCCTCGAAGCCACCTCGAGAAAAGTTGGAGCTGAAATTACCCCCTCAAGATAGACACGGTTTGACCCTTCTCCGTGAGATAGATGTCACCTTTAATTTAATTTGTGTTTTATTGGTAAAGGCCGGATCGGCAATACAATTGTCAACAATGTTAATAACATTTAAAATAAAATTTAAACGACCTAAAACTAAAGTTCGGAAAAAATAAAAAGAGGAAAAAAAAACACGCTCGCTAAAAACAAAATATCAAGGACCAAAGCCCTCCTGAAAAAAGTCCGTCACAGTATAAAGTTCTGCATTCTGCAGCTTCTCCCTGACAGTAGCGATGAACTTCTTTTCAGGAAGAGAACGCAACTCGTTGGGAAGGTGGTTAAAAAACTTGGCACCCGACTGCAAAGGACTCGTATCCCTCGTCACACTGAGACGTGACACTGGAAGAAATAAGTCGTCTCTCTTCCTGGTATCATAGGTGTGCAGATCACGCCGCCGTTCCATTTGACCCAGATTACTCTTACGAATTGGAGACAGCTCAGGACATAAAGGACTGGAACAGTGAGGATTCCCAGGGTGCGAAAGCTTCCACGGCAACTCTGACTCTGGAATAGCCCGCAAATAGTTCTGACAGCCCTCTTCTGTTGACTGAAGACCTTACCCGCATGACACGAATTGCCCCATTCCAAAACTCAATATGAAACCCTGCTCGCAAAGCAGGCAAAATATACAGTCCGAAGGACATCCAGTGACACAGAGCCAGCCAAACGATGCAGCATGAAGTTGCAAGAGGCTAATTTTAGCAAAAATTATCAATGTGTGACCTCCATGACAGCAGATTATCAATGGTCAGACCAAGAAAGTTCACCTCCTCTTGAAGTCGTTGATTGAGGCGGAAAGTTATACTCTGCTTTTTACTGGTGTTTAACGTCAAACCATTAGCGGACCTTGATTCGAGGCGACAAAAAACAGATTTTCTTCCGCATTAGCAACTATAGGAAGGGTACCCAGCCTTGGAGACGGCGCTGGAGTGCATCCCACTCCAACAGAGGGATTACAATTTGTAGTCATACTAACTGCAGATCTCCACATTCAGTTCAGGACTTATAACCATGGTAAGCTGCGAGGCATAATGAATTGTGTCACATAGAAGCACATGGGAGGAGGAAGAAATTTCAGTAGTTCGTTGCACTCACATATTTGGATGCAGTTTCCAGGTCAGGTTTCCAGGGTAGGTCGACGAAGGCAGCATGATTGAAAAAAACACCTCAAAAAATTCTGCGATAATCAGATTTCCACCACAGGCAGCCCCTGAGCTGGCTACGTCTCAATTTGCACATTTGACAACTTGACTCAAGAACTGCGCCCTTCTCTGCTGTTTCAATGTCCTCCAAATCTCAATGTCAATCTTCTAGAATGGAGCTCTACGAATTGGGTGCTCTTACACAGTCAGAACTTACTATCTTTGTCCTCAAGAGTGTCATACCCATTCAGCCGATGCTTTCAGAGGAGTAAAGAATCTTGGACAGAAGGGATGAAGGAGTCAGGTGTGGCTTTGGAAGAAAGAGAGCGCACAATGGCAAAATAGGATGGAAAGGAGAACGCAGAGGAAGGTAAACTGCGGGGCTGGTACCAAATACTCAGACATGAATGGACAAAAAACATGGAGAAGTTAACTTCTTCTTTATGCAGTTCTTCACAGAAGACGATGTTCTACACACTTTTTATGATTGCACAAAATGGGCGGCTGAATGAAATCAGCCGCAAGCAGAACTGGGTAACTCCCTAAAGCTCAAAACCAGAAGTTTGGACAGCAAGATTCTGGAAAGTGAAAAGAACTGGAGACTTGTAGCAGATGGTACGGAGAGCATCCTGAAAAGAAAGATGTGCTAAGATTGGAAGAGAGAGAGAGAGAGAGAGAGAGAGAGGAGAGAGAGAGAGAGAGAGAGCGCGAGAGAAGGGAGCATATGGTCCACACTCTTATCTAGAACAGACGAAGCACTTTAGAACTCCGAAGTGATATTTTAAACGGATCCAGGCTGAGTTTCAACATGGGAGAAAAGGAGTTTTATTAGTGGGTTTGAATATCATATAACTATGACCAGAAGATGCGGACCCTTCAGGAATCTTAGGAGATCAAACTCCACCTGCGGATCTTAAATATTTTCTCACCTGCCTGCCGAAAAAAAGAATATTCTCAAACTACAAAATTAATATACAATATTTCGTAGTATTTACCTCTCGATACTTCAACAGATATATTTTTAAAGGCTCCACGTAGTTGTCAAATCCCAGAGTGGTCATTGCAAATAAAATATCTTCGCCGTTGATGGTCTTCCGTTTCTCCATGTGACATCTATCACTCGCTTCACTCGTGATAAAACTGATGAACTCCGAGACGCACTCTTGAACGCACTCTCTAGCATCCTTAGCAATCTGTAAATTGGTACAAGAAATTTCAATAAATAAAAATGAGAATGTTGTTGATTAGTTGACGATCTCTCCGTAAGATGTTCACCCACAAATATAATTAACCCACAATTATAAATAAACACACCTACCTTGCCACTTTCGGGGATGGCTTTTTTCATAATTTTAGCGACGTTGGCAATGGGTAAAAATCTATCTTGCTCTCTGAGTACGTGTCCAACTTTATCATTATCATGACTTGAATCGTCCGTGTTTTCAGCAGCCAACTCAATGTCATCTAAAACACGAAGAATCGAGAATACAATCAATTCGAGCGGACAAATTTACGAGTCTACAATAGAGTTCAATCCGCAATTGCATTCACGTTTGTTCGTTAGATAGTCTACTGTTGTTACTTTCTCAAGGCAGTCAAATTTTCAACGATAACCACCACCAGAGGTTCACATAATTTCTTATATATGAACCAGTGTAACCTATTTTCAAAATGATGTACCAAGTTTTCAAAAATAGGTACCCTCATTATCGTTTAATTATTTTCCTTGCTAATTAGTGAAATTTAGCAGATTTTAAGCAAACGAGGAATTTCACCGAGTTCTGTTTACATTTTTCCTGAAAAGTTAATGGTGTGGGATAGATGAAAATCGGGTTGATTTTGGAAAATAAGTCTGTTATTTTTGGAAGACATTAAAAATTTATGATTTCAAAAAATAACCTGGAAAACGGATCTCTTCAACGTGAAGCGGAAACGCTCACTCAGGGCCGTTTTTAGGGGTGGGCGATGGGGGCGGTCGCCCCGGGGCCCCGGGGGGCCCGGATTTTCAAGGTGGGAAAGGGGGAGCACTCCTCAAAAAAGGGTCTTTCTGCTTAAAAAAAAAATTATCGTCCTATGATACACCAAACCGAGTAGGGTGACTCGCCCAATGACTAGCGACGAACTTTAATGTCTATAGTTCTTAAAGTTGCAGTACTACACTACTTGAATTTGTCTGATGTTGTTTAAAATTATGTAAGGAACAAGAATAGCATGGGAGAAGACGAGAAAAGTTGATTTTTATAGCTAATTTTCCACAATAAAGGAGTTAATGTATTTCACCCCATGAATGAACACTATTTCCTAGTGAATGAACCCTGAAATTCCAGTGAATGAACATTATAATTCATATAGTTCATTCACTGGGTAGGATAGCTATTTAAACAAGTTGAGGCAAAAAATCAGCAGTTTAGTTGTTTCTTCACTTGGGAAGCCTCCATTCGATTTAAAACCGTGAAATAACCCTCCAGCCAGTGAATGAACAGTCATTTTACTGTCGTTCATTTACTGGCTGGAGGTCATATTTTAGCTCCCACAGTATGAACACCGAACAAAACATATCATAATCAAAAAAATTCCCTTCTACCCAATTAGTTCTCTCTAGAAAAACATGTCAGCTACAATAATAAAGCATGACATTGACTGATTTAGCATTTTACTTTCCTCTAAACACTAATCCCCACGTAATGGCCAACACCATTTCTTACCCCCAGAGACGTTCTTGGAGACAGACCTGCTGATAACATCAAAACCGAAGAAGATGGCAGACTTTTTTTTATCTACTGCTCCACCCTGCTATCTATGATATGTTGATAGAACTAATGAAAAACACCTTTATCACCAGGGTGCATCACAAGCCTTATTATCCCAAATAACCTCGTACTGTTCATTCACTGGGGGGTGTTCATTCACTGGGCGAGTCACCCTACCTCCTTTTTCTTTGCCGCCTTCGGCGATTTTGAAGTCGGTAAAAAAAAACAGATTTTACCTACTTTCACGAGATTTTTTTTCGAGATTCGAGCAACTCGATAAGTTCAAGGACACATGGAGATTTTTGTTCGATCTTGAGAATATACCCGACCACCCTCTACTGCTGGAGAAATGTAAGAGATTAGAGGAGCGATTGACTCACAATAGCACTCAAGATATCGATGGAATGAATCTCTGCATGGAAATCGAGGCCCTTCATCGCTCCGTAAATTGGAAGGAGAAAAAATCAAAAACCAACACCAAAAAAATATGATTAACTACATAATAGCACATAAAGTTGAGAACCTCTACCCAAATACTTGGGTAGCACTCCGAATTCTATTGTTGACCGACTTCATGCGCGGCGAAGCCGCGCCGAAGGAAGGAGGTATACAGTTCGGTGTGTCATGGGACGACGATTTTTTTTTTTTTTCTGTATGTTTGTACCACTAGCAGTTTCTTATTCGGCCACCAATCTGCCTGATTCTTTTCGAAAAGTGTTCTACAAGTATCCATAGTGGGTCCCGTTTTAATCAGATTTCATTTTGCTTTGTTAAAAGTATCGAAATTTTGTGAAAATAGTTCAAAAAACGTGTTTTTTCGAAAGATTGTTCCGCATCCTCTCCCCCCGCCCGACTCGTCGAAGCCACCCACCCGCCCGTCACCTCCGGCATATTCTCGGACGCCTGCCGCCCCTCAACAAATTCAAGGGGGACCACCCTCTCATTCATTGGGGACCATCCTCCCCATTAAGAGTGAAACGCTCATTTCTTCAAGATAAACTTGATTATGAAGCAAAATTTTAATTTCAAAAAATGATGTTGAACTCAATTTTGAAAATAACTTTAACATTTCATTGAAACACGAGTTTCCCCGACTCATTGTACATTTTTGTACATGTTGTGTAGGTACATTCAAATGTAAGGTCCGATTCTAAGCTTCACAAAAAATGAGATGCTTCATAAATGAGGGGGTTTCCGATAACCATCAAATTTCGGTAGACTACCAAGTGGGTCTAGCACATAGCCTTCTCATCATCCAAAACATGTTGCAGCGGGCTAAAATATGAAGTTCAAGTCCGATTCCGATGAAATTTTCAGAGATTGTACGAGTTGGCGTGTAGATGGTCCCCTATGAAAATCATCGCCCCCGGACTGATAGCCGCTGCGCATGTGCAAACGATAATTTCCTTGTAGCAGCCATCATTTCCACATTTTCCATCCGATTTCAATAAAATTCTCAGAGATCATGCAAATTGGCATATAGATGGTCCCCGATGAAAAGCATTGCCAAGGAACTGATAATAGCCACTGCGCATGCGCAAACGTGAATTCCCTGTAAGAGCTATACTTTCTACATTTTCCATCTGATTTCGATGGTATTTTCTGGGATTGCGCGGATTTGAGTGTAGATACTCCTCTACGGACATCATCGCCCCCATTTTACTTACGTTGAGTGAAACAGTTTGGTGCAGGAGGAAGGGAAATAATAATGCGTGTTTTTTCGCTCACCAACAGGTTCTAATTGACTTAATGCTTATCCAATGGGACGTCCCCTGGAATGCATGCATTACTAAACAATATGTTTAACAATTTTTTGGACTCACTAATAACTACTTTAAACAATAATACTGTAGGTATAGGTACTAAAATAAAATGTAAAAATTAAACAATAATGTTACCTACTACCTTCATAAAAAAACCTCAAAAAGTAATAATTAATTCCACATTAAAAAAACCATTAGTGATTAAAAAATACAAGTAAAAGATTTAAAAAAGAAAAATAGCGAAAAATGTCGAAAAAAGGTTAACGGTCGGTAACTCAAAGAATACCGACCTTAAACAAACGTACTTGGTAGAAGGTAAATTATGTAAAATTAAAAAAAAAATTATATAATGAAAGTCGAAAAAATTAATGAGTTGAAAATTAAAACGAATGATTTAAAAACTTAAACAAAAGTACTTGGTAGTAGGTAAGTTATGTAAAATTAAAATAATTAAAGTCGAAAAATTAATAAGTTAAAGATTAAATCAAATGATTTTAAAAATTAAATTTTAAAAATAAATTTAAAAAACCACTAAAAAGTAAAAAATAAAAAATTATGAAAATACAAAAATTGTAAAATAAAAAACTTTTTAACAAAAAAAACGGACCGACCTCAAAACTGATGATGGCATCCCACTAAAAAGGAAAAAATAATAACGACAACTTATTCAGTTAGGTTGGTAGGTAGGTACGCAGTGAAGTCGCCGCCGTGCCCATCTGCAGAAACAAACATACACAAGTAGATTCCACTTCCATCTGGTTAGTATTACAACATGGGTCGATAGTGCAATACAAAACATGAATGAGAGTGGGTACCTATCATTGAGGTAATGCATGTGTTCCAAAACGATTAGGTAGTACGTCACTGCTGTCGTATGAAGGAGGATGAGAGAGTGACAATAAGTGTGAATCTCAGTAAGAATATTTCCTTTGATAACAGCTGAAGACGTCTGCGTCACCAAAAATGGCAGTTGGATAAAAATTGAACATGAGAAGGTTGTTTACTTATTTACCTACCCTTAATCCTGTTTTGTATTGCACTATCGACGCATGTTGTAACACTAACTGGTTCATTTGAGTATGAACTCATATCACAAACCCACATCATGATCTAGACAATTCTACATTCAATATGCCATACATGGAATATAAGATTAATTAGATATTATGTAATCAAAGATTGATCACGTATAATTAGATAAATAACTATTAGATACTATCTAATCAAGAGATGGTTTGTTCGAATCCCAACATTTCGTACGGGGATTCACACTTATTGTCACTCTCTCATCCTCCTTCATACGACAGCAGTGACGTACTACCTAATCGTTTTGGAACACATGCATTACCTCAATGATAGGTACCCACTCTCATTCATGTTTTGTATTGCACTATCGACCCATGTTGTAATACTAACCAGATGGAAGTGGAATCTACTTGTGTATGTTTGTTTCTGCAGATGGGCACGGCGGCGACTTCAATGCGTACCTACCTACCAACCTATCTGAATAAGTTGTCGTTATTATTTTTTCCTTTTTAGTGGGATGCAATCATCAGTTTTGAGGTCGGTCCGTTTTTTTGTTAAAAAGTTTTTTCCATTCCTGTGACTGTGGCGAGTGGAGAGAGGTCTTTTTTCCAAACTTAAACTAATCAAGACTTACCTGAGAAATTCAATGTCTCAGGACAGACTCAGCACTCGCCACAATGTCCATTGAAAATGATGTAGCCCATCAGTTGGATTTTAATGACCTGATTCGAGATTTTGCTGAAGCGAAGGCAAGGAAGGCTTCTTTCAAATAGTTTTTATTGTTTTGCCTAGTCTACCTAGTCTTTCACAAAAGCCTCCGATTTATTTTTCAAATTCAAGTATTCAACACATAAACATTCCATGTGGAAAAAAAGGATATTTACTATATTTTACTCAATTATTCTTCATTGTTATTTTTTCTATTCTGTATTAAGGCGCATACTTAAATAACTATAAAATATAATTTTACGTTTGTTGAGCTAGTGTTCTAGTGATTTTCTAACCATTTCCTACCTTACCTATCAATGAATTAGATTACGTAGGTGGAGGAGGGGGGGGGGAATACTCCTCCAGAGGGGGGCCCCCAAAGATTGCTCGCCCCCGGGCCCTAGAGGGGCTAAAAAACGGCCCTGCGCTCACTGATTGGCTGTTTGGATCGCCATCACCTCCCCTTGTTGCCCGATAGAACAAAAAATCGTAATATCTAAAGCTGGGTTCACATAGGTGCGTAAAGTCCGTAATGCGTAATGCACAAAAAGAGAAGTGGGGGTGTTCCCTAATGCAGAAAAGAGTGTTCACAAGGCTGGATGATTACTCCATTACGCAGAAGCGCGCAGTACCTTCTGTGCAGATTTGTTTCCAAACCATAACAATGATTCTGGTTGTTTTGTCAATAAACGAGACCGAGTCAATAAACTTTCTGTGAACGAATGACGAGAGTTTGATATGAAGTTTTCCGAAGTTCATCCGTAATGCATAAAATATCCAATTTTTCAAAACGATACACTCTGCTCCAAAAGTCGACCATCCGCAAAGATCAGTCCCGCCCCCTCAATGAGGAATTTCACCATGTCGGAATTTCCTATTTTTGACCCCAAAATCGGATTCAACACCTCGAAAAACCTCCTAAGGCAAACTTTCAGCCCGAACTTCCTGATTTACGAATAAACAAAACAGTGTAGAAAATACGAATGTTTAAAAAAAAACCGGGAAAATGACGTCATCCTGGAATAGTTCATTTATGGCCGCTTGAAGCGCTGAGATCGAGAAATCTGTAGTCCTCAGATGCAAAATTTCACGAAACAGTAAAGTTCGAAATCGAAAAACTGAAGAAAAAAATAGAAAAAGCAAGATGGGGAAAATTAGGTTTCCTCCGTTTTTGTTTGATAACTTTTCTCTTAGAAAACACGATTTCGTCGTCCCGATGGGCAACACTGGGAGGAGACGGCGATCTGAACAGCCCAATCAGCGAGCGTTCCCGCTTCACGTCCGTTTTCCCGGTTAGTTTTGAAATCAAAAATTTTGATTGTCTCCCAAAAATAACAGGAGAGTTATTTCCGAAATCAACCCGATTTTCATCTATCCGACACCATTAACTATTCAGGAAAAATGCAAACAGAATTCGGTGAAATTCCTTATTGGCTCCAGGCAATAGCATCCAATTACCCACTACGGATTACGGACATTAAGCACCTCCTTCTTCTTTAGAGGAAGATTATCAAACAAAAACAGGGGAAACCTAATTTTCTCCATCTTGCTTTTTCTATTGCTTCAGCGTCTACCAAGATAGCGGAAGCTTTGTTTTCACTTTTCGATGATGAAAAAAAAGTTCTCCAAAATCAAAATTTTCACTCGCGTTTTGCGTTTTAGACCTTTCTGAACAATTTTGGTTCCATGTCTGTCTGTCTGTCTGTCATGAATTCCTTGTAATGCGCATAACTATACGAAGATATTGTCCGATTTCTATGAAATTTTCAGGGATTGTGCGGGTTTATTGTGTAGACGGTCCCCTATGAAAATCATCATCCCCGGACTGATAGAAGCGACTGCGCATGCGCAAACGTGAATTTCCTTGTAACGGCCATAACTTCTACATTTTCCATCCAATTTCAATGAAATTTTCAGGGATGTTACAGAGTAGTGTTTAGATGGTCCCCTATGAAAATCATAGAGAATGGTTTTTCATAGAGGGATGGTCCCCTGTGAGAATCTAAAATCCTATTCATTGCATCACTAGGCCTCAATAGCTCAGTTGGTAGCGCATGGAATTATCCCCCAGGGGTCCGGGGTTCGAATCCCAGCCGAGGCTAAGCATTTTTTTGATCCAATCACATTCATCTACTCACTTAATTTTTCATCCGAATTTGATGAAATTTTCTAGGATTGTCCAGATTAGCGTGTAGATGGTCCCTCATGAGGGTAGTGAAAGGTACTTAGAGATTGGTGTTTTGAGATTAACTACTTTAGTATTACAATAACTAGATACGTTGGCTTTCCGATAACGAATGAATCTTATATTTTTAGTACACGTCATACAACACAACTCCTTGACAACTGTTGGTATAAACAGCGATACCACATCTTCTCCCCCTCATGTTCCTGGTCCTGGAATCCTCTTCCTCAGTTGGTCTGAATGCTTCCTCCGGACTGCTCCTCCCTCCATCATCACGAGATATGAGTATTCGCCAGATTTCTTGACTATGCACCCTTCCACATAGCGGTTCTCATGTGGGTGCCAAGCCCATATTGCATCTCCCTCCTCAAACACCCTGAGGCGAGACTTCTTGTCATGGTGGACCTTTTGCACCACCAATGCGTTGTCCACTGTTGCTTCCAAATTGGGTTTGATGAGGTCCAATCTGTTCCTTAACCTTCTTCCCAACATGAGTTCAGCAGGAGCTCTCCCTGTAGTCCTCTGAGGCGTGTTTCTGTAGGAGAACAAAAAATCTGCAACTCGTGTAAGTAGGTCTCGTGTATTCCTTGATGCCTTCATTCTTCTCTTAAATGTCCCCACTTCTCGCTCTGCCAACCCATTAGTTTTTGGATGGTATGGAGAAGAAGATATGTGGCGAATATTGTTTTGAGAACAGAATTGCTGGAACTCCGTGCTCGTGAACTGAGTTCCATTGTCACTTACTAGAGTTCTTGGAATCCCAAATCGCGCAAAAATGTTCTTCAGAATCTTGATGGTTTTTTCCGATGTCAGCCGTTCCATGGGCTCTATTTCCAACCATTTTGTGGTGGCATCTACCAAAACGAACCAATATTTTCCTTCAAATGGTCCACAGAAATCAATGTGTAGACGACTCCAGGCCTCTGTTGGTACGCTCCACGAAAACAAGGGTACCTCTGGTTCCTTTGGCCGATGTTCTTGGCAAGCCGGACATCGTTGGACGTACGATTCAACATCCCGGTCCATGTTGGGCCACCATACATGATACCTTGCCACTGCTCGCATCCCTGTTATTCCAGGGTGCCCTTCATGTAGTACATCTAGTACAGCCCTCCTAAGGTTGGTAGGAATGACCAATCTACTGCTCCACAAAAGCAAGTCCTCCTCCAATGAAAGTTCGTTTCGCTTCTCAAAATAAGTGTGAAGTTCGGTTAAAAGAGAATTCTTTGAATCAGGCCATCCGAGCTTGACGTGTTTTATCACTTGGGAAAGAGTCGCATCCCTCGTGACATCCTGCTTCAAGAGCTTCTTGCTCAACGTAAGATCTTCTAGACGGATTTGAAGGACCCTTTTCCCAAAACGGTTACCGTCTCTCTCCTCACTGGACATATCATCATCTGGTAGAGGAAGACGAGATAACACATCTGCAGGAGCATTCATCGTACCAGCAAGATGTTCGATTTCGTAGTCAAACGAACTAAGAGTCAAAGCCCATCGAGTCAGTCTGTTGGCCGCTAGTTTAGGAATCTCCGAGTTCTGACCAAGTAAATAAATCAGGGGTTTATGATCAGTCTTTAGAATGAAATGTCGCCCTAATAAGTACTGTCGGAACTTCCCTAGCGCAAAAATAATTCCCAAAGTTTCTTTGTCCAATGCAGAGTAGTTTTGTTCTGACTTTCGGAGTGTCCTCGAAGCAAATGCAATTGGTTTCTCTGAATTGTCCGGGAACCTGTGAAAAAGAATTGCTCCCACTCCTTTTTCGCTGGCATCGGAAGCAACTATTAGAGGCAGCTTCGGGTCGTAATGTACAAGAACGGGTGCCGATGTTAATAATGTTTTCAGTCTGATTATGATATCTGACTCGATCTTTGTCCATTTCCATTCAGCGTTTTTTTTTCAGCAGATCGTGAAGACGTACACACTCTCCCTGCAAATTGGGTATGAATCTACTATAATAATTTATGGAGCCTAAAAATGCTCGCAGTTCTTTGGGACTTTTCGGTTCAGGCATTCCAATCATCGCTTTTAAATGATCATTAGTAGGCTTAATCCCGTTTTTGTTAATTTGATGACCAAGATAGACAACTTCATCTTGGAACCATTTGCATTTGGTCTGCTGTGTCCGCAAACCTGCTCTCTTCAATCTGTCCAGAACCATTTCCAGTCGTTCCAAATGTTCTTCTCTATCCTTCCCTGTCACGATAATGTCATCTAGTAGACATGCTACTCCCGGCAATCCTGTCAATATATGCTCCATTGTTCGTTGGAACAAGCCAGGAGCGAATGATACCCCAAAAGGCATTCTCTTGTACTGATAGAATCCTTTGTGCGTTGCTATTGTAGTATATTTTCTACTGCTCTCCTCAACAATCATCTGTAAGTATGCATCTCGTAAATCCACGACTGAAAACAGTGTTCCTCCGCAAAGTTTTGCCATGAGTTCTTCCAAAGTTGGTAGGGGATGAAAATCAGAATGTATGCACTTGTTTATAGTGACTTTATAGTCTGCACAGATCCGTACTTTTCCACTAGCCTTAGTAATTACTACAATTGGTGATGCCCATTCAATCGGAGTTACCATTGGATCCACCATTTCTAGGATTCCCTCTTTCACCAATCTTTCCAATTCTTTTTCCACTACTGGCTGTAGGGCAAATGGTAACCTCCTGGGTTTGAAAATTATAGGTACTGCTCCCTCTCTCATGTGAATCACAGCCTCAGCAGTCTTAATCTAAAAAGTTTAAATCTTAAAAGTTAAGTTAATCTAAAAAGTTAAATCTATAAAAGTTTAATCTCTAAAGCAGTCTAAATAAAAGTGGAACATCTTCCCGTTTGACCACTGTAACTGGAAGTCTGATAGTTTTATCAAACGCAGTCACTTCCACTTTGGTAGAGCCAAGAGTTTCGACCTTCACTCCTGTATATGCCAGCAGACTGGACGACTTAGACAATTTGGGTGCTCCTATGAGTTTCCATACACTTTCACTTATAACGGATTTTGCGGCCCCAGAATCATAAAGCATCTCTATTGCTATTCCATTGATCTTTACTTTCACGTATGCCTCAGATCCTCCCTCTAGATTACGTATATTACTGATTGTTTGCTGATCTGACTCACTACCAGATCCACTGCTGCTTCTGGATTCTCTGGCTCTATTCACTTGTCTTGACTCTTTTGCAACTTTCACCGACCCCGATTTCAAACAGCATCGTGCTAAGTGATTCAGAGATTTACAGTAATTGCAACTTTTACCTACAGCCGGACATATTTCAGTTGCATTGTGCAACTTGCTTCCACATTTGAAACAGTCCTTCCCTCTTACTAAACACTTCATCTTAGGCTTTTCAGTCGATGATCGCTTCTGGTAATTAGATGTCACTAAATTTATTGAACTCGTCTTCCCACTGGCATACTGTTGCATCGTGCATTGTTGCAATTGAGCATTTTCGAGAATTTTAATGAGCTGCTCAATATCATCAAAACTACTATCAGCAGATGGGTACTTTCGTAATACTTCTTGCTGCCAATTAGCCGAATTAATTCCGAATACCAACTGATCTCTCATCCGTTCTTTGAGTGTAACTTTGAACGAACATTTCGCTGCCTGTGACCTCAATCGCACTATGAAATCACCTACTCGTTCGTTTTCGTACCTATTCAATTGGTTGAATTTAAGTCGTTCGCATAATGAGTTATCCTGTCTCCCGTACTGCTTGGAAAGGACTTGTACTAGTTCTTCAGTTTTGACATCCTCCACTTCTCGTGGATAAAAATAGTCAACTAGGAATTTAAAAGGATCTGCACTTACTTTTGCCAAAAGGTAGTTCCGTTTCACTCGATCCTCTTTTATTCTGCAGGCTCCTATCGTCAAGCTGAACCTTTTGATCCAATACTCCCATTCTTCTGTTGCGGGATTGAATGCTTCGAGCTTGAAATCCCTCAAGTTCATGGCTATCCCGCCGGATTGCATGTCTTGATCTCCGCCATCGCTTTCCCTTTCCTCATCACTATCAACTGCTCTTCTGTTCGTCAGTTTGTTTCTCCTCGTCGTCATATTTAGTATTACAATAACTAGATACGTTGGCTTTCCGATAACGAATGAATTTTATATTTTTAGTACACGTCATACAACACAACTCCTTGACAACTGTTGGTATAAACAGCGATACCACAACTACTATGCATCGGAATCATTTATATAATCGGGTTATGGACACGAGGAAGCTATGTGCCACGCCCACTTGGCAGACTTTTTTCTTCAGTTCTTCGATATCGATCTTTACTGGTTTTGTGAAATGTTGCCACCAAGGACTATACGAAGTGAGATTTCATGATCTCAGCGCTTCAAGCGGCTGTACATGAACTATTCCAGGTTGACGTCATCCTCCCCGTTTTTTTTAACGTTCATATTTTCTACACTGTTATGTTTATTCGTAAATTAGGAAGTACGGGCTGAAAGTTTGCTGTAGGAGGTCAAAAATAGGAAATTCCCTCATTCGCTCAAGTAATGCAGATTATGGGGGGATGGCACCTCTCAGGCTAGCTGGGATATTAACAAGTGGGCTGATAAATGTCGCATTCATCACTCATTCAACGATAGTAGACTGGCTTAGTGGTTTCATTCGTTTATAAAAGTGGAAACGATTTTGTTGAACAAAAAAGTCAAGGAACATTTGTTAATCAGGTATGTACTAATTAGTTATCCTCGTTAAGCAATTAGTTGGTCCCATAGATCTCTGGAAGTGGTCAAAAAATTCTTTACAATTATGGAAATCTAAGTATATTGAAAATATGAAATGTATATGAAAGCTAGGTCATTTTGAAAACATCTCCCTCCCCCCCACCCGCTAACTTTTAATACTCAGAGGTTGCTTTCTGACAATAACCAAAACCTTCGGGGCACAATTAAACCCTAAATAGGGCCCTTAGGCACCAAAGTCATCAAAACCGATCCGTGGGAACTGGGTAAAGTACCTTATTATTATTATTATTGGTCTGTACGGAGAGGCAGTCCTGAACGGTTTGGAGGAGCCCGGAGGAGTCCTTTCGCCTCTATCCCCTTCATTTTCAGTTCCGGTTTGGTTCCAAACTGGTTCCAGACTGCCTCTCCGAACAGACCCTATGTTAATAATAATTCGATTATAACCTACCTATTTGAGGATTGTTGTGTTCTTGACTGTATGATAACAATAAAAGATATTGAATTGAATTCCCTTATCCCTAGAGCCAGCGTCGGGTGAGTCCTGGGCGTCCTCTGAGGATTTATCGGGGGGGGGGGGGGGGGGGGGATAACATGATTCCAATTTGAAATTACCACCAAATATGTAAATAAAGTAAGATTTCCTATGTGGCATGAATAAATGGCTCTGAAAATTAATAAGAAACCAAGGCGGTAGGCAGATATGGTACGAGTATCGTATGTAGATGAATTCAAAATACATTTCAATATGAACATGAGAAAATTACCATCCATTTCCTCTTGGACAAACAGAGTCTGGGGATCGGCGTGGAGGAAGGATGTCCCCAACTCGTCCCCACTCTCCGTGTTGTCCATAATGTGGAACGACAGCTTGGCGGTTGATAGGAACACTGAAACATAATTGAAAACGTGAGTGAAATTTTGGATTTGGGGTCCATTCAGCTTATAATTTTTAATCAACCAACATGTGTTTGGTAGGCAGGCTGCCATCCTTAAAGACGAAGAGATACTGGCATCTTCTATAAAACGACGAATTCTGTAAAATAAAGGAGTCCTTGAAAATCTAACCTCTGAGTCATTGGTTTGCAAACTATACTTCACCATTGCCCATTTTGGCCGTCCGAATTTCGCCATGCCCCCCCCCCCCCCCAGTGGCGCCTCCTCCAGGCAAACATAGCAAACACTGTTTGCCTTACTAAAAATAAGCAAAATGAATAAATTAATTTTTGTTGAGATTCTCCCATATTCCCATTTTTTTGTAAGTAATATAATAGCCAATTTTGGAAAATTTTAATATAATTTAGGTACTTTTTCATTATTACCAAGTAAATTAGATGAAATAGGAGAATGGAATAAGAAAGTACGTATTTTGCCTTGGATACTAGCCCGCAACACACCACAGAATTGGAGAGGTCGGTAATGTAGATGATTGCAGATGATAAGTGAACTAGCGCGGGGCAAAGCGATGCAAGGCAAGCAGTTCAAAAAACGCTGCAAATTATTACACAATGGTTTATTATTTTTCTATAAATCACTCGTCTACAAAATCACCAACCATCCAATATGAAGAGAAAAATAAAAAAATTAAAATAAAATAAAAAAATAAAAAAATTCCAAAAAAATCGAAAAAAATAAAAAAAAAATCAAAATCACCAACCATCGATTGCATTTCGGTCAACTCTAATTTGAACGGAGATTAGGCCTCTTTTGCGATTCACACTCGTGTTTTGATTTATATATATATATATTTCAATATAAACCCTTAAATTTTCGTAGGGAGTGAACGGTTGTCCTACAGAGCTCCGCGTGGTCTCAAAAAATTCTAAAAATTCTATAGAATCTTAATTTGAAGGAAAAACAATACCTTTATATCGAAATTTTTTGAGTTAGGGCGTTTTCAAAATTTCAAAATTGATTTTGGAACCCTTAGGAGTGACCTACATCAACCAAAAGCTTCGGGGCACAACTAGACCCCAAATGGAGCCTACATACCAAATATCATCAAAATCGGTCAATGCTAGGTGGCAAAAGTGCCGCGTACGGCGTACGGCGGACGGACGGCCAATTTTATTCGATTTTTTGATTCTACGTACCTTGAAACGTAAACCATCAAATTTTGAGGGGGTGTTAAAATTTTTTTTTTCTTGGTCGATTCCAAAGGTTCATTATTGAAAATAATAAACCAAAATGAATTTTTCGGGACTGTTTAGAGTGAGAGGCGACGATCGGCGGGGTGGCGGGGGGTCATCGCGGTGTCAAGTATTACCATACCCCCACTACCATGCTATCAGCTGTTGCAAACAATCGGAGAACTGTTTCGTGACCTTGAAAGCAGAGAAACTTGGAAGATGAGTCATGGATAGTAATTAACCGATGCATGGCAAGACATAACATATCCATCCAACCACATTAGCTCAAGGAAGGAAAACTTAGTTTTTTCGCCACCGCAAATAGCGGCTGCCTGGCACTGACTGGTGTCCCGTTCCCGATTTTACTGTACCTAATCGTTTTTCTTGTTGATAGGTACTTACATGGAAATAATTGCATAATATTGAACCCCCTGATGGTTTACGTTTGAGGTAGGTAGCTACTACGTATATTTTGAAAATCGAATATAAAAAAATCGCGGAACTTTCTTTAATTATGATGGACCGATTTTGATGAAATTTGGTATAAGAGCTCCATTTGGGGTCTACTTGTGCCCCGAAGGTTTTGTCAGTCACTTCTAAGCGGTGAAACATTAGGGCTGTAACGTCTTAAGGCCCCCTCTCGAAAACTCTCGTTATGAAGGTATTGTTTTTTCACCAATTTGAGATTGGTACCATTGAATTTTTAGAATCGAATGAACCCACCCAGAGGATAAACTATAAGCTCTCCATGAGAACTTGAAGGTTGAACTTACGATAAATGAGAAACACGAGTGTGAATCGCAAAAGAGGCCTTATCATCTTAAAAATTTTAGCTGACCAAAATGCGATCGATGTTCGTTTCTTTGGGTTGTACATGTTTTGCTTCCATAACCAACCAGTAATCAAATTTCTAAACCAAGGAATTCTTTATTTCTTCAAATGGAGTGTGAAGGGTTTATTTCATCTAAATAAACAACATTTTGAAGCGAAAACATGATTGGTAGGTAGTGAAGAGGGTAAAGCTGACGCTTGATCTTCAGAAAAATAATAAACCTTTGTGTAATAATTTGCAGCGTTTTTCATTATTGTTTATTCCTCTGTGACTGGCCAAGCTGTTTGCCTCACGAATATTCTCACCAGTCGCCACTGCCCCCCCCCCCCCCCCCCCCCGAAGTTTTGTTAAACTGACTAAACCTAAAATGTCCCCAGTCAGTCCAAATTGCCACTAAGACTCTGAAGTTTTGTGAATCAAAACAATGAAAGCATAATAAGTCACATTACTAAACCAAAACTTGAATATTTACTGAATTTTGATAAATAGTAACTCCGGGAAAGAAGCAACAGGAAGCAACCTTAGGAACTTCAGAAATGAGTGAAAACAAAAACCTGACTTTTTTCGACGGTTCTTGTCTGGATTGTTCTGTGGTGGACGAAAAATTTAGAACTATGTGTTTCCCAGGAAGACAGACACATTTTTTTTCGTGGTTGTTTTGCTTTTTCATTTTTTTTCTTACTTCAGTACATTTCAAGTAGTTGTTAGTTTCGTAGTTTTTAGTACCTAGCAAATTGATCATCGACCGCTCTAATGCCCATAGACCCCCCCCCCCCCCCTCCCGCCAGAGACCTTTCAGCACCCTGAGGTGGGCGATATCGTTGTGATAGAGTAGTATTCAGTATTCAAGTTCCAGAGCCTTGATAATAACATAACAGTAGGCAGTAGTGTATGGTATGTGTTCCTTAGTAGCAAGCAATACGACATTCAAGCAAGGTCTATCACTGAAAATTCTTATAGTCTAAATAGGTCTAAATAGTATAATCCTATACTATTTAGACCTGAATCATTTTTATTATTACTACCGCTGCTAGTCTCATGTTCCCCCACTACGATTGATACTTCCTAAACAATGTTCCTTTATTATTAATTTTGTTATCAAATCTTGCAGTAACGTTTTATTCGACTAAAACCTTGCATTGAAGAGGTTAATTTCATGACTTTTGTAGGTAGGTAATAGTATCATCTATGAGCTGTTCACAGCCATGATAAATAATCACTTGAGACTCCAACTTCCATGGAACGAACACTTATTAGTGATCCTCTTTAAATCGGTTTTCATCACTTAGAATTAACTTGAAAGTGTTCATTGAATAAGTAACGCCGACCCTCACCTCACACTAGAAGTTCACTGCTTCAGTCTGTTCACTGTTAGCACACAGAAAAAGCGGTCGGAAATGCCACTTTTCAGTCAGAAACAAAATCGTTATTTTGCAGCAATCTCCGAGTTTAACTTTCCATTATTAGCCAGACAAATTAGGCAAAGAAAGACGAAATTTTGAAAAATGTCACAAAACAACAAACGCACCAATTATTAAAATTCTTCTTCTTCTTGAAGCTCTTGATCTGGCCGTAGAGGGTCACTCTTGTGTGGCCATTAGCATGTTGTAGTTTACAATTACATTTGAAGCTCCGATCACATGCAGGGTAAAACACTCGACATACGAGCTAGGACCATTTAGGAGGTACGAAGTAGGGGTTGACGATCGCAGTAGGTACTAGACACCAGCAAGTTTCAAATGGTCTGTCTGTCTGTCTGCTCTTCCTCTGACCGTGGCCTAGCCGCGTGGTCACTGTTCTGTCTTCTTTTATAGCACTTGCTTGTTTGATGTGTTCCGCCTCTGTTTCTTCTTCCTAACGTCTTCCTTTCTTCAAATGTGTTCCTTCGTATGTCTTCACTCCCCTCTCAGAAATAAGCCTGTCTCAGTGACCCTCAGGTGATCCGTAGTTCACAATGGAGCGCCACTCTCCATCAGTGCCTCATGCAACCTTACCAGCTTGTCTGTATCCTCAAGTGCTGCAGTCAAATATTCATTGATCTGAGAATATTCGTCAAGGACGCGTGTTATAACTGTTTGATGCTTGCTACATTCCCTCAAGGTGTGAGATACAATTTGTATTGCATTACTGTCACACTGGTTGCATATAGGACTATGTGTTGCAGGCCTCATGCGGTTTTTAAATAGATTATTGTTAGCGTGACCTGACAGTATTCTGTTGATGTCAGTTATCTGTTTATTTGAGAGCTCCCTATTGTAAGCCGGTGTGCTTTTACTTGGCTTGACAAATGGGATACCAGTGTAACCCCTTTTTCTGATAGGGAACCCTCGGAAGGGAGCACGTTAGGAAGATAATGATAAATCCTAACCAAGTCTTGTGATATTATTTAACTTAGCTGAATGCGGATCTTACTTACCGTAGCTGTCTGAGTGTCTTCTCTGGAGTAGTACTGCCACCACCTACTGAAGTAGTAGGACTTAGTCAGGAGACTAAGTTAGAAAGTTATGATTGAAATAAAGGAATTTACTAGCAAGTGAAGTTACGTTACTGTTTATGTTTGCAAAATAAAATGAAGTTAATCGCATGAGTTTACTTTACTTGTGTTGTGTACCTGGTCAGTGGGAGTAGTCAAAGAAATATATAAGTACTTCCGTACGTGAAATGTATTACAAAATACTCGTCAATCAACAAAATAAAAGATATTTGGATAGGTATTGCTCCTACCTATTTAGTCGACTGGAAATTAGGAACTATCTATCGAATAGGTATGCTATCGTGGTGGTCACTGAAGGTGGTCACCAAAGGTGGTCACTGAAGGTGGACACCACGAGGAAATTTAGTCAATCACAATTACAAGGGAAAATATCAAGTTATGGACAATGAAAAATAATGCTTAAAATTACGGGGGAATTTAGGGAAGGGCCATTCTCAGTCTCTATCTATTTTCAGGTATTCTAAGCGCCTGCTTCGCAGTCTCTAGGAAAGAAATTCACTACTCTTATTATATACAAGGAAAGTTCACTCCTACCAGTTATATTCAGTTCGTGATGGGTAGGTGCTGTCGTCGTCCAGTTGCAGTCTTGAAGTCTTGAAGAAGTCGGAGGTGGTCAGGTCGGTGATCCCAAGGGTGAGCAGACAAGTATCGGGGGGCCCCAGTCTCGGCAGGCTTACGCTCTCATACACTTGAGAGTCACTCAAGGAATGAGGTAGGGGAGAGGCTTCACGGGGGTCCTTCGGTTTTGGAGGGGGGCAGGGCAGCGAGAGGGCGCATGCGCGCGGAGTGGGGGCGCTGCTGGGTGGCGCGCCTGGCGGTGGCGGAGGTAACTCTGCAGCTGCCGGTGCGGACATCGGTGGTGAGCCCGTCGACCTGGAGCGCGCGCGTTTGATGGAGGAAGGGGTAGCGGAACGAACCGTGAGCCGGAGTGGTGGAACTCTCCGGTCACACTCCTCCCCCCTTTGAAAGCCGTTGTCCTCAGCGGCGTCACTTCCCTCTGATGGACGGGTGGCTGCGGCTTCCAAGGTCTGGATGTGTCTGGCCCTGCATCCTCGGCAAGCTATGACTTCGGGTTTGTGGCGATGACGAGGGTCCTTGCACGAAAGTGACCGCATCTGCGGTGGCTTTCTTTGCTCGGCGGAGAAAGGTTCTACACGCTTCACACCAGAGTCGTGAATTATGGGCGCGCAGCTTTCCACAGGCAATGCAGGTTCTTGTGAGGGCAGTTGGCTCTTCATCTTCCGTATGTGACTCCTCGTCCGCCAGTCCCTCAGAATGGGGCAGATCGTCCATTGATGTCGACGGCACGCTGGCAATGGGCACGCTCCGGGATGTTGATGGCAGACTAGCGGCTTGCTCAGTCGGCACTGCAGCAGGGGCGATGGCTGGTTGTTCAGGCTGGCGTAGCTCCCAATTGACTTCATCTTTCATGTGGTTCATGATGGCTCTGGCAATGGCTCCAGCATCGTGAATCGGGGAATACGCAGGGGACTGGCGTTGCGTAACCAGTTCCACAATGTGGTCGGCCCAATCGCGGGGATCCAGGGTGGGCGGCAACTGCTCCGTCATGAGGGCCACCACGTCTCGAGCAATCTCCGCTGATGTGGGTATGACGACGACTCGTGGTTGCGGCAGTTGTTGTGCCACGGCTATCGCGATTTCCGTCACACTTAGTCTGGGCGCCGTGGGTTGCCTTCTTTGGTAAGCTCGCGCAGCACTCTCAACGCACTAGAGTGTCTATTCCACCCCTCCTCTCTTTCCGCGGCACTATTCGCACTGTAAAGCATTTCCGCGCCCGTTTCCAAAACCGTAAACTCTCTCTCAAAGTCTCTTTGTCCTGCCCTACCACCACTATTTCTAGGCGGAAGCATTCGGGGGCGTGGTAACGCTGGTTCTGCTGGGGATTCACCATGGGGACTCCTGTCTCTATCAGTTTCCTCGTCCAACCTCCTCTCCACATCCGCTATCATCGCTCTCAAGTCTTTGCCTTTCGACATGACCGATCACCGTCTGGAAAACACACACGCACCTCCTATTATAGCACTTGTATGGCCTCTATGTTCTACTTCTACTTCTACTGTTACTTCTACGACAATGTTAGAGATGTATTCTACAGATGTGCTTGTTACTTTTACTAGGTGCCAAGTGTGATGTGTAATATGGTGGGGTTCCTATCGACTCATGTGTGACTGGGCCTAACGATGGAAAAGGGCCTATGCTGAGCGAACCTCAAACAGCTGGATTGACTTCTGACAGACTGGACTTAACGAGGGAGCAGGGAAAAATGTCGGCCCACGATCGGTCGCGTGCGCATTCGCGAAACGTCAAGGGTCGGCACGGGACGAGACAGAACAACTGGTAAGTATTACATTACAATATAGAATTATCAATATTTTTTTTTTTTTTTTTTTTTTTTTAACTTGTTACATTTTCAATTATTTACATGTTTAATTAACCCTTCTTTGTTTCAGGTTTTTGGTTTCTTCGAAGGTCGTCCGGAGTGCAACTGCTGATAATCCTTCTTGGGAAGCCGGCGCAGCTGGCGATGTGCAACCGCAGCAGTCTTTGAGGATGTTTCTACAGGCGGCACTTCAGCAGGAGGACTCTCCATCACTGGTTCAGGCTCTTCAGGCTCTTTGGTTGGTTGAGCCTCAACAAACCGGGCTACAGGGTACGTATCCTCATCTTCAGGAATAAGGTCGTCGATCTCCATGTTGCAGGGTACGGGTTCCGGTCGCTGGTCGGCCATGGGTGCAACAGGTGGGGTGACGCAGGCATCGTCGGGAACACCTCTTTCGAATGCGGGTTTAAGACGTCCCAGGTGTACTACCTGGCAGCGGTCCGTGGGATCTGCTACCTCGTATGTCACTTCTGAGACACGTCTTACAATCCTCATGGGTCCAACCCAAGGGCTCCAGAATTTGGACGATACTCCGGGAGGCGGTACCATCTGGCGCAAGTATACCCTGTCGTTCACGCTGAAATAGCGAGGGGTCCGACGTGCGTTCGCGATTCGGGATCGCTTCATCCAGGCTTTCCGTATTGCTTTTGCTGCTGCTTTCTGGGCTCTCTTAACGTGTACAAACGTTCTGTCGTGACTAGACGGAGAGTCCAGATCCAAGGCGGCGGCAACAGGCAGGCGGATTTCCCTTCCCAAGTGCAACATGTTGGGAGAATACCCTGTGCTTCCATGTGGGGCACTGCGGTAGACGGCCAAGGCCATCGGCAGTACTTCTTGCCACAGGTTTGTCTTGGGTGACAACTTGGCAATGATGTCGGCCAAGGTTCTGTGAAAGCGCTCACAAATTCCGTTGCTTTGGGGGTGGTACGCGGTTGTCTGTACCTTCTTAATCCCCCAAGCGGCGCATAGTTCTTGTGTCACTGCGGCTGTGAAAGCAGTCCCACGATCCGAAATCAGTTTCTCCGGAACTCCATGCGTGGGGAAATACTGCTTCGTTAGGACGTTGACCACCACCTGGGCTGTCGTGTTCGGCACAAACATATGCCTCGGCGTACTTACTAAAGTGGTCGACGACCGTAAGCAAGTATTTCACACCGTTGGTCGTCGCGAGAGGTCCAACGTGGTCTATCCCCACTATCTCTCCAGGATGCGATGGAAGTTCTGGCTGTTGGATCGGCGGGTCCAGCCGATTCGGTGTCTTTCGTCGCTGGCAGACGGCGCAGGATCTGACGTAGTCTCTGACGTACGACGTCAACTTTGGCCAAACTCCGTATTTCCTGACGGTCGCGTCTGTTGTGTCTATGCCGGGATGTCCTGCCCATGGACTGTCGTGGCAGACCTGCAGAATCTGGTGACGAAGGGAGCCGGGAATCAAGGGGACCAATAATTCTCCGGTATCTACAACCTTGGAGGCCATCCAAACTCCATTCTCCAAACGGGCAGACCATCTGGCTGGATTCTTCTGGACTTCCAGAATCCAGGGGTCAACTTGCTGCGAGGAAATAAGCATTTCCCTCGTCAGCTGAAAGGTATTTATGCTAGCAATGATGACTCTGCTCAGGGCGTCAACGTTCTTCAGCTGGCTTCCGGGTCGGTAAACAGGATCAAAATCATATTCCGACAGGCGGAGGATCCAGCGGCTGATCCAATGTGTTGGATCTCGCAGGTTCATTGCTGCTGTCAAGGCGTGATGGTCAGTTTCCAGCCGGAAACGTCGACCTAGTAAATATGGCTGAAAATGGGAGACCGCCCACACTACTGCCAGGAGCTCCCGTTCAGTCGTCGAGTATCGCGACTCTGCGGAATTTAACTTGCGACTCGCGTAGGCAATGGGGTGGATCTCGCCATTATGTTCTTGGCTGAGCACAGCTCCTAAGGCTATGCCTGATGCGTCGGTTGAGAGTATGAACGGCAGTTCAAAATCTGGATAGGCGAGGACGGGGCTGGTATGGAGGATCGTCTTCAGCTGGTCGAAGGCCTTCTGATGTTCGTCTGTCCATACAAAGGGCTCGTCCTTATGCAGGAGCTGGGTTAGCGGAGCAGTGATCTCTGAGAACCCACTTACAAACCGCCTATAAAAGCCAGCGAGACCTAGAAAGGCTCGTACCTGCGTGGCGTCCGTGGGTACTGGATACTTCTGAACACAGTCGATCTTTGACGGTTCCATCCGCAGACCTTCTTCAGACACAAGGTGTCCCAAGTAGTTAACCTGCGTGCTCAAAAATGTGCACTTCGCAAGGTTAAGCTTCAGCGCGGCGTGGTTCAGTCTTTCCAGGACTTGTCTTAACCGCACCATGTGGGTTTCCACATCTGGCCCGAAAACAACGATATCATCGAGGTATACGAGACAAGATGATCCCACAAGTCCCTCCAGGACACAGTTCATCAGTCGTTGGAAAGTTGCTGGCGCATTTTTGAGTCCAAAGGCCATCTTGCGGTATTGGAACGTCCGGCCCAGCGTCGTGAAAGTCGTCTTCTCGCGGGCCTCTGGTGCTATTGCTATCTGGTGATAACCTGCCGTGAGATCAAGAGTCGTGAAGAAGCGGCTACCTCCGAGAGACTCGAGCGTCTCTGTCAGGTTCGGCAAAGGGTAGGCATCGCTCTTCGTTGCGTGGTTGAGTGCCCGGAAGTCTGTACAGAACCTGTACTTTTGGCTCTGTCCGGGTGGCGTCTTTTTCTTCACCAGTACTACCGGCGCTCCCCAGGGGCTGGTGGAATGTTCAATCACTTCTGCTTCCAGCATCTGGTTGAGCTGCTCTTCAACGATCGATCGTAGAGCGTGCGGCACGGTGTACGGCTTCTTGTAGATTGGTGGGTGAGAACCTGTTTCGATGCGATGCACCACTTGCATTGAGCATCCCTGAGCGTCAGGCCGCTGAAACAAGTTCTTGTATTCACCGAGAATACGGGTGACGTAGTTGACATCCTCTGTTGGTAGGTGCTGGAGCTGTTGGTTCAGCACCGAAAGCAGATCGGGGACCGGATCATCCAGGTCCTCAATCGGGAATTCTTCCGACGAGTCGAGTATGGGACAATCATCCTCGATGGGTTCCTCTTCGTGCACAGGTCTCGAGAGGTGAGAAGAGTCGAAGGCGTGTGGTCCACCGACGAGCGCAATGCGAGGGCGCATTGGTTGTGCGATATCCGGCATGGGTACAGGTCTGGCAGGCGAGAGATATCCAGTGATAACATCGCTGATCACTATGGATTGGCCGGTCTTGGGGTGTATCATCCTAACTTCGCAGCTATCCAAGTGGATAGACGCGGGAATTCTCCGAAGCAGGTCTAGCCCAAGTAAGTCCAATCCTGAGTGGTCTCGTGCAAAAATCCGAAAGGCATGCGTCAACTTGATAGGACCAATTGTAACCTCTAGGCGTTGTTGTCCTAGGAAAGGCATCGGCTGGCCGTCAGCTCCCCAAGCTTGAATCCGAGTAGGCACGATGGGTACACCAGGAACAGGATGCGTCAGAACGGAGATCTGGGCACCAGTGTCGACGATCAGCACTCTGTCGTGTCCACTTAGGTTGACTTTGATCCGCATCGTTTGCTTGAACGGCGAGTCAACAGCTGGTAAGCAGACGTCGGGCTCTTCTACTAGTGGAGTAGAGGTTGAAGGTATCTCGACGTTCTTCGGTTCTGTCCTAAGGGCGGACTGCCTGATGAGGGTTCGGCTCATGCGAGGTACTCGTGAGGGCTAACACCTTTCGGGGTTCTGGTCGTTTACTGGCTTCGTGTTGCATGTAGGATTCGGTCTTCTGAGGGCACTCGGCCTCCAGATGACCATAGTATCCGCAGTAATCACACCATTGGCTCGTCTGAATATTGGCGGGTTTTCACGCGACACTCCGAATCCTTGTGTCCGTAGAGTCCGCAAAATTCGCAGGGGTAGTTCTTCGGATTTTTCAAACAGCTCGCGGGGAAGTGTGTCATGCTTCCGCAAAACAGACAGGGTTTGTGTGGCATTCCCATGGCTTTTCGGCGTATTGGCGGAGGACTAGGAGGTCTCGGGATGTTGGGACATCCGGATGCAATGTGTCCGAGTTCTTGACATCGGAAACAGCGTTTGTCTTGTACTTGGATACGGGCAACATTCCAAGGGTCAGAACTGCGAGGTTCTAGAGCATCCTCTAATTGTTCCGCCTTCTTCATGGCTTCTTCCAGAGAAGCTGGAGGATTGTTGACAAAATATCCCGCATACATTCCAGGAAGACCCTTCAAAAAGGCCTTAACAGACCGTGCTGCTATCCATGTCCGCTTCTGGGTGGCATCCATGAGCATTCCGTCCGCACGCGAAGCTTGCGTAGCCGTATGTTGAACTCGCTCGGCGAATTGTCGAAAAGTTTCGCCTGCTGATTTTTGGATCGTCCAAAGCCGCTCGGCAGCTTTCTCGGGGTCGTCACGTCCGTACCAACGGAGCAAGGCACGTCGTAGTCCTTGGTAGGGCTTTTCTCCTTCAAGCAAATGTCCGTTGTCGAGTAGGAAGGTCTTGGCAGTTCCTCTGAGCTTGATCCGTAGTAGCTGTACTCGTAGGTTATCGGCCAGGTCCTTCGTGATTCCGTCGAAAATATCGAAATACGTTCCGATGGACACGGCTTCAATTTCATCAGGATCCCAGGGGTCGATTTCCATAAGCACAGATCGCGGAATCTGCTCGGCTAAGGGCTCAGTTGGTTTATCGCTGAGCGCCAGCTCGAGGCGATTCATGGCCTTCGCGACAGCATCAAGTGCACGATCAGCATCCGACATCATTTTGAATTCAAAGGATTTCCGTCCTTCCATAAAGTGAATGAGTAAAAATTCAAAAAAAAGGGAATGAAAACTGAAGGTTTCGATTCCAAATACGTATTCAGAATTGCACTTCACACGCACGAACACTCGAACGTTTCCGTCGCGCCGCGAAATCGATTGTAGGCCGACTAGAGTGGGGGTGAGCAATTTGAATTTGTATTGGGAATATGGTTGAAAGAACTTAAAACTACCACCGATAGGTAAGCTCTTTGCCTTCACCAATTTGTACTGTTTTAATTAAATTGTATTCAAAATTCTATATTTAATTAGGGGAAGGTGGTCAAGGGTGGTCTATGGTGGTCAGGCAAAAATAAAATCGGCCTGGACAGGTCTTAAGGACACGGTCCCTTGAGGGTGGTCATACAAGGTGGGCAAATATGGTGAGCAAAAGTTACGAAGGTGGGCAAGAGGTGGGCAATGTGGTCTATGACCACCAAACAATTCAAAAGTTAAGATTGGGGGTCAAAGACTACGGACTTCAATATCGAAAAGTTAATGTTTATACTAGGGTTTTTGTAAACACTACAACGTGTGTGGGCAAACAAGGTGGGCACAAGGTGGGCAAAATGAACTATGGTGGGCAACCAAGGTGGGCAACCAAGGTGGGCAAAATCTCTTCAATTTTCTGATAACGGTGGTCACGGGTGGTCTTAGGTAGTACCACAAAGAAACGAGGTGGTCAATGGTGGTCCACCAAAATATATCGCAAAATATGATTCAAATAGCAAAATTTAAAGCTATACACACAAGAAATCAATAAATATGCAATAAAAGGTAAGTACCACACGATAAAACCGCTATCCAAGGGTCCTAGAGCCACTCCTTGTTTGTTACTAAGGGGATTTGCAAAAAGGGATGGGACAAAAAGGGAATTGACCTCCTCTATTCCTTCACGGTTAAAAGAGGTATATAAAAAAAAGGTCAACAGCTGAGGGCTGAAAAGGGTCGGAATCGGAATCGGGATTCCCCAAGGGTTCAACTACCCTTGTCTTGATGAGGTCAAATACGGTCAAAAAGGTTCGTGACCTGAGGTCGGGAGTCGTTACCTGAGGAATTATTCGCACAAAAATTCTCAACAAAATGGACGTGAATTCTACCTTTTCTTGGGGAAAATATTTGCTTCAAGTTACGAACTGGGTGTGGCTTTCCAAACTATCTACCGTATGCAAAGAAATTTCGCTACGCGCACAGGAGGATTCCTGCCGCTCTAAATTTCTAGGAATTCAAAAACCTGAAAAATCTTGCAAGGGTGGGCAAAAATATGACCACAGCAAACGGATGGTGGTCCAAAATTCAGACCACGGTGGGCACAAAATGAGACCACCGTAAGCAAAAGAAAGACCACGGTGAGCAACTTTTCACCGGGGTGGTCACAGTTCGCAACTGAAATTTACGAGTCAAATCTTTGCGAAGGGTACCTGTACTATTCCGTACAGCACAAAGAAAATATATGCAATGAGTCAAAATCGTGTAAAATGTGTAAAATGTGTGTGTTTGGCACCCTTATGTCAATAACATGCACATTCACATATAATTTATTCTAAGTACTTTGTTCCAAGGGAACTTCTTTAGACAACTCACTGACACAACAACACTTTTGTTACAAAAATGAATTTACAGAGAGAGACAGCTAAGATCCGCACAAGACAAATGAATTTATTATTTGAAATTTGCAAAATTTGGTAAAATCTGGTAGCTACTGATTTTAGAACAGTCGAGGCGTTGATGACGATGGTATATCGACACAAGTTCGATCAAAATTAGGTCTGCACTGCAGGGAACCAACACAAGTTTAGTTCGCAGTGTTTTACAACCTAATCTCACCGCAAGCCGCCAATTGTAACCCCTTTTTCTAATAGGGAACCCTCGGAAGGGAGCACGTTAGGAAGATATAGATAAATCCTAACCAAGTCTTGTGATATTATTTAACTTAGCTGAATGCGGATCTTACTTACCGTAGCTGTCTGAGTGTCTTCTCTGGAGTAGTACTGCCACCACCTACTGAAGTAGTAGGACTTAGTCAGGAGACTAAGTTAGAAAGTTATGATTGAAATAAAAGAATTTACTAGCAAGTGAAGTTACGTTACTGTTTATGTTTGCAAAATAAAATGAAGTTAATCGCATGAGTTTACTTTACTTGTGTTGTGTACCTGGTCAGTGGGAGTAGTCAAAGAAATATATAAGTACTTCCGTACGTGAAATGTATTACAAAAATACGCATCAATCAACAAAATAAAAGATATTTGGATAGGTATTGCTCCTACCTATTTAGTCGACTGGAAATTAGGAACTATCTCTTGAATAGGTATGCTATCGTGGTGGTCACTGAAGGTGGTCACCAAATGTGGTCACTGAAGGTGGACACCACGAGGAAATTTAGTCAATCACAATTACAAGGAAAAATATCAAGTTATGGACAATGAAAAATAATGCTTAAAATTACGGGGGAATTTAGGGAAGGGCCATTCTCAGTCTCTATCTATTTTCAGGTATTATAAGCGCCTGCTTCGCAGTCTCTAAAGAAAGAAATTCACTACTCTTATTATATACAAGGAAAGTTCACTCCTACCAGTTATATTCAGTTCGTGATGGGTAGGTGCTGTCGTCGTCCAGTTGCAGTCTTGAGTCTTGAAGAAGTCGGAGGTGGTCAGGTCGGTGATCCCAAGGGTGAGCAGACAAGTATCGGGGGGCCCCAGTCTCGGCAGGCTTACGCTCTCATACACTTGAGAGTCACTCAAGGAATGAGGTAGGGGAGAGGCTTCACGGGGGTCCTTCGGTTTTGGTGGGGGCAGGGCGGCGAGAGGGCGCATGCGCGCGGAGTGGGGGCGCTGCTGGTGGCGCGCCTGGCGGTGGCGGAGGCAACTCTGCAGCTGCCGGTGCGGACACTGGTGGTGAGCCCGTCGACCTGGAGCGCGCGCGTTTGATGGAGGAAGGGGTAGCGGAACGAACCGTGAGCCGGAGTGGTGGAACTCTCCGGTCACAAGTGATTCCCTAGGAATTGCGTCAAAAGCCGTTGTTATATCAAGCAGTATTAGTACACCTTTCTGGTTGTTGTCTCTTATTTTGTAGAGAGGTCAGTAGTTAAGGAAAATAGTGCATCATTTACTCCCATATTTTTACGGAAACCGAATTGATTGGGGTTTAATAATTTATTTCCTTCAAGGTATGAATACAACTGGTTTTTGACAAATTTTTCTAATATTTTTGATAGCGTGCTCAACATGGAGATGGATCTATAATTCCAATTCAGATTTCCAAATTCAATAGACTTATGAAGCAAAAAAGTTTTATTCCATTGAATTCGAAGTAATTTTGCGTGTAGTGCTTTGGTAGGTATCTTATCTGCAAAACCAGATCTTCAAGGACAGAGCTTAGGGCTCGTGCCAAACTGAAGAGAACATTCTAGCCTAGGCCTATGCCAAGCCGCTCATCGAAGCAGGAATTCCTCCGCACCTCTTCCCAGGCCAGGCCAGGCGCTAGGAGTAAAATTTACTTAACAATTCCAGGGTTAAATTATCTTAAACCAACAAAATGTTGGATCTAACTTGCGATGCTGTGGGCCCTGATTCAGAAAGTCAAAGCGACTCTACGCCCCTGGAGGTTTTACGAAGTACCTGTATGTTCAAAACAGTGTGATTAGAATAGCCTTATTGGTTTTGGCAGCTGAACTATTTCCACGGAATTTTGAACGTAGAATTCAGCAAGGAACAGTAATGGATGTAAATGTGGCCGTATGAGGGCGGCTGCGGGACGAGGGAAGTCTATGTAGATGAGATAGGATTGGGCGTGTTTACATGCATCAGTCAAACAACTGGTGGTGATGAGATACCGAACCTCCCGCTCCAATTTCCGGCCTGTCTCTTGATTTTGTGCCGATGGGATTCCACTTGGTTTCCCTAACGCGAAATTCCCACTTCGTAAGGGTCGTTTGAACCCGTGGTCCTCATTTTCTGTCGCTTTGAAATTCGATTATGAAAGCTGTTATTATTTTGGCTGACAAACTAAATAAAAGACAAGCAATAAACGGAGCGGACAGTACGTACACGAACAAAAACTTTATTAGGTATTTTTCTGTGTGGATCACCGCCTGCGAAGAACACGGCTTCGTCATCATTAGTACCCAGGTACCATATTACAAAAGTTTCACAGTCAACTATACTTTGACAGGAAAACACTGTTATCCGAGAGCCCTCAAATTCATAACAAAAATTTGATTGATGGTTGCTAAGAAAGCACAACACTAAAGCTGGAAACACACTGTCCTCGCGTCACGTGAGCTCACGTCAGTAAAATGCGGTTCACCGTTCTCCCATGAGAACGCAAGGTAATTCTCAAGAGCCACACTGACGGTAGCTCACGCCGTCGGGAACACGCGTGACCTCACGTGAAATGAAGTCTGGACAACTACATTTCGGCGTGACGTGAGTTGAGATTTGACAACGATTTGGCACAAAAACATATTGTTAAGTAATGCATGCATTCCTGGGGACGTCCCATTGGATAGGCATTAGGTCAATTAATACCAGTTGGTAAGCGATAAAACTGTTTCAATCGATGTAACTTATTTATTATTTCAGGCAAGAAATACTGACCCCCCCCCCCACCATTATCCACCTTAACGCTTCTAGCGGCATGGGAGCCTCGAATTTGAAGAGCTTTTGAAAATCCATGGTCTATGATACCCAACATGCGAAATCGAGTTCACCCCCCCCCCCCTCACGCCATCTTTGGTGCCAGTCTGGCACCAAAGCTGAAATACGGAAATAAATAGTTTTGGTAGGCAGCCCCTCGAAGTTCACATCCGTATTCAAGGTGAAACACACAAAAAAAAAACGCTGAAAATTATTACACAATGGTTTATTATTGCTTCCTAGTCTACCAAGGTAGCGGAAGCTTTGTTTTCACTTTTCAAAGACGAAAAAAAAAAGTTCTCCAAAATCAACATTTCCACTCGCGTTTTGCGTTTCAGACCTTCCTGAACAATTTTGGTTCTGTGTCTGTCTGTCTGCCATGAAATCCTTGTAACGCGCATAACTATACGAAGTTATTGTCCGATTTCTATGAAATTTTCAGGGATTGTGCGGGTTGGTGTGTAGACGGTCCCCTATGAAAATCATCATCCCCGGACTGATAGAAGCGACTGCGCATGCGCAAACGTGAATTCCTTGTAACGGCCATAACTTCTACATTTTCTATCCGATTTCAATGAAATTTTCAGGGATGTTACGGATTAGTATTTAGATAGTCCCCTATGAAAATCATCACCTTCGGACTGATAGAAGCGACTGCGCATGCGCAAACGTGAATTTCCTCGTAACGGCCATGACTTCAACTGTCCCCCAGGGGTCGCGGGTTCGAATCCCAGCCGAGGCTAAGTATTTTTGCTTCCGAGTCTACCAAGGTAGCGGAAGCTTTGTTTTCACTTTTCAAGGACGAAAAAAAAAAGTTCTCCAAAATCAAAATTTTCACTCGCGTTTTGCGTTTTAGACCTTTCTGAACAATTTTGGTTCCGTGTCTGTGTGTCTGTCTGTCTGTGTGTCTGTCCGTCTGTCATGAATTCCTTGTAACGCGCATAACTATACGAAGTTATTGTCCGATTTTGATGAAATTTTCAGGGATTGTGCGGGTTGGTGTGTAGACGGTCCCCTATGAAAATCATCATCATCGGACTGATAGAAGCGACTGCGCATGCGCAAACGTGAATTCCTTGTAACGGCCATAACTTCTACATTTTCCATCCGATTTCAATGAAATTTTCAGGGATGTTACAGATTAGTATTTAGATGGTCCCCTATAAAAATCATCACCTTCCAACTGATAGTAGCCACTGCGCATGCGCAAACGTGAATTTCCTTGTAACGGCCATAACTCCCACATTTTCTACCCGATTTCGATGAAATTTTCAGGGATTATGCGGATTAGGTTGTAGATGGTGCCCGAAGAAGATCATCACCCCCGGACTGATAGTGGTCGCTGCGCATGCGCAAACGTGAATTCCTTGTTACAGCCATAACTTCTACATTTTCCATCCGATTTCAATGAAATTTTCAGGGATGTTACAGATTGGTATTTAGGTGGTCCCCTATGAAAATCACCACCTTCAGACTGATAGTAGCCACTGTGCATGCGCATACGTAAAATCCTTGTATCAGCCATAACATTTACATTTTTCATCCGAATTTAATGAGATTTTCTAGGATTGTCCAGATTAGCGTGTAGATGGTCCCCTATGATGGTAGTGGAAGGTACTTAGAGATCGGTGTTTTGAGACTAACTACTATGCATCGGATCATCTGTATAATCGGGTTATGGATACGAGGAAGCTATGTGCCACACCCACTTGGCAGACTTTTTTCTATAGAACACTCAGTGAAGCAAAGAAGACCAGTCTGGTCTGCAAAGCCACCAACCATCCAGCATGAAGAAAAACATAGGCCTCTTTTGCGATTCACACTCGTGTTTCTGATTTATCGTACGTCCAACCCTTGAATTATCGTAGGGAGCAAACGGTTTATCCAACAGAGCTCCGCGTGGTCTCTAAAAATCCAATACTATCTTAAATTGATGGAAAAACAATACCCTTACATCAAAATTTTTTGAGTTAGGGCGTTTTCAAAATTTCAAAATTTATTTTTTGACCCTTAGAAGTGACCTACATCAACCAAAAACTTCGGGGCACAAATAGACCCCAAATGGAGCCTACATACCAAATTTCATCAAAATCGGTCAATGCGAAGTGGCTAAAGTGCAGCGTACGGCGGACGGCGGATGGAAACCAACAAATTTTGAGGAGGTGTTGAAAAGTTTTTTTTTCTTGGTCGATTCCAAAGGTTCATTATTGAAAAATTTTCAGTATTTTTATTTATTATTTATTTTTTAATAATAAACCAATAAAAATTTGGCCGTCCGTCCGCCGTACGCGGCACTTTCCCCACTTAGTAGTGACCGATTTTGATGAAATTTAGTTGGTAGGCTCCATTTGGGGTCTAGTTGTCCCCCGAAGATTTTGGTTAATGTAGGTCACTTCCAAGGGTTCCAAAATCAATTTTGAAATTTTGAAAACGCCTTAACTCAAAAAATGTTGATATAAAGGTATTGCTTTTCCTTCAATTTAAGATTCTATAGAATTTTTAGAAATTTTTGAGACCACCCGGAGCTCTGTAGGACAAACCGTTCGTTCACTACGAGAATTTAAAGTTTGGACGTACGAAAAATCAGAAACACGAGTGTGAATCGCAAAAGAGGCCTAATCTCCTTTCAAAGTGTAGCTGACCGAAATGCGATCGATGTTTTTCTTCATGTTGGATGGTTGGTAGCTTTGCAGACGAGTGATCTATATAGAAAAATAATATACCACTGTGTAATAATTTGCAGCGTTTTAGTTGTTGACAACAAATGTGTTCCACGCTTTTTTGGTTTATTATTTTCAATAAAACCTTTAGAATCGAGCAAGAAAAAAAATTTAACCCCCCCCCCCCTAAAAATTTGATGTTTTACGTTTCAAGGTACGTAGAATCCGAAAATCGAATAAAAAAATTTCCCACTGATCAGTGATCTGAAGAGTGAAGAAGATCTTCTCGAATGCTGGAGACGCCTGGAAGATCACTGATCAGCTGTGTGAGCTCCGAAGCCATTTTCAACCCTAATGAACGCAGGAAGCTGAAATTTGAGAGGGAGGGTCAAGGGAGAATACAGATGGGGGTAGGTGCTATTGATGGAAAACCAGTGATCTATACAGAAGGGTGATCTATACAGAAAATAATAAACCTTGGAGCAATGATTTGCAGCGTTTTCAAATACCGTTAGATCGATCGTTCGGAGATTGTAAAAATATGATGACCATGGAAGGTGATGAATAGATGATGATAATGATAAATATCATGAATATGGAAATTTTTAGGAAGATTGTATAAATATGATGAATGTGTCAACTGTCAGACGTGAGACTTCAAAGAGGGATATACAGCGTGGGGGTGCTGTGATCGTGCACTCAACGGGTTAACAAAGCAGGAAATCGATAACACACAGCGCTGTTTGGATTAGATAGCTTGTATATTCAGGGTTGATGCTTTTACCATCAACTCTCATCTCGTCTGAAAGGATGGAGGTAATTGAGATGAGAGACTAGGGAGTTGAAATTGCTGATTACATTATGAGAGTTATCGTTGAAATACCTGAATATAATGAACGGTTTCGCTAAATTTAGCTAGTGGAAACATGATTACATCCTAGTGAAAACATAGGGTACATTTGAAGGATAAGTGAATCTAAGAGGGGGTCTCAGTCAGTGAATAAACTGGGTTTGCCCGCTTTTGTATGGCAATTATTGGTCGCTTTTGATGATTCCTGCGGCAATCTTTTTTCAATACCTACCCTAAGTAGATGCACTAGTGAATTTCAAAAATCCTAGAAAATTTGAAATTTATGTACAACTTTTTACTTAAAGAAATTTACTTTTGGAATTAAATAAGTGCATGAGTGTAGAGATTATAAAAAAACGTCTGCCAAGTGGGTGTGGCACATAGCTTCCTCGTATCCATAACCCGATTACATAGATGATCCGATGCATAGTTGTCAATCTCAAAACACCAATCTCTAAGTACCTTCCACTACCCTCATAGGGGACCATCTACACGCTAATCTGGACAATCCTAGAAAATTTCATCAAATTCGGATGAAAAATTAAGTGAGTAGATGTATGTGATTGGATCAAAAAAAACTTAGCCTCGGCTGGGATTCGAACCCGCGACCCCTGGGGGACAGTTGAAGTTACGGCTGTTACAAGGAATTCACGTTTGCGCATGCGCAGTCGCTTCTATCAGTCCGGGGATGATGATTTTCATAGGGGACCATCTACACACCAACCCGCACAATCCCTGAAAATTTCATAGAAATCGGACAATAACTTCGTATAGTTATGCGCGTTACAAGGAATTCATGACAGACACACAGACAGACAGACACGGAACCAAAATTGTTCAGAAAGGTCTAAAACGAAAAACGCGAGTGGAAATTTTGATTTTGGAGAACTTTTTTTTTCGTCCTTGAAAAGTAAAAACAAAGCTTCCGCTACCTTGGTAGACTCGGAAGCAATAAGAAGAATGCCACGAAAAACATGGAAATTGGTTGATTATTTCCTGAGAAAACTGGGATGAAAACTGACTAGTTATGAGAAGGGGGTAGTGGGTGTTAATGTTGCTCCTTGCTACGGAAGGGGGGGGGGGGGGCTAACGAGCGCTATGTGGATCAAACTATTGAAGGTGAAAACAAGCCTTTGAAGTGGTCATTTCTCTCGAATAAACCAACAGGTTTCGATGATTTCAACCTTCTGTCACGACTTTTTTCAAGATTTGAACTTGTTGGTTAACTCGAGAGAAACAACCACTTCGAAGGCTCATTTCTACCTCCAAATCTTGAAAAAAGTCGTGATAGAAGGTCGAAATCATCGAAACTTCTTGGTTTACTCGAGAGAAACAACCACTTCGAAGTCTCATTTCTTCCTCCAAATCTTGAAAAAAATCGTGATAGAAGGTCGAAATCATCAAAACTTGTTGGTTTACTCGAGAGAGACAACCACTTCGAAGGCTAATTTCTTCATCCAAATCTTGAAAAAAGTCGTGATAGAAGGTCGAAATCATCGAAACTTCTTGGTTTACTCGAGAGAAACAACCACTTCGAAGTCTCATTTCTTCCTCCAAATCTTGAAAAAAATCGTGATAGAAGGTCGAAATCATCAAAACTTGTTGGTTTACTCGAGAGAGACAACCACTTCGAAGGCTCATTTCTACCTCCAAATCTTGAAAAAAGTCGTGATAGAAGGTCGAAATCATCGAAACTTCTTGGTTTACTCGAGAGAAACAACCACTTCGAAGTCTCATTTCTTCCTCCAAATCTTGAATAAAATCGTGATAGAAGGTCGAAATCATCAAAACTTGTTGGTTTACTCGAGAGAGACAACCACTTCAAAGGCTCATTTCTACCTCCAAATCTTGAAAAAAGTCGTGACAGAAGGTCGAAATCATCGAAACTTGTTGGTTTACTCGAGAGAGACAACCACTTCGAAGGCTCATTTCTACCTCCAAATCTTGAAAAAAATCGTGATAGAAGGTCGAAATCATCGAAACTTGTTGGTTTACTCGAGAGAGACAACCACTTCGAAGGCTCATTTCTACCTCCAAATCTTGAAAAAAATCGTGATAGAAGGTCGAAATCATCGAAACTTGTTGGTTTACTCGAGAGAGACAACCACTTCGAAGGCTCATTTCTACCTCCAAATCTTGAAAAAAATCGTGATAGAAGGTCGAAATCATCGAAACTTCTTGGTTTACTCGAGAGAGACAACCACTTCGAAGGCTCATTTCTACCTCCAAATCTTGAAAAAAGTCGTGACAGAAGGTTGAAATTATCGAAACTTACCTATTGTTTTTTCATCAGTTTAACATAGTATTGAATTTTTGGAATCGAATGAGACCACCCAGAGCACTGCAAGACCAACCGTTCGCTCCCAACGGGAACTCAACGAATTGATCTTACGAATAATCAGGTGTAAATGTGTGATAACGAATGTGAATCTCAAAAGAGGCCTAATCTCCGTTCAAATTTTATCTGACCAAAATGCGACCTTAGTTCGTTTCTTCGAGTTTTATTCAGTTTTTCGTCCTTAGCAAGTTGCTAATAGCAACCAGTATTCAAATTTCCCACATCAAACTCCCTATTTCTTCGAATCGAGTATGAAGCCTTTATTTCTTCCACATAAACTCGATTGTGAAGTAGGTGAGGTAGGTAGGTAGTAACTATGGTTGGTATCATGCAACATTGTCGTGTTGCGGGAAAAGTGCCACGGAGTCGCGCGAGTTGGGCATCTCAGTAGGCGTACTCCGTAGTATCACCACCCGTGCCCTGTTCGGCTCATATTTGAACTGGTGGTAATTTCCTAGGGGCACTTCCCTCTTTCCCACCCCCACCTTCCTCATCTTTCCTCATCCCTTGGGCCGGCACCGGGTGAGTCCTGGGCGTCCTTCCCATTAATATTTGATTTGTTTATTTCTTTTTATTTATGGCGTGCCCCCTCCGTCTTTGAGGAGAGTTTATTTAGAAAAAAAAGTCTGCCAAGTGGGTGTGGCACATAGCTTTCTCGTATCCATAACCCGATTGTATAGATGATCCAATGCCTAGTAGATAATCTCAAAACATCAATCTCTACCTTCCACTGCCCTCATAGGGGACCATCTACACGGTAATCTGAACAATTCTGAGAAATTTCCTCACGATCGGATGGAAAATATAAAAATTTATGGATGATAGGAATTCACGTTTGCCCATGCGCAGCAACTACTATTAGTCTGGGGAAGATGATTTTCATAGGGGACCATACACATACCAATCTGAACAATGCTAGGAAATTTCATCAAATTGGGATTAAAAATGTAAGTGTTATGGCTGTCACAAGGATTTTATGTTTGCGCATGCGCAGAGGCTACTGTCAATTTTAAGGCCTTGTTTTTCATTGGGGACCATCTAAAACCTAATCTCCATAATCCTTGAAAATTTCATCGAAATCGGATGGAAAATGTGGAAGTTATGGCTGTTAAAAGGAATTCACGTTTGCGCATGCGCAGTGGCTACTATCATTCCGAAGGTGGTGATTTTCATAGGGGACCATGCACATACCAATCTGAACAATGCTAGGAAATTTCATCAAATTCGGATGAAAAATGTAAGTGTTATGGCGGTTACAAGGAGTTCACGTTTGCGCATGCGCAGAGGCTGCTGTCAATTTCAAGGCCTTGTTTTTCATTGGGGACCTTCTAAAACCTGATCTCCATAATCCTAGAAAATTTCATCGAAATCGGATGGAAAATGTGGAAGTTATGGCTGTTACGAGGAATTCACGTTTGCGCATGCGCAGTGGCTACCATCAGTCCGAAGGTGGTGATTTTTTATAGGGGACCATGTACATACCAATCTGAACAATGCTAGGAAATTTCATCAAATTCGGATGAAAAATGTAAGTGTTATGGCGGTTACAAGGAATTCACGTTTGCGCATGCGCAGAGGCTACTGTCAATTTTAAGGCCTTGTTTTTCATTGGGGACCATTTAAAACCTAATCTCCATAATCCTTGAAAATTTCATCGAAATCGGATGGAAAATGTAGAAGTTATGGCTGTTACAAGGAATTCACGTTTGCGCATGCGCAGTGGCTACTATCAGTCTGAAGGTGGTGATTTTCATAGGGGACCATGTACATACCAATCTGAACAATGCTAGGAAATTTCATCAAATTCGGATGAAAAATGTAAGTGTTATGGCGGTTACAAGGATTTTACGTTTGCGCATGCGCAGTCGCTTCTATCAGTCTGGGGATGATGATTTTCACGTAAGTGTCACATCAAAACAAAACGGCAGGAATATTTGGCTTGATCTCCAATCAAGGAATGATGCGGAGCGTGACTTATGAGAATTGAGCTCGCAATCAGAGAATTGTCTGTGGAATCGATACGCCAACGGAGGAGGTCGTGGGGGTATCGCTGGGCATCATCTACAGCGACGGGCTACACAGGAAGGGAAGACTTATGGCGTCATGGCTGATTGATCCGGGCGCTGCACGAGATAAGCCCCCTTCCCCAATCAGCTGTGTCCTCTCACACCGCCGTCTAAACCCGTCCTGTTGCCGTCGGGGGATCAAGCGGCAATTGATTGACATATCGGGTGTCCTCCGCTATAATGAACGAGCCTTCACTCAAACTGTTGTGTTTTCAAGATGAGATATTGGCGTAGTTTCCATACGCCCTGAACTCCCAGAGATCTGCAACTCAGCCAGTCCTCATCTTTATCTACAGGCTGTCCCGTGTTAAGCACCGGAAAACTTCGGGAATCTAATTCAAGTAAGAAAATTTTTCCTAGCAATTTTGTTTTAATCCCTCTTTTTTCCAAATTTTTCCCATTTTAAGTTTTTTTTCGTGTTTTCGATCTTATTTCTGTAAAATTAGCATAAATCCATTGATTTACCGTAAAAAATGTAACAATAAGAGCACCGTTAAAAAAGGCGTCAAATTTCTCATCTTTCTGGGGTCTACGAAAAACTATTTTCGGGGCCCTGATGGGTGAAAAATTAAGTTGTACTGTACCTTTCTCAATCCAAATCCGCGAAAAAACGCTGAAAATTGTTACACAAATGTTTGTTTTTTTTGTCTGTATGGATCACTTGCCTGCAAAGAACACAGCTTTGCCGTTGCCACTACCTACCTACCACATTTCCGCTTTGTTTGGAAAAATAAACGCTCAATTCGGTTAAATAAAGAGTTGAGGGTGCCTTCAGTGGGGAATTTGAATACTGGTTGCTGACGACGCAGAACTGAGTACAACTCGAAAACAAGTGGGTGCGGCACATAGCTTCCTCGTATCCATAACCCGATTATATAGATGATCCGATGCATAATAGTTAATCTCAAAACACCAATCTCTAAGTACCTTTCACTACCCTCATAGGGGACCATCTACACGCTAATGTGGACAATCCTAGAAAATTTCATCAAATTCGGATGAAAAATGTAAGTGAGTAGTGATTGAATCAAAAAATTTCGTGGCTTGGCTGAGAGTCAATCCGGGGACTCCTAGATGGGACTCCAATGCGCTACCTCTGAACTATTGGGGTCTGGTGATGGAAAGTATAGGATTTGAGATTGTCACGTCACACATGTGAAATTACGCGGGGAAGAATTGGGAGGGCGACAAATGCACGGCTGTTACAAGGATTTTACGTTTGCGCATGCGCATAGGCTACTGTAAATTTTAAGGCCTTGTTCTTCATTGGGGACCATGTAAAACCTAATCTGCATAATCCTTGAAAATTTCATCGAAATCGGATGGAAAATGTGGAAGTTATGGCTGTTACAAGGAATTCACGTTTGCGCTTGCGAAGTGGCTACTATCAATCCGAAGGTGGTGATTTTCATAGGGGACCATCTAAACACTAATCTGTAACATCCCTGGAAATTTCATTGTAATCGGATGGAAAATGAAGAAGTTATGGCCGTTACAAGGAAATTCACGTTTGCGCATGCGCAGTGGCTAATATCAGTCCTAAGGTGATGATTTTCATAGGGGACCATCTTAAACCTAATCTGTAACATCCCTGGAAATTTCATTGTAATCGGATGGAAAATGTAGACGTTATGGCCGTTACAAGGAAATTCACGTTTGCGCATGCGCAGTGGCTAATATCAGTCCGAAGGTGGTGATTTTCATAGGGGACCATCTTAAACCTAATCTGTAACATCCCTGGAAATTTCATTGTAATCGGATGGAAAATGTAGACGTTATGGCCGTTACAAGGAAATTCACGTTTGCGCATGCGCAGTGGCTAATATCAGTCCGAAGGTGGTGATTTTCATAGGGGACCATCTTAAACCTAATCTGTAACATCCCTGGAAATTTCATTGTAATCGGATGGAAAATGTAGAAGTTATGGCCGTTACAAGGAAATTCACGTTTGCGCATGCGCAGTAGCTACTATCAGTCCGAAGGTGGTGATTTTCATAGGGGACCATCTTAAACCTAATCTGTAACATCCCTGGAAATTTCATTGTAATCGGATGGAAAATGTAGACGTTATGGCCGTTACAAGGAAATTCACGTTTGCGCATGCGCAGTGGCTACTATCAGTCCGAAGGTGGTGATTTTCATAGGGGACCATCTAAACACTAATCTTTAACATCCCTGGAAATTTCATTGAAATCGGATGGAAAATGTAGACGTTATGGCTGTTACAAGGAAATTCACGCATGCGCAGTGGCTAATATCAGTCCTAAGGTGATGATTTTCATAGGGGACCATCTAAACACTAATCTGTAACATCCCTGGAAATTTCATTGAAATCGGATGGAAAATGTAGACGTTATGGCCGTTACAAGGAAATTCACGCATGCGCAGTGGCTAATATCAGTCCGAAGGTGATGATTTTCATAGGGGACCATCTTAAACCTAATCTGTAACATCCCTGGAAATTTCATTGTAATCGGATGGAAAATGAAGAAGTTATGGCCGTTACAAGGAAATTCACGCATGCGCAGTAGCTACTATCAGTCCGAAGGTGGTGATTTTCATAGGGGACCATCTTAAACCTAATCTGTAACATCCCTGGAAATTTCATTGTAATCGGATGGAAAATGTAGACGTTATGGCCGTTACAAGGAAATTCACGTTTGCGCATGCGCAGTGGCTAATATCAGTCCGAAGGTGGTGATTTTCATAGGAGACCATCTTAAACCTAATCTGTAACATCCCTGGAAATTTCATTGTAATCGGATGGAAAATGTAGACGTTATGGCCGTTACAAGGAAATTCACGTATGCGCATGCGCAGTGGCTATTATCAGTCCGAAGGTGGTGATTTTCATAGGGGACCATCTTAAACCTAATCTGTAACATCCCTGGAAATTTCATTGAAATCGGATGGAAAATGAAGAAGTTATGGCCGTTACAAGGAAATTCACGCATGCGCAGTGGCTAATATCAGTCCGAAGGTAGTGATTTTCATAGAGGACCATCTAAACACTAATCTTTAACATCCCTGGAAATTTCATTGAAATCGGATGGAAAATGAAGAAGTTATGGCCGTTACAAGGAAATTCACGCATGCGCAGTGGCTACTATCAGTCCTAAGGTGATGATTTTCATAGGGGACCATCTAAACACTAGTCTGTAACATCCCTGGAAATTTCATTGAAATCGGATGGAAAATGTAGAAGTTATGGCCGTTACAAGGAAATTCACGCATGCGCAGTAGCTACTATCAGTCCGAAGGTGGTGATTTTCATAGGGGACCATCTTAATCCTAATCTGTAACATCCCTGGAAATTTCATTGTAATCGGATGGAAAATGAAGAAGTTATGGCCGTTACAAGGAAATTCACGCATGCGCAGTGGCTAATATCAGTCCGAAGGTGATGATTTTCATAGGGGACCGTCTACACACCAACTCGCACAATCCCTGAAAATTGCATAGAAATCGGACAATAACTTCGTATAGTTATGCGCGTTACAAGGATTTCATGACAGACAGACAGACACGGAACCAAAATTGTTCAGAAAGGTCTGAAACGCAAAACGCGAGTGAAAATTTTGATTTTGGAGAATTATTTTTTCATCCTTGAAAAGTGAAAACAAAGCTTCCGCTACCTTCGTAGACTCGGAAGCAAAACGAACAGCGATCGCATTTTGGTCGTCTATAATTTAAACCGAGATTAGGCCTCTTTTGCGTTTCACACTCGTGTTTCTGATTTATTGTTAGTCCAAATCTTAAGTGCTCATGGGGAGCGAACTGTAGGTCCTACACAGCGCTGGGTGGTCTCATTCGATTCTAAAAATTCAATACAATTTAGTTTGATGAAAACACAATGCCCTTATATCAAAAGTTTTTGAGCTAGGGGGTTTCGAGAATTTCACCCCTTAGAAGTGACTGACATCAACCAAAAACTTCGGTACACAACTAGACCCCAAATGGAGCCCATCGACCATTTTTCGCAAAATGCTTTGCGATTTTTTTTTTTTTTTTTTTTTGCTTCCGAGTCTACCAAGGTAGCGGAAGCTTTGTTTTCACTTTTCAAGGATGAAAAAAAAAAGTTCTTCAAAATCAAAATTTTCACTCGCGTTTTGCGTTTTAGAACTTTCTGAACAATTTTGGTTCCGTGTCTGTGTGTCTGTCTGTCTGTCTGTCTGTCATGAATTCCTTGTAACGCGCATAACTATACGAAGTTATTGTCCGATTTCGATGAAATTTTCAGGGATTGTGCGGGTTGGTGTGTAGACGGTCCCCTATGAAAATCATTACCTCCGGACGGATAGAAGCGACTGCGCATGCGCAAACGTGAATTCCTTGTAACGGCCATAACTTCCACATTTTCAACCCGATTTCAATGAAATTTTCATTGATGTTACAGATTAGTATTTAGATGGTCCCCTATGAAAATCACCACCTCCGGACTGATAGTAGCCATTGCGCATGCGCAAACGTGAATTCCTTGTAACGGCCATAACTTCTACATTTTCCATCCGATTTCAATGAAATTTTCAGGGATGTTACAGATTAGTATTTAGATGGTCCCCTATGAAAATCATCATCCCCGGACTGATAGAAGCGACTGCGCATTTTTTTAATCTAATCACATACACCTACTCACTTAATTTTTCATACGAAGTTGATGAAATTTTCTAGGATTGTCCAGATTAGCGTGTAGATGGTCCCCTATGAGGGTAGTGAAAGGTACTTAGAGATTGGTGTTTTGAGATTAACTACTATGCATCGGATCATCTATACAATCGGGATATGGATACGAGAAAGCTATGTGCCACACCCACTTGGCAGACTTTTTTTTTTGTTATCGCATTTTGGACAGCTATAATTTGAACGGGATTTTACGTTTGCGCATGCGCAGAGGCTACTTTCAATTTTAAGGCCTTGATTTTGTTGGGGACCATCTACAACCTAAACCGCATAATCCTTGGTAATTTCATCGAAATCGGCTAGCAAATGTGGAAGTTATGGCTGTTACAAGGAATTCACGATTGCGCATGCGCAGCGGCTGCTATCAGTCCGGGGGTGAACTGCAAATTATTACACAAAGGTTTATTATTTATCTATATAGATCACTCGTCTGCAAAGAACTCGGCTTTGCCATTGTTACCAGCAACCAACTTGAAGAAAAACATCGATCGCATTTCGGTCACCTAAAATTTGAACCTGAATTAGGCCTCTTTTGCACTTCACACTCGTGATTTATCGTACGTGCAACCCTTAAATTGATGGAAAAACAATACCTTTACATACAAATTTTTGAGCTAAGGCGTTTTCAAAATGTCAACCGTTAAAAGTGACCTACATCAATCAAAATCTTCGGGGCACAACTAGACCTCAAATGGAGCCTACATACCAAATTTCATGAAAATCGGTCAATGCTAAGTGGGGAAAGTGCCGCAGACGGCGGATGGACGGAAAATTGTCTATTCGAATTTTCTTTTGTAGGAACGATAGAATGAAGCTCAAAGAGAATGATTGAAATACAGTTTTGGGAGGCATCGTGAGGTGAAGGTTTTAACTGAGATTAATTCGAACCTTCCTCTCGACCACATAAAATTTCTCATTAAACTTACTGAAGCGAAAGTGATTAATAAATGAACCGCCATCTTTGTTAACTTAAGCCCAGCATTTTCTTTCGGCGCGGAGGAGTTCTCGAAATCAATGAGCTCTTTGTACATACCCGCTCACTTTTGGATCATTGTTATTGAATAATACTTGATGTTTAGGAGAAAGAGGTTTTCTCTGATTGAAATTTCGGTTTGTTCCAATTTTGGTTTAATCTTGAACCTGCAGAATCAAACATTTTTGACTCTCTCATAATTATATGTTTTACGCGTCTAGTATCTATTAATATTGACAGTAGACATTTTGTTTCCTCCCCACCAACGCACAGTGATTCAGAATAATCAAAAAGGGCTCAAAATAACTACTACTGTATATTGACTACTGTGTATTGAAGTAGCTGAGCTAGAAACCTGCTCACTCACCAGTCTCACAACTGCAATAAAGGTCAATCAATCGTTATCTACGAGGAATCATTTGCAGTCTTGCTGTTTACCCCTATTTTTCACCCCTTAGCCCATTAGTGGACGCTCTGCGGTACTCCGTAAGGCACCTGTCTTTAGTCTGAAGGCGGTAAATCTTGGTTTGATGTCGGTGACTTCCAATGGTAATCCTAGAGCAGACCCCTCTACACAAATAATGGGCAACACTGGGAGGAGACAGCAATCTGAACAGCCAATCAGCAAGTGTTTCCGCTTCACGTTGAAGAGGTACGTTTTCCCGGTTATTTTTGAAATCATAAATTTAGATTGTCCCCCAAAAATAACAGGAGACTTACAATTATTATCTACGTACCGTAATGGAGAACCCGTCGTAACCAGCAAGTCGAGTACAGGAGGGGAGTGCTTTTGATGTACGGACATCATCTTCAGGCCGTCGAGAGAGTACTAAAGTTTGTCAGTCCGTGCTATTTATATAGTCTGGGTGAAAGGGAGGTGAAAGGATCAGAAAGGAAAGGGGGCTACCTAGTAACGAGACCAAGTGGTGAAAGGTTGTTTGCCTGTCATGTCAAGTGAAAGGGAGAGATAAAACTAATCCTCTTAGCTAATTGTACATTAACGACATGGTGACCACGTGGTAACCATGTGGTGACCACGTGGTCTTCTATTCTAAACTATGAATATATTGTAATCTAGCTTACATAATGCACTTATTGCTAAAATGATTAACTTATATCTACTTCTAACTTAAATACTTTTTTTTTTAATTTTTTATTTTTGGTTAGTTGATTATTTATTGTTTAAAATTATGATATCCTAAGTCGTTTGGCTGTCTGGAAGTTAGTGGAGTCGTGGGGGTGCTGTTTGCGTTTGTAAGGAGATATGGTAGTGTGTTCTGTTCGTTGTCTTTTGTTGTTCAGGTTGTCAGTAAATCCGTCTGTGGGTGTTTTTCGTTTTTGGATGAGTTTGTCCAGTGGTTTGAATATAGTGTTTGAGGTAGTGTCAAGTAGGTTTTTGTTTATTATACGTCCGTCAAATTTACGTAGTTTGTATATTTCCATGTTTTCAACAATGTTCAGTCGTCGTCCTTTCTGTTGTGGGTGGAGGAGTGTCATGCATTTTTTTATGTAGGATAATTCACGTTACCAGGTAGCCCCCTTTCCTTTCTGATCCTTTCACCTCCCTTTCACCCAGACTATATAAAGAAAACGACGGACTGACAAACTTTAGTACTCTCTCGACGGCCTGAAGATGATGTCCTTACATCGAAAGCGCTCGCCTCCTGTACTCGACTTGCTGGTTACAACGGATTCTCCAATACGGTACGTAGATAATAATTGTATTCTTATAACTAGCGGAACTAACCCCATTCATTAATAACAGGAGACTTATTTTCCGAAATCATCCCGGTTTTCATCTATCCCACACCATTAACTATTCAGGAAAAATGCAAACAGAATTCGGTGAAATTCCTCATTACTTATAACAGCCATAACTTCTACATTTTCCATCGGGTTTTGACGAAATTTATCAGGATTGTTCAGATTAGCGAGTAGGTCCCCTATGAGGGTAGTGGAAGGTACTTAGAGATTGATGTTTGAGATCAACTACTATGTATAGTATCATCTATACAATCGGGTTATGGATACGAGGAAGCTATGTGCCACACCTACTTGGCAGACGTTTTACTAATGCTACTAAATTAATTTTACTAATGCTGATGAGTCAGTACCTAATTAAATCTTGAATTATGATGAGCGAATTCTGACTGTCGTACCCTTCTCAAATTTCCAATTTGCGGATTCTTCCAAAATTTCGTCGAGAACTTTAATCATTTAAACTATTTTACACAGAGTTAATGAAACAATTTCGAAACATAATTAACCAGAGTTTTGTCTATCAATCCACATTACCTACAGAATGGCACTCGTAGATTGCAATTACGAGGTGCAATCTGGGACTACTCACAATTTTCACCCTGGTTTGCTGGCTGATGGGAATTCAATTGCAGACGAAGAAGATCTGAAGATGTTCTGCTCCCTGATACCAAGAATTACAGTCCTCAAATCACCTTTTTCTCTCTGCAGCCATGTGGACCTCATCGACAATTCCCTTCATCATCTAGGGTGACTCGCCCTATGAATGAACACTTAAGCTCTTAGCACACTAGTGACGAACTTTAATGTCTATAGTTCTTAAAGTTGCAGTACTACACTACTTGAATTTGTCTGATGTTGTTTAAAATTATATAAGGAACAAGAATAGCACGGGAGAAGACGAGAAAAATTGATTTTTATAGCTAATTTTCCACAATAAAGGAGTTAATGTATTTCACCCCATGAATGAACACTATTTCCTAGTGAATGAACCCTGAAATTCCAGTGAATGAACACTCCATTCCCAGACACATTCACCTGTTCATTCACTGGATAGGATAGTTATTTAAACAAGTTGATTAAAAAAATCAGCAGCTTAGTCACTTGGGAAGCCTCCATTCGATTTAAAAACCGTGCAATAACCCTCCAGCCAGTGAATGAACAGTCATTCATTTACTGGTTGGAGGTCATATTTTAGCTCCCACAGTATGAACACCCAACAAAACATTCCCTCAAAAAAATTCCCTTCTACTCAATTAGTTCTCCCTAGAAAAATCTTCAATTTGATGTGGAAAACCTCCAAATTGATGCAGAAAACCTCCAATTTGATGTAGAAATCCTCCAATTTGACATGAAAATGCTTTATCGTCGCTTAACACCTTGCACGCGGGAAAAAAAAACGCGTTGGTCCTCTGTGGCGGAGAAATTTTTTTCCGCCGAAACGCTATAGCAGCAACATATATTAAAAAGTACATTTTTCCAAAAATTTTGACAAAAAAAAGTTGAGAATTTTGAGAATTTATTCTCGGCGTCAACGTGACGCAGCCAGCGGTGGTGTCAAGTAGCTCCAGTTTGAATGGGAAATCAACCCCTATGTGAGTGGGTTGGCTCAGGCCGCCCGTCCACTGGACGCGAATTCTGGCGGCCTTTGCAAGGGAGATAGGTTGATGGTGCATAGAATGGGCAGGAATCAATCATGTGTGACGAGCCGTCACAGGAGCTCCCACCACCGGCGATCCCCAAAATTAAAATCCGAAGGAGTCTTCCATGCGAGGCCGAGAGCATGGAGGTTGAGGTCGGGAGCGCGCCACCAGGCGGCAGCACCGGGCGGGCCAGCACCAGGAAGTGAACGGGTGGGGGAAGGATCCGGAGGGGGAGGACACGGCTGGGGGAGAACGACCGCCCACCCTCAGTCGTGTCTTGATCGAGCCACTCACCCCATCTCTGTGTGAAAAGTCTGTGTGACAAACTCTGTGTGGAAATTCTGTGTGAAAACTCTCTGTGTGGAAAAGTCTGTGTGACCCTAGAAAACTGAACATTAACAACAACCGATTAAGCCCGAAGTTAACCATTGAAGACTGTCAGTGTACGATTGCGCCCTCCTGAAGTTTCAAGTAGCTAACGGCCGACCCTCGCATTCCAACCGGACCAAGCCCAATGGATTCTCTATAGAAAAACCCAGTACTGGTAAATTTAAATGCTTATAAATTCCTTTCTTAAACTGTTCCTCCTAGGCAATTTGATTTCTAGTGATTCTCCATTGTCCAAAGGACTTAGTATATTTTTGTGTTTCGAAACACCACGTGTTCATCTTCATGTTTCGTAACACCATGTGCTCATGTTCACGCTTCCTATTTTCATGTTACGAAACACCACGTGGATTGTGATCTTGGAGGTTATCCCCATCAGGGCCCTCATTAATTGAAGTCACTATTTTATTCTTAATTAGGGTATCTTAATCCCAAGTCGAATTGTTCCTTCATTATTTTTCTTGTCTTGAAATACTTACCTGACAATTATACAGGAGTCATTTTGTTTACTTACCTTGTGGTTATCATTGGTACATTCCCGATCAATTTCCTGGTGCAGAATAGGAACATAGGAGGTACTTACCTGAAAATACTTACCTTGCGAATCATAGTGAGAACCAGAGTAGAGTCATTAACGTAGAATCAGAACTTGAAAGTACTTACCTTAGACTTGCTGAAATCTCGAAGAACCTGAAACAGAAAGAAAAGTTATTAAATACAAAAGGTACAAATTATTACACAATAACGAAAAAGGTAATAGAAGTCTACAAGGGAGAAATACTTACTAAACCTCAAGTTGGACAAAGATAGGCATTTTTCGGTAATCCCCGAAGGGATACCTATTCAACACCATCTTCGTCGTTTTCTGCTGACTCGTTCCGCTGCTCATAGAAATCACGGTAAGTGAAACCCAGATACTCCTAGTATAAGTGCAGGGGCATTGTAGTGGCGAATTTTAAAATCAAGTTAATAACCTCTCTCGGTCACCGTAGTGTTCACGAAATTCACCATTACACATGTACGACAATATAATACCTAGCTATTCCATAGCTGGAAAGAGAACAAGTCTTCTCTTTTTTGGGAGCTTTGTAGAGTACTCTGGCAAAGATTCAAAACAGAAAAACCGAGTGAAACACAAAAAAAATCGGAGTCGAACCACTGTGTCTTTTTCACGATAACGAACTGAAAGTATGAAACTTATGAGAGGATTGAGCTGATTATTGACACAACCAACAATTAAACAATGTCGATCAACCTTAAAAAGAGTGAATTATTCCGTAAAAATGGATGAAAAATGTGAAAACATAAAAAAATTACCGGAGGAGCACACAAAGATAAGGTGTCACTTTGATAACTGCTCAATTACCTTCAACCTCGACCGATTCAGCTCCGGATTGAACCGTTCAACTCATAATATGTTCATCTATCACGAAAAAATGCTAGAAAAGAGTGGAAACTGAGAACGAAAGAACAGGAGCAGATATTCTTGAACCTGTTTTGCGAGAGGTGTTTGCGTGACATAGACGCGGCCAGCCACACAGACCCTGGGATTTGCGTGACAGACGCGATCCGCGTTCAACGTGTTAAGAAGAACATCCCCAATCTACCATTTCCCAGCAGTACCCAGCGACGATATGTAGGAACCTACACAATAGGAACTTTGTACCCAACTCTACTCCACTCACACTTGAGGACGGGCTGCGCACGCGCGCACCCTCAGAGAAGCAGATGCTCCCGAGGAGACACCTGCGTTGCCGAGGCGCCAGGCACCGCATCTCTCATATTTATAAATACTTTTATACACCAATAAAAACGATAAATAATGAAAAAAAATTTTCTGTGTAGATTACTCGCCTGCAAAGAACCTCCCACCCCTTGCTCCTCCCGCCCACTGCTCCTCCCGATCGGTGGCTACAGCTTTCGTACAAGTACGCAACCACGAGAGACATTTTATGTATGCGAAAATCATCAGAAATTTCTGCGTGACGCTCCCCGCGTGATGATTTTTCATTTATGTGCCATAGTAAAGACATAAAATGTCAAAACATATCAGCTACAATAATAAAGCATGACATTGACTAATTTAGTATTTTACTTACCTCTAAACACTAATCCCCACGTAATGGCCAACTCCAGTTGTTACCCCCAGAGACATTCTTGGAGACTGACCTGTTGATAACATCAAAACCTAAGAAGATGGCAGACTTCTTTTTATCTACTGCTTCACCCTGCTATCTATGATATGTTGATGGAACTAATGAAAAACACCGTTATCACCAGGGTGAATCACATTCCCAAATAACCTCGTACTGTTCCTTCACTGGGGGGTGTTCATTCACTGGGCGAGTCACCCGATGGTTCCACTCTGCAACACTTCCAAACAAACCCACCCGCCAATGACTACACGAGAGTGTTCTTCTCGGCAAGGACAACAACAACAAGAAGATGACGATATCCATTGTCATTTGATAATATTGTGTTGAATAAAAGAATAAGCAAGCTAAGCAGCTAAGCTCTGGCAAATCAGAGTGGGGACTCCAGTTTGGACTCGGAAGGCAACCCGATGCTTCATGCAGCAAAAATAATATCAGCTGCTGCCCATACAATCGATTTTGCTCCTGACTCATCGTCTACAAACCTCCTCCAAAATATCAACTGTCAGGCACCGAATGACAAAGGAGTAATAGATTTCGAAGACCAACCTTATTTACAAGGAAACGGTTCTGGGCTCACATGCGCTCAGTATCACACCAGAAGATACACTACCAGCCATAGTGCTCCATTTGTATTGCTTTTTGATCCAGCTCAAGAAAGACACTCCCTCTTGTCTATCGGTTCTGACATTAGGAAAATAATTCCTTCCGACGATTCCCTTACCATTTCCAAGGCTGGAGCTAGAAGATACATTATCAAAACAGACTCCTTCGAAGTGCAGCAGTCTTTGACGTCAGATGCCACTCTGATGAACAAGTACAAAGTTAACCCGCCTGTGGCCCGTACTGAAAAAATAGGAGTGATTCGCGTTGGCAAAGTTAATATTTTTGAGGACTTCTCAGAATCCTGCAACCTCTCAGAAAACGTGAATAGGATTGAGCTGATCATGCGCATTGATAGGAATAATCATAACATGGTTAAAATACCAACTGGTCTAGCAAAAATCCATTTTTCCTTAGCCTCTCTACCCAGTGAAGTTAAAATTGGCCATTGTAACTACAAAATCGAGCCTTATAAGCCCAAAATTAAAATATGTTTTAATTGCAATAGATTTGGACACCTGTCTAAACAATGCCGATCAAGGAGTCGATGTCGAGCCTGTGGCGGTGGTCATGGTATCAGACAGTGTAGTGAACGACTTCAGCCATATTGCCTGGGGTGCAGATCTCAGGGTCACCTGATGGGAAATAAATCTTGTCCTCTTCTTAGCTCTCTGTATGAACGGTCAGAAGAATTACATGAAAACAGAATTCAATATTCAGACTGTATTAAAGATTATTTTTCCAAATCTAGCAGGAATAGTGTTCCAACTCCTACAAACCTGCGCCACTTTAGTACAACTCAAAGCGGTGGAGACGTAAGCTATGCAGCAGTCACTCAATCCAACTTTAGTTCGAATACCCTTACAAAATTAAATAAATTGGACAAAATGAGCGAACAGCTGCGTCAGATCTCTGGGTCTATTATACAGATAATGGATTTGATTAAACAAATGATTGAAACGTTTTCCTCGAACTTTTGTAAAACTACAAACGCCGATAAACCTAAACCTACTGAATCACTCTCAAGTTCTCCACGACAACGTAATGTATTATGTCCTGTTAATGGTTCTACTCAAATACCACCAAACTTAAATTCAATTGAAGATGACCTCAACATACTGGTTAATAAAGAGAGTCACCAGGATCAAGCCACCAAAGTCTCCCTGGGGAATAAGTTATACACCAACATAGAATCAAACCACACAGCTAACTCCAACATAAATAACAAAGGAACAGATAAACAAAAATTGGTAGGAATTTGTGAGCGTTTCTTCCAACTGCAATATGACAAGTAATAATGATTCAAAACTACAAATTTTAGTCTGGAATGCCCGGAGCATCAGAAACAAAGGATCACTATTAGAACATGTGATTCAGAACGAACTAAAAGCTGATGTTATATTAATTCAAGAGACGTGGCTGAAAAATAATAATAGATTCAAATTACGAGGATTTCAAACTTTCAGATCTGATTCACAAGATCATGGTAGAGGATTAGCGATTCTAGTAAAGGACAACATCCGAGCTCATATAGTTTCTCACAATATACAAGAACTTGAGGATCTTGATTACATGATAGCCCGAATTAGACTACCTCAGAAAACTATAACTATTGTTAACTGTTATGCTGGCCACACCAGGGTAAGAGAAGAAACATGGTCCAACATTTTAGATTACTTCGGTCCCCATAACACAATAATTTCTGGAGACTTCAATGCTCAACATGTAATTTGGGGTTCTGGAAGAAGTAATCAAAGAGGGGGACATATTGTGGAGGCCGTATCACAGCGTCAACTCAAATGGTCAATTGCCAATTCAGGTGAACCAACAAGGATCACTAGGCCTGCTGAACACAAATCGGTACCAGACCTTACATTTGTCTCCACTGACCTGGCGCATTTGATCTCTTGGAGTTGCTTCCCTGATCCATTGGGGAGTGATCATAAAATAGTAATTTTAGCAATGGACACACCCACCCCAAACCCTATTCCCAGGGGCCCTAATAGATGGCACACTAAAACTGCTAAGTGGGAAATCTTCCAAGACATAGTACATCAAACCATCAATACTTGGGAACACAGAAGTGTGGATATAAGCAATGTTGACGAAGCTTATGAGCATTTTTTGGGGTCCATTAATGCAGGAGCCAATGCGAGTATGAAGAAGTCTCAACCCTCATCTCACTCCAAATCTTCAAGATGGTGGAATGAGGAAGTCAAATGTGCCATTGAACATAGGCGACAGTGCTTGGAGGATTACTACAACGATGGCAGCCTCAATAGTCTCCAGAGATATTCAGAAGCCGATGTCATTGCAAAACAAGTTGTTGCTAAATCCAAAAGAGAATCATTTCACGCCTGGTGTGAAGAAATGTCGACCAAAGCCCAAAATCGTCCATCAGCCTGGTCAATTCTCAGACATTTTGCAGGTGATCCACTGGCAACTGTGTCACCATTTGTAGATGTCCACAAATACCAGGAAGAGTGCAGGGAGCTTTTGAGTTCAATTACACGACAGATTCAAGGGGATAACATTGCTGTGGGGAATAATAGTATTTCACTTGAAGACGTGCCCCCCATTACTAGAAGAGAACTCATCAAAGCCCTAGGAAACAAGGCTGACTCAGCCCCAGGGTTGGACTTGATCAGCTACTCCATACTGAAGCAACTTCCAGAGGTAGCAATTTCTTTCCTTCTCCAAATCTTCAACATATGCCTCAGACATAACCATCTTATAACAAAATGGAAAGACGTTAAGGTAATTTACTTGAGAAAGTGTGGAACAGATAAATTGGACATGAGGCCCCTGGTACTGTTCTCTTGTGTCTTGAAATGGATGAACACTGTCCTTAAGACAAGATTGGAAGTGGTTGTCGAGACTCAGGGTCTCCTTCAGATCAGTCAACATGGCTTTAGGAAATGTCACAGTACTCTTGACAACCTTGCTGAACTCCATCTCACTGTAGAAAATGCGCGTCTGCGGGGCCTTTCTACGTTCTGTATCTTCCTTGACATCAAGGGAGCTTACAACAAAGTAAATCCTCTAAAGTTGAGAAATATCCTAGAGCTGAAAGGGATCCCCCCATACCTTACCGAGTGGTTCATAAAATTTTTGTCACATAAAAGTTACACTGACGGGATAAACGCAGTTGAAGGTTCCCAAGGTATCGATCAAGGTTCAACAGTAGGACCTTCCCTATTTAATTTGTATGTATCAGACATTGGTAAGGGAGCAAAGTATACTAATATCTCTTCATTTGCTGATGACTTCGTGATATATCTCACAGGGGAAAATATTAATCATTGCCGCCAACAAATTGCAGAAGACTTCCTAATGATTGAATCACAATTCTACAATCTCGACTTGTTGATCAATTTCAACAAAACCAAATTCATGGTATTTCCAGCAAACCCTGATACAATCATATACAGCATTGAGCAGCTTGACATAATTACATCTAGTGGTACCATCCAAGCAGTTACCAACTACAAATATCTGGGCATTACTCTAGATCCAAGTCTAAACGGGTTCTGTCATACGAAAATCATAATGGACAAATGCGAAAGGGACGTTCATGCTTTACGTTATATGAAAGGCTCCAATTGGGGAAATCACCCCGATACTCAGACAGACCTGCTCAATGCTGCAATTAGGCCAAAATTTGAATATGCTCTTCCCATATATTCGTGGTTAAATAATAAAATTATCGGGAAATTACAAATTCTACAGAATAAAGCAGTCCGGTCTATTTTGGGAGCAGTCAAAACATCACCAATTTCCTCGATGCACGCAATATCTGGTATCCCATACGTTAAAGCTAGAGCTGTAAAATTGTCCCTAAGTCTGATAACTAAATTGTACTGCTCATCTCCTAGAATAAGAGCACTAATAGAAGACACGTTGACACTTACAGAGGGCCGTTGCCCCTTACGATTAGATGGTTTGGTCAACATCATGAGGAAGGTCAAGGAAAATCTTGTCACCAACCAAATCCACATCCTCACCCCAACAGAGTCTTGTTTCAGGCTGCAGCCTTCCTTCAATTTCAAAGGTTCTGAATCAATTCCATCGATTGAAAAAAAGTCCAGCATCTCCCCTCTAGAAGCCAAAGCGTTGACGATGGAGTATTTGAGTGATAAGTACCCGGACATGGAGACAGTTCTTGCCTGTGATGGATCGAAAACTACTTCAAGAGCAGCAGCGGCTTTCATGTGCCAGCAACACCTTACCCAGACTGGATACCGTTTGCCTGACATTTCGTCGTCTTACTTTGCTGAGAACTTAGCCCTATTGAAGGCTCTTGAGCATCTCAACAACCACCATCCTAATTGCACATCTGCTCTCATATTGACTGATTCTAGATCAACTATTGAGGAGATCAACAATTTAAAGCCGGGCTCCTTTCTTCTGCCACATATGCAAAAAATAGTAATGAGCATTACTCTTTTCAGATTAACACCAAATGCAACATTGTATATACAATGGGTACCCTCTCACGTGGGAGTCTTGGCTAACGAAATTGTTGACAAGTGTGCTCGTGAAGCATGTCTTAGAGCATTGGTTGACCCTACAATTACCATCCCTAGCACACAACTCAAATCGATATGGGCAGAGGTTTCATCTCAAATAAATTTGGTTACACACAGAGAGAGACAAACGACTGGTGGATCATGGACGAGCTCCTTCCTCAATACTCCCACCAAAACTCCTTGGTACCACCTCAAGGAACTAACCAACAAAATAATTACCAGGACAAATCGGATCTTAATTGGACATGCCAACAATAGACTCTTCCAATGCAGGCTTGGACACGCCAACACTCCTCATTGTCGTTATTGTAATGACGAAACGCAGCTAGAAACTGTTGAGCATGTACTTTCTGGTTGTAGAACGCTTAATGTGGCTATTACCAGGATTATTGGCGAGCAGTCCCTGGTTGATGTTATGGCAAGCGTTGGCCAGCCAAACAATCCAATTCCCCAGATCCTTGATTTTTTGGAGAACGTTCAAGTTCAAATTTGACGCAAAACGAACTACTGGCCATTAATGTTGTATATATTGTATTTTTTTTCCAATATTGATCCTAATTGCTTTAAAAGCTAAATAGTTTGAAGAAAAAAAAATAAAAATTAAAAAAAAAAAATTTAAAAAAAAAAAAAAAAAAATTAATAAATAAAAAATTTTAATTAAAAAATTAATCTAAAAAAAAATAGAAAAACGAAAACACTGTTTAAACACTGTTACTGTTATAGTTATTTACATAACGATTTGAAATTTAAAATTTTAAATATGTATTACTTGAGTATGTATGCATCGAAACTATATTTTTGCATATTGGGTCTCGTTGAGCCTGATTTCATTGTATTTCTGTTCAGTTAGTTCAACCATGTCAATTACTTAGTGTTGCACAATGTAATTATTTTTAGTGTTCCATTTGCATTTTATACTATTACTACTATTTTATATTATACTAGTAGTCGACAATTATTAGTACCTACAATAATTTATCCCACGGACATTAACCACTACAAATAATCACAGGAAGTCATCGCATTTCGCTGCCACAAGGGGCTCCTCCCCCAACAAGTAATGCCTACCACGGTTCCACCTTGGCATATAAAGAAGAGTATCCATCCATCCATCCATATTGTGTTGAACTTCTAACTTTTACAATGTTTTGTGTTTGATAATAAGCATTAGGTAAATGAGTATTCACGAAGGTATATACTCTGTTTACTGATACCTACTGAGGTACATTTATTAAATTGAAATGTGGTAATAGTACTTGGTGACCGAGGGTTTTGTACACTCGTTTCCTAGCATACAAATTAGAACACCACTCTACGCTCTGCATGATTCAACAATTCTGGTCTCTTTACTTATAGCTGACACCATTGCTACATAAAGAAGGTAAGCCTGCAATCCGTCATGAACATCATTTGGATTTTTTTCTATTCCTTGATTGGAAATGCGTAACACAACGCTGACTTTGACGAGCGTTAATGTTGGTATGTAATCTAAGACCTCATTGAAGAGAATACATTGGTAATATGTACTTACGAGATTGAAATGTGGAGTTCAATAAAAGCTGGTTGCTGGTTTACCTACATACCAATACCTAGGTACCTGAGGTTCTTGTTTGAACTGCACCAAGTAGGCTTCATAAAGTAAACGCAGCATCATACCTACAGGGTTTATCAGATGTCGTCAGTACTTCAGGGGGGGTGATTCTACAACTAATTTTTTGTATATATTTTTTGCCATTAGTTAATTTAAACTGTTTTCACATATAGATTTTATTCGTGATTTCGACCTTGTATCACTAGAACGACCATAACTACCATAATTAATGCAGTAAGTTCGAGTCTGAGGATACCGTTGTAAAGTGTTCAATTTCCTTCCTACCTGTTGTCTAACAAACCTTTTATGAATGTAGTTGGGTGAACCTCAAGACTAGCTTTACTAGAATATCCAAGATTTTCCGATTTTTACGTGATATTTTATAATTGATATGCCTAGGTATCCAAGGAATGGATAAAAATTACTACCAGTTGTCAGGGGTTTCTGGCACTCAGTATCCTGCCTATCCTCAGCCAGATCCTCTGGAAAGGGAACTGCTCGCCTCCTACGATGAAGCGGTGAACAAAGGCTGCGACACTCTCAAGAAGATGTCCATCAACGAACTCATGGTCTTGAATGAAAATCCCGAACGGCTTTCTGCATTTGTGAAGGAATCATTCTTCGCTCAACCAATGGTTGCAACCATGATCAACTGCCGGGAGAAAGTAAATATCTATTAACTAATTTTTTTTCTAAATCAATTCCCATTAAAGAAGTAGTGGGCGCACCAAAAACCCGGCCCTTCTGGCCTCGCCTTACTGCTTAGGGTCGGTTTATCAGTCACCAACGTTAACGTAGGTTTATGTATCCCTCTGTAAACTTTAACGATGGGATAAATTATTGATACTTTAAAGATGCTGGTTATCAGTACGAAATTAACCCACTGGTAACTATTAACTGGCTGGTAAAATTACCTGTACGTTAGGCCGAATAATCGATTATTTTCCCAGCTTATCAAGATGGCCGTGGAAAACAATAAAATTCAGCTTCCTCCACATTAAAAAAATCGTTTTCACAGTGTGTTTTGCGTCAGAAAAAAGAAGAAATTAGAAGAGGAAGAAACAATGTGCTTTGTTTTGGTGTTTTTCCTTTCTCGATCTCGGTACCTATTTCCTTCTTGGCAAGGCAGTACCTATTGTTTTTTGTTGAAAATTGTCTGGTCATGGCAAGATCCCGTCCACCGAGCCACTTTGTCCAGAATTTTCAAATTTGCAGACGAAATAGTTTGTACGTTAATAGGGAAGTACCCTTTTCTATTTCGAAATTTTTCGGTGTGTGGCCCTCCTGGCGACTGAATTTTCACATGCGTGCAGTCCATAGCAGAGCCCCCAGGGCAGGCCCCCGGACCAGATCCAGTTGGACGGATGCTCCTTTGAGAGATTCAAGGAGTTTGTTTATCTTGGCTCCTTGGTTACCAAAGACAACGATATGGAGGCAGAAATCCAAAGGAGAATCATTGCAGCCAACAAATGCTACTTTGGACTGGTTCGGCATATGAAGAGTAGGACCCTGTCGCGAACAACGAAGCTCTGTTTGTATAAAACGCTCATCAGGCCAGTGCTCATCTATGGTTCTGAAACCTGGACACTCTCCAGAACTCAGGAAAACCAACTTCTCCGATTCAAAAGGAAAATATTAAGAAGGATTTTCGGAGCGATCTTCGATCCTCATGAGCTGGCCTGGCGAATAAGAACAAACGTCGAGATAAAAGATATGTATGCTGACAGAGATGTGGTCCACCATATCAAGATTGGTCGCCTTCGGTGGGCGGGTCACCTTGCCAGAATGAGCCCTGATTCAGACCCTAGGAGGCTCCTAGAAGAAGAAATATATGCCACCCGACGACAGGGGCGCCCTAGACTGCGATGGGGAGACGGTGTCAGCAGGGATGCTCGTGCAATGCTGGGAGTCCGCGATTGGAGAGCAGCTGCACAACAAAGAAATGACTGGCGGACTTTACTTGGGCGGCCTTGACCCCTCGCGGGTTGTTGAGCCATGAAAGAAGAAGTGCAGTCCATAGCACCAATAGCTCCAGTAAACCTGGCTTTTTTGTTTTTTCAATAAAATTCCATCCGAGATTGAATTAATTCTCCCTCGGTTGCTTGCATTTTGATAAATTGGGCGGATAGCCTGGCAGTTCCCAGGGACACCTGCTTGACAATTTTACAGGCAGAGCTTTTACTGACGCCACAAAAGTCGCCGACAGACACCAAAATGGTTTTTTATTCTTTTATCCAATCGAAATCACATCAAAAAATCACAATCGCCCTACTTCTCCACGTGGTCACTCCGCATTTTCCATGTAGGGGTCTTCTTTCCCATTGCAGGAATTCGACTATAGCAACATCTTCGTCGCTGCTGTCTGAAAAAGAGCCCCACACATCCATTTTCGATTGTAGCATAATTCACAACAATCAACAACGCAATTTGCAAAAACGAACGTTCTGGGAAACAAAAACACGAGAAGTGACTCTTTGAAGCTAAAAAGCCTTGGATAAATCGAGTTACCCTCCGGTAACTTTTTATCTGGTCCTCGGACGACCAGGTAACTTTAAACTACGAGTAACGGCTATCTGGGGACTGATAAACGCGTACGATTGAGTTACCTGATGGCCGTCGGATAAATCTGCTTTACCGGGGGGGGGGGGGGGGGTAAATGTGACTGATAAACCGGCCCTTAGAGCCTTTGGCTAAAATTCAAGAAACATGAAACATGCTTCAGTCAGCTTTTCGGCGGAGTGGGGATGGTATGGATTTCCTCGTGACACTCACCCATCACCCCTCCTGCGTAACGTTTTCCTATGGTTATTTCAAGGCTAAAGCATGTTCCAAGCTGATAATTAAAATAAGGACGATAATTATAAGAAATATAATAAAATAAAAATGAGGACGGTGGGAGAGAACGATGCAAAGAAGTGCCTGTGTAGAACGACCGCCAGTTCAGGTTTGAGCCAAGCAGGGCACGGGTGGTATTACCACAGGGTACACCTGCTGAGATGCCCAACTTGCGTAACTCTGGAGCACCAAACCCTGCGCCATGTTGTTGAGTGTGACTATTTTTAAGTCTGACACCGTTTGCCATGAATCATCTCTATCACACTTAGCCTGCCTGTTCTGCTCCATGTCCAAGCTGCCATTGACAACTAGACATCCAACGACGTCTGACTTGTTGGCAAGTGAATTAATCTCTCCCTCATAACATCCCAGCCGCCAGATGACAAAACACCTGCTACTTGGCGACTACATCATGGCGTAGGATGCGGCCACCATAGACTCCACACTGACTGTGGACATTGCTACACAACATGGTAGAGATGTTCATTTCCACTGACATTCTCAGCAAAGGAATCAGTTGTCCCTCGACTAGTCTCTAACAACGCAGTTGCCTTGCGGATTGCATGGAAGTTCCCTCCAAAGCCCATTCCGCCAATTGGGATGAAAAAACTGCAAATTACTACACAATGGTTTATTATTTTTCTATAGATCACTCGTCTGCAAAGCCACCAACCATCCAACATGAAGAAAAACATCGATCGCATTTCGGTCAGCTAAAATTTGAACGGGGATTAGGCCTCTTTTGCGATTCACACTCGTGTTTCTGATTTATCGTACGTCCAACCCTTAAATTCTCGTAGGGAACGAACGATTTGTCCTACAGGGCTCCGCGTGGTCTCTAAAAATTCTATACTATCTTAAATTGATGGAAAAACAATACCTTTATATCAAAATTTTTTGAGTTAGGGCGTTTGCAAAATTTCTAGTTCTGGATTCTACGTACCTTGAAACGTAAAACAACTAATTTTTGAGGGGAGGGGGGAGTTAAAATTGTTTTTTTTTCTTGGTCGATTCCAAAGGTTCATTATTGAAAATAATAAACCAAAAGTCGCATACGGCTGAAAGATTAATTCTACCTTAAAACATCAAATTTTGTAGACCTACAGTACCTGTACTGCTTGCCGATAGAAAGAATGCCGACAGCCATTTTCCTGAAGGGTGTACCTGCTAACCTAGACGACTACCTTTTCCAAAATCTTAGGTAGCCTGGTGAGTCAGGCTGGGGAAAGGGTTGGGCCTCTGTACCTCAGACTTTCGTAATCATGATGAGGTAGAGAGACTGCCAATTGCTAGGAAGGGTTTTTATCTCTGTGAGTTCACTTCCCCTTCTCGTTTACCCTTCATTTGCCATTAAAATTAGGAAAAACCATCATCCTTTACTGGAAGCGTGATTTGCTTTAAAAATTCTCTTCATTGATAAAAAGTCTTTTTTGTTTTTGTTTTTTCGATACCTACCTTAGGTTGAAAATAATTGAAAATAAAAACCAAAAAATAAATAATAATAAATTAGTAAATATGTAATGACGTAGTATGTAAAAGAGCTATGATTGGAAGAGACCAGCATGTTGGGCTCCTTTCAAAGTTCACTCCAGGCGATGACCATCCATTTACATCTTCGGATCTGTTCGGAGAGGCAGTCCGGAACCAAACAGGAACTGAAAAGGGGAGGGGATAGAGGCGAATGGGTCCCTCCAAACCCCTCCGAACCGTTCAGGACTGCCTCTCCAAAAGGCCATATCACACGAGCGATTTTTCAGCTTTTTTCCGCAGAAAAATCGCTGGACGTGAAGAGGAAGAAGTACAGTGATTCAAGTATCCATGCAAGGGAAGAAGTACAGTGTTTCAAGTATCCATGCAGCGGGTTTTTAATTCCACTTCCCCACCCCCCCATAGCACAGCCTGCACCCTGGTGGAGCGATTTTTCTAGCTTTGGAATATTTAGAACGCGTTCTAATTTTTCTAGTCCGCCATTTTGTGCGGGAAAAAAAGCTGGAAGGAAACCATTCGAAGGTTCTCCATCGATAAGTAATTTGTGGTTGTAGCATTCCTTGATCTACTAGTCGACGTCTGTTCAGTTTTCTGCAGTTTTCCGAGAGAAAAATTAATCAGTTCTTCGTTCATTTTTACAATGACGATTTTTAACAATGAACCATCAGATTTCAGTAATTCTTTCTGTACAAATACTTACATGTTTGACAGACAAAATACTGGACAGTGGTACATAATTTATATACTTAAGTTAAGATATTGTAGTTGGTAGGTACTCACCACTAATGATCAAGGAAATAGGGTCCATTTTGAAGAATAATATGGCAGGAGCACAAAAACTGAAGAAAACGAGATCGTAGTGACGCCACGGAGACAAGTAAAGTTGTTGGCGAGTGAAAAAAATAAAGAAGCCAAGTTTTCAATTAATTAATAACCTACCAGGACCGAAAATCAAGTTTAGTTTCCCACCCATCAATTACCTAAACAACAGGTGATTCCTATTTTACAATTTATTGTTGAATAGGAAAATACATTCTTCTCGTGACTTTTGCTCAACACACTTATTTTTTATTTAAAAATAATAATTGTAGATTTAGGTCCTATTCTGACTAATACCTCTGCTATCACCCATCTTTAAAAAAAGTGATTACTTTTTCTGGGAGTGGGAGCGACGCTAAAACGTTGCTTCAAAATTCCACACTACTATAACCTGATCCAAAACTTGTAGAGTGAAAATCGCTGGCCGCCAGAATGCGCTCTATTCGCAGTTTTCTGCGGTTATTCTTCTTCAACTTCGCCTAACTTATTCTAACTTCCTCTTCACGTTCCAGCGATTTTTCTGCGGAAAAAAGCTGAAAAATCGCTCGTGTGATATGGCCTTAACAGACTGTTTGAGTGGTTGTTCCGGAATTGTCTGATTGTTCAAATCTTCTTTTTATTTCCAAACAGTAATCTTAGTCTTCAAGTTTTTAATATTTAACCAAGTCTAGAGAAAAATGATTGAGAAAATTCAATACAATGGGGGATGCGCCTTGATTTTTTTTAGATTTTTAATCGAAAGTAGACTACATCCTGATAATTTTGGCACCAACTGCGACCTTCTAGCGTGAGTAGATCTGCTTCTATGATTTTTCAAAGTTTCAACCGTTTATGACGTCCCTCTCGCCTGTGCGGGACCCCCCAGCCCACTGTGACGTCATAAATGGTCGAAACTTCAAAAATTCATAGGAAAAGATTTACACACGCTAGAAGGTCGCGGTTGGTGCCAAAATTCTCAGAATGAGGTCCACCTTAGATTAAAAATAACAATAAACAGTTTTGCCTACCCAGGCGCACACCCTATTGAGTTACTCGTAGGTATTTCAGTTTTTTATACTCGGTTTTGTATTGTGACACATTATATACGTACTCGACACTTAGAAATTGATTTGTTAAATGTAACTAACAACTTTCTTTTCCCGGTTTCATTGGAGGTGAAGAACGAAGCCGATGCCAACCTAAAATTCGGACCAGACCTGGATCAGGCTAGACAAAACGTTCAGCAGAAGTACGAGGAGCTCCAAGAACTGCAAAGTTCTTATAAAGATGGAAATAAGGTTTATCTGCAACTTTGCAACAAATTTAACCCTCAGAACATCGCTCAAGGACTTCTCGAATCCGTTGGAAAGGTAATTACCATTGTTTAACTCCCCCGCTGTTAACAAATGGTGATTTCAAATCTATCGCCTCCAGTTCTGAAGCGCCCCGACAGAGGTCAGCTTATACCTCTTTCTCACCCCAATTAAAAGCCATATCCCAATAATCCATAAACCAGATTATAAGAAACAGTACGAGTATATTTTAGTACAATAGACGAACATTAAATAATACCGATTAAGTTTACTCCTCCAAAAGTACTGAATCAGAGCAACATCATTGCGCCCCCAGTTCTGCCCCCCTCCGCTATCTTTCCTCAGTCCAGTTTCATTTTAGTACTGCTTATGACCTTTTCATACCGTTTATTACCGCCTTTTATCGTATAATTAAACCCGTCTCATACCGATAATAGCCATGATCATTACCCCGTATCCCGTGGTAATTACAACCATGTTTGGAGAACTTTAATTTAATAAGCATTGGTTCATATCAGAGAGTTACAGCGGGGCTAGATACGGAAAAAACGGGAGATTCATGGTGAATCTGGAAGCTTCACAAACCCGTGAGGCTCACAAAGTACGCTTCTATCAAGTCTTGGGGGGGGGGGGGGGGGGGGATCGCCGAAATTCCGTGAGGATAACCTTTCCTTTTTTGGCTCTAACCTTGTTTTCGTAGCTGAGCCAATAGCCACTGTCAATTACAAGTCACTTCCATTTGTTTTGCACCAAAGTGAATTGAAGATTGAAGAACGAGGAATTTCACCGAATTCTGATTTTTCCTGAATAGTTAGTGGTGTGCACAGAGTACTGGAGACAAGTTAGCAGAGGAGAAAGCTAATGATAAAATGGTTTGCAAGCATTTTTGAGACTGCCTCAGTTGTGCCATCTACTTTCATCTAAAGAACTACAACGGGAACTGAAGTGGTGGGGTGGGGGGGGCACACTCTCTTCACGCCACCTCTTTTCAAATTCTTTCGAATGACCAGAAATTGATAACTTTTCATTTAGAATTGCAAGAACTACTTAGGAAAACCAATTGAGACGAAAGATGCCCTAGCAATTGTTGTTGTCCCTATTGCCAGTAGTTCAAATGTTCAATCGACTACTGGCACCCATAGAAACGTTTAAAACTCAGTGTATTATTGAAAATCGCTTGAATTTTTCATACATATCGAGAATATTACTAAATGTTATCAAATTAATTACTGAGATGTGGCTGGTAACTCACCAAGGAGAAAAATATGTGTTAAACAAGGTGACTTGTTGCGATGATGTTGAGAGAGTGCGATCATGAACGCTATCGTTTGAGTGACTTTACTGGTCGGTAGCACTCTACCGTCACTTTTACAGTTTGCATCTTAAAAGTTGTCATATGCATCTATTGACCACCCAATATGCCTCTGGCTTCGTTCTTGACCCTGGAGAATGTGTCTCGCATGGGTTTAGTATCAGAGAATACTGTGATAAGAAAGTTATAGGCTTCATGTCTGTCTGCCTTTGTAACGGGCAAAACTATACAAAGTTAAGGTCGGCTTTCGTACACACGTCTGGCCGCTGCGGCTCACGATTGAATTGAGCCGTAGAGCTTGCGGCTGCCGCAGTCGGGTATATTTCCTGCACGCGGTCCTGGATGCAACAGCTGTGCGGCTCTAGTATTCAGTACTGTTCAGAATGTCAAGGAAGAGGGCTCTGTTGGCTTGGTGGATTGTGGAAGAGGGGAAAGGGTGATTTTGGCAGGAATGAGGAGGGAACAAGCTAGTTTATTTGGATTGCGACGTTCCGAAGGGGTTTTTCATGTTTTCTCTTTTTTGGTTGAATTTTTACACTCTTTCTCCACCATATCATATAAGAAAAAAAAAAATTCTACAAGCCCCACCAGTACCTCATCCTCCTCTGGCATAAACATGTTGAGCACTTCAAAAAAGTTATGGAATGGGAGTCACTGGAAGACAAAAAGTAAATAGTGCGAAGTCTGTAATTCTCATTTATTGTCTGTGATTCCCATTTTTGAAGAGTGGGAGACGTATGATGCGGGTTTGCATATCCTGGCCGCAGCTATAGGTGCACCACAGATACTTTGCATCCGTATGGCGCCTCCTAGGTGGCAGATATGCAAACTATAACAATCGAGTCAACCTTCCATGGTGAAACCTTGACACAGAAATTGGAGCCATGAGAAATTTGATGTTCGTGTAGTGCCACGAAATTTCAATATCGAAAATGCACGAATTTCAAGCTGCAGTAGGAGAGAAATCAAGTCCCCTTTTTAGGGGAGAAGCTCATGAAACATTATCGTAGGCGTGGGAATCCGCTTGATGATAAGAGATTAGTAGTAGTAGATAGTAGTAGTAGTAGTAGTAGTAGTAGTAGTAGATAGTAGTTCTATGTTCTCCAGAAGAATGCGCCAAAGGGATGCATAGTTTCTGTGGCCTATAGGCACTGGACCCTCGAAAAGTCCAGCCTCAGCTACAGATGCAATGGCTCCGCCGCGTGTAGGAAAGCCGACCTTTATTGTCCAATTTCGATCAAATTTTCACAGATTGCACGGGTTGGCATGTAGATGGGACCCCATGAAAATCATCATACTAGGATGAATAGTAGACTCTGAGTCTACTATTCATCCTGGTGTGAATCTACTATTTATCCTAGTAGAGAATGCGCAAACGTGCATTCCTTATCACAGCCATAACTTCTACATTTTCCACCAGAATTTGATGAAATTTCCAGAGATTGTCCCTTATGAGGGTAATGCAAGATTGATGATTTGAGATTAGCTACAATGCATCGCATCACTAAATAATTGAGTTATGGATACAAGAAAGCTATGCACCTCACCCACACAAACGTCTAAACCACAACGGCAGCAGCATTAGTTCATCTATCCCCCGCTAGGGATAGTCAAGCGTTTTTTCCTTGAATCAGCTGCTTTGCATTATCCCAAGCTTGATCAATATACAATGGGGTATTTCGGTGAGTCGGAAATTCAGGTTTTTGACCTCAAATTTGGATTCAGCACCCTTGAAAACCTATATACTCCAACTTTTAGCCCAATGATAACATGTGGTAGAAAAATTAATTAAAGAGATCACACGTTTGAAAAAAAGGCGGGCCTTCCTCAACACGCACACACTTATGCCGCGCGCGTGTGTGAGTAGTATTTTGTAGTATCCAAGAGATTCTCATTTTGGATAGCGTTACTTTATGGTTCAATCGTTAGTGTTACCTGCGTCTACCATCTGTAATCAGTTGTTTTCTGTTTGCTTCGTTTGTGGTTTCGACTTAACAAAGTTTCAGCTACTGTATCGCCCCTTTCTTTCATTTTAAATATGAGGAAAAGAAGAGGAAGATCAACGTTCTGGAGCCTCAGTTTGAACCTGCTACCAGTGAAGACATTCCAATCTCTTCTCTGTGCATGGATTCTTTTTTCAAAGACGGTTTTGGCTAGCTACGTCACGATTGGCTAGCTTCGTCACACCATTCAAATCTTCCTTAGCTTCTGTGATTTTTTAAAAACATTTTCTTGACGAACAGACCCGATTACCGTTATTCCTAAGCCTTACTCTTTTGAAAAAAAAAAAAAAATTAATTTACAGAAATACCCCATTGTCCTAGTGGACAATGCATGAACTAATGCTGCTGGCGTGGTTTCGACTTTCGTCACACCCACTTGCATACATTTTTCAATTTCCTCTTCATTTCGTTTTTAGATTGACGAAGAAAGTGAAAAGATCGCTGAAACGTTCCTCAGCGGCGAGAAAGACCTGGACGGCTTCCTGGAAGAATACATCCGCCATCGCACCCTCAGTCACGCCCAGAAAACCAAACATGAGAAATTAACGAACCAATTGGAAAAGCTTCACCAAGCCAATTATTTCCAGTCCTGACCCTCAGAATAACCTTATTATTTTATTTTTCTTGTAAATAATGAATATTTATTGTTGCACCAATGCACTTGTGTAGTTTTCATTTATCCCAAATTGTGCTCCATGGCTTGGAAAACGTGGAAAGTTGCGGACTTTGACATAATCTTTTTATATTTACAATGAACTTTCCGAGTGCCCGTGCGTTGTACAGAGTTTATCTTGTTCAAATGATTGCTGCTGCACACGCGCGACATCTAATGGAGAGTTTTTTGCTTATGCTAATGGAGAGAGGTTTTGCTTACTAACTCTGAAAGACTGAAAGATTCGATGAGACACCCTCTATAGGTATTTGATTACAAAACACTTAATCAAAAGAAAAACAAATTTTCTTTTAACACGTTCCACGCAGATTGCCTACTGGGAGGCAAAAGTAATTCTCTCGCCAGCGTGGATTGCCTACCGGTAGGCAAACAAAATCCCACCCCCTGAGTGGCTGACGTTTCGAGCGGTTTCTATATGTAGTATGAACTACTAATTTCGGGCGAAATTGCAACCCGTTTCGTACCCAGAACGCAACCTAGTGGCGAACGGGTATTACTAAGCGAAATCACATGGAGAAATCCTGTTGAAAAAAATTACCAACTGGTTCAACTAAGAAGAAACAGATGGCAGTGGAGCGGCGAAAAAGTGCCTACCGGTAGGCACCCCACGCTGTCGGCAAGACCACCCCATTTGGGACCCGCGTGGAAAGTGTTGACTATATTTTGGCCGATGAAAGTAATACAGTGTTTTTTGTAAGAACCGAATATAAATTTATCTACTCGTACATCAAGATTATTGAGAATTTGACGTGATATAGGTAACTCAGTTGACATAACACTTTTTAGGACGTCCCACAGTAAGACTTGGGCGTCCTTATGCGATCGATCTGGGGTGAAGTTGGACAACACTCAACAGAAAAAAAAATAACCACACAGTAATCCGTTTTAGACCATTCTGAATCCAAATCCGCGAAAAAAAACCATAGGTGTATGTCTGTGTGTGTGTGTAACAAAATCTTGTGTACTCTGCCCAGGCCTTAGTTCTCAACCGATTTTCCTAGTTCTTTTTTTGTTCGACGCGGAAAACTATCTAGTTGTGCACTACGTCGCCGGAATTTCGAATTTTGCCTTTTAAGGAGGGGAAAGGGGGGGTTAATGCTTAAAAAACGTGTGTTTTTGGGCATAATCTTGTGTACTCTGCCCAGGCCTTAGTTCTCAACCGATTTTCGTGGTTCTTTTTTTCTTCGACGCGGAAAACTATCTAGTTGTGCACTACGGCGCCGGAATTTCGAATTTAGCCTTTTAAGGGGGGGTTAATGCTTACAAAACGTACGTTTGCGGGCATAATCTTATAAACTTTGCCCAGGCCTCAATTTCCAACCGATTTGTGTGTTTCTTTTTTTGTTTGACTCAAATAACTCCCGAGTTGTACATGATTTCACCAGAGTACCAAAATTTACAAGAGGAGGGGATTGGTGGGGGGATAATATTCACAAAATATCCAATTTTTCAATAGTTCGGTTCCTTTACTGCTTACTAATTGTATCCAAGCTTTGAAATTGAGGAAAAATTCTCATTATACCTTAGAATTTGCATGAATTACTTTCTGTACCACCATGGAAATAAAAGTGGTGCCACCAAGGTGCCAGGGCACCATAAACCTCATATTTCTTGGGTTTTTTGGTGTTTCACCTTGAATACGGATGTGACATTCGACGGACTGCCTACTAAACCCAATAGATGAAAGTTCAATGTTACGACGTATTTCCGCTTTGGTGCCAGACCGGCACCATTGGTGGTGGTGGGGGGGGGGGGGGGGTTAACTCGAATTCGCATGTTGGGTGTCGTAGATCATGGATTTTAAAATGCTCTTCAGATTCGAGGCTCCCATGCCGCTAGAAATGTTAAGGTGGATAATGGTGGGGGGGGGGGACAGTATTTCTTGCCTAAAGTAATAAATAAATTAGGTACATCGAGAGAAACAGTCTTATCGCTTAACAACTGGTTAAACTGATCTAATGCTTATCCAATGGGACGTCCCCTGGAATGCATGCATTACTAAACAATTTGTTTCTTGAACATCATTGTTTTTGGGATGTACAACAGGGAAGTGAGAATGTCTGAGCGAGCTAAAGCGTTGTAACTTCGTCTTTTAGTTCAGTACAATGAGGCTGGGTCTTGTGTTCAAATCCCTGCCCTCCTAGAATTTTTTGGAAAGTCGAGCCGTGTTCCGCATTTATTTGAATTTTCGGTCATGAGGGCGTCTACAACTCCATCTATCTGCATCTTCTAATACTACTAGCTGAGAACTTCTCTTACGCTTCGCCAGATTGCAGCAGTAGAGGGGGATTTTTTCCAGCACACTTTTTAACCTTGAGTAACACTTCCTTATACTTCTTCCATGCTGAAAGCTCGAACTAATGACACTTCAAGAAACTACCATACCTACCATTTCAAAGATTGTTGTCTCGTAATCTTTTTCTTCTCACAAAAACAGGTAAGCACTTACTGATGGTTATGTCGTCCAGTTGCCGCATTGGGCAGAACATATTCATTACGTACTACATCGCGCAGTCTTGAGGTGTCATTGAAGACACACGTCTCTGAATTGCTTCCGTAAAAGATGATGGTGTCCTTGGCTGCTTAACATCTCTCTTGTTACTGCTTTGATTTTGTAAAAAACTTGTTCGACAGGAATAGGGTGGGAAAAACACAACAGAACAACAGTACCTATCTGCGGCTGATCGATGAAGTTGTGCATTATCCATTGCCCATCATCAATAGCACACTGTGAAGTGGTGATGGCATCCCTTTTGAATGGCGAAAGAATTCCCTCGCCATTCAGAAGGGATGCCAGAATTCCCTCGCCATTCAGAAGGGATGCCATCATCACTCGATGCCAGAATTCCCTCGCCATTCAGAAGGGATGCCAGAATTCCCTCGCCATTCAGAAGGGATGCCATCATCACTCGATGCCAGAATTCCCTCGCCATTCAGAAGGGATGTAATTGTGCCTATACGAATCAGAATCTTTCCTGGTCCTTTTTCATTCTGAAAGGTTTAAATACATTTGTAATTGGTTTAAATGGACTTGCAAAAGGTTGAATTATTTTTGTAAAGGGTTGAAATAAATTTGTAAATGCTATATATTAAGTTCCATCTTGATAGGTTGAGGTGGAGGTGCTTCTAAGTTTTTGGTCATTAGGTTGTGATAAACAATTATCTTCCTAAATTTCCCTTCCCCATTGTGGATTCAATAGTTGTTGGTTGTAGTTATTGTTATTGATGAAAAATTTCCCCCTCATCCAGGATGAAAAAAATCGGACCGATTCTCTGATTTTTTGGGGTGAAATAGGATACAATTTAAAAATATTCAGTTTTTTTTCAAGAAAATCGATACTTTTTTGCAACCCCAATTGCAGAGATCCTAAAAACCGGACTTCGAAAAGAATACCTCAAGACAAAGGGGAGAAAAGCAGGTCAACTGCCAGAAAAAATAATACTTGGTTGAGCAGTAAGTACTAATTTATTTTGAGCAATACTTTCTTCATATAAACAAATTGCACATTCCATATTTTCCATAATAAAATAAGAGACAAAATACTTCATTCTAATAATAAAATCTAAATTTGTTTTTTTCTTCTTCAAGTTTTGCTTTTCGCCAATATTCGAAGGTAAAAATCATATTTGAACAAAATTAATCTCAACATTAAAAAAATACTTACAACGAGAAAAACCGTGTTCGCATCGATAGGTATTTAAAACGTTCACGGCGAAAATTTAATTTTAGTACAACTCGACGTCAATTCGCCAAAATCGAGGGAGAAACGGAAACAAAGTTGAAAATTGAGCGAATCGACGTCCAGAGCGTGAAGTTAGAAAAACCTACCAATTGCTGATAATTTTTTTCTTACAGTGCGTTTTCTATTTTTCGACAACAAGAGAATTACAAGAGGTATTAAATTTCAACTAATTTGCACGAGTTTTTTTTGCGTTTTAACAACAAAATTAACTAAGTAAATTCACCTAACACGTAGAATGGCACCCTGATTGAATTTTATAGCTCTAATATTCTAAAAAGAGAATCAATTCTACACGACACGTCAAAATGTACACGAGGAAGTGTCGATCGTGACGAATAACAAACCACGGTGACACTGAGGGGTAGGAGTGGGTGATGATCGAACAGTTCGACGAAAGATAACATTTGACAGAATCACAGTTATAGTAAAAAGTCAGATTCAATCGCAAACAACAGCAGAGTTAAGACGTTTTCAATGTAAATATTTAAATCGACGATATAATCTCGACAGTAAATCTTGGCAGGTCTTGGCCTTTGCGGACGACGTAGCAGTGACGGGTTTGAGCGCTTTGAGGGAAGATTTTGAGTTTTTGAATGAAGAGGGGAGTGTTATCGCTCCAGCTCGAGCTTACTTCTTTCCAGTCTTTATCGATTGCCATCTGAGCAGTAGAAAATAGTAAGATTGCAGCCAAAAACCACCCGAGCCCTCAACTACGAATTTACGATGCCACCCGAGCAGTAGAAAATAGTAAGATTGCGCCCAAAAACCACCCGAGCCCTCAACTACGAATTTACGATGCCATCCGAGCAGTAGAAAATAGTAAGATTGCGGCCAAAAACCACCCGAGCCCTCAACTACGAATTTAAGATGCCACCCGAGCAGTAGAAAATAGTAAGATTGCAGCCAAAAACCACCCGATCCCTCAACTACGAATTTACGATGCCACCCGAGCAGTAGAAAATAGTAAGATTGTGGCCAAAAACCACCCGAGCCCTCAACTACGAATTTACGATGCCACCCGAGCAGTAGAAAATAGTAAGATTGTGGCCAAAAACCACCCGAGCCCTCAACTACGAATTTACGATGCCACCCGAGCAGTAGAAAATAGTAAGATTGCGGCCAAAAACCACCCGAGCCCTCAACTACGAATTTACGATGCCACCCGAGCAGTAGAAAATAGTAAGATTGTGGCCAAAAACCACCCGAGCCCTCAACTACGAATTTACGATGCCACCCGAGCAGTAGAAAATAGTAAGATTGTGGCCAAAAACCACCCGAGCCCTCAACTACGAATTTACGATGCCACCCGAGCAGTAGAAAATAGTAAGATTGTGGCCAAAAACCACCCGAGCCCTCAACTACGAATTTACGATGCCACCCGAGCAGTAGAAAATAGTAAGATTGTGGCCAAAAACCACCCGAGCCCTCAACTACGAATTTACGATGCCACCCGAGCAGTAGAAAATAGTAAGATTGCGGCCAAAAACCACCCGAGCCCTCAACTACGAATTTACGATGCCACCCGAGCAGTAGAAAATAGTAAGATTGTGGCCAAAAACCACCCGAGCCCTCAACTACGAATTTACGATGCCACCCGAGCAGTAGAAAATAGTAAGATCGCAGCCAAAAACCACCCGATCCCTCAACTACGAATTTACGATGCCACCCGAGCAGTAGAAAATAGTAAGATTGCGGCCAAAAACCACCCGAGCCCTCAACTACGAATTTACGATGCCACCCGAGCAGTAGAAAATAGTAAGATTGTGGCCAAAAACCACCCGAGCCCTCAACTACGAATTTACGATGCCACCCGAGCAGTAGAAAATAGTAAGATTGCGGCCAAAAACCACCCGAGCTCTCAACTACGAATTTACAATGCCACCCAAGGGGTCTGGGCTGGGCATCCATCACTAGCCTCCCAATGGGCCAGAGGAGATTAGCTGCAACTCGTTAGCCTCCCCGAGCAGAGTCCGAAAGCTTATCAGAAGCCCCCGTTTCAAAGTCTTCGTTTTATCGCTAGCCTCCCATCGTGCTTCCACAGCGAATGTTACGATTATTGGCAGCGTAGCAACGTGTGTGGTCATCACCTAACTGTACTATTATCTCTCATACTTGGTGGACTACCCTCTACACTAAACTGCACTATATCCCTCATATTTGGTAGGATCGCCTACTAGCGCATTCATAAACACGTTTGGTACGGCTCATGCAGGTTCTGAGCGAATAACCCAGTATAATTCCTCCCTTTCTCCCCATCGGAGCACCTTTTAGTTATCAGAATCCCCCTCATATGGATACTGGTAGAACACATTTCAAAAAGAATCAGGCAGATTGGTACCAGAATAAAGAAATGCAAGGTGTTCAGACACGCTCGTACAACAACAAAAATTCGTCATCCCATGATACAATAGCGCGCCTACAATGCTTTGAAGTCTGTCAATAAATTATTTACTTGTAAAAGTATTACACTTGACTTGGGGGGGCTATCATATATCACTATCACTATGGGGAGGCAAATGATGACCCTTACAGGGAGGCTGACGATACATTTTTTGGCTCAGGGAGGCAAGTGATGGCCCCCATCCAGGCTAGAAAGGGTCAGTTTATGGAAGTAGGAAGATAGTTTCATTTTACGTTTCTCCTAATAATCGGTACGAGGACCAGAGCCTGATTCCAGGAGCCTCTGAATGCGGTGGGGACTTTTGAGAGAGTTTTTGCACGCCACTACCAGGGCCTGTGGAACCTGTTCACAAAGCTTGGAGTTTGCTGGTGACAACGAATTTGCCTCCCGCCAACAACAGGCGACGATGAAAGGGTTCCCCAGACAGTCACCCGTTTCTAGAACCCCCCCGGCACAAGTGCCCCCCCCCCCCCCCAGTCCATAGTTAACAGGCCTCCTCCTTCAACTGGGTAGCATCCTTGGTTGCTCGCGCTAGTCCCCTCGTAACAAGGCTGTCAAATTTTGGCAGCAAAAACTCTATTAATTACAGATTTGTGTTTCAAAAACGTCTCATGAACTGGAAATAATGGGTTTGGAATAATGGTAATAGGGTCTGTGCGTCGAGAAAATGTTTAGCAGAAATTAGGGAAGCTAATGGCCTTGGAACGAGACGTTCCACTGTAGATCACGTGTGGTCTTGGATACCACAAAATACTACACACACACGCCCGTGGCGTAGTACCAGTACTTGCAAACATAAATGAGAACTAGAACGAGTAACACACAGGTTTACCGAAAAATCGGGTTTACTGGCATTGAGTAAAAAATAATGTTATACATGTTGACGCTTAGGGTGGGACAAACTCGATTTTTGAGGACAATTAGAACATTTTTAGCACGAAGCAGCGCCAACCAAAGCATTATTATAGGAGTGTATCGGAGTGGTCCCCGGACTGACAGTAGAGCACTCTATCAACAGTTTATAAAACTAAGTGTTCCTGGACTTGCTTCTACACTACCGCACCACCTACCTACTTTACTCAATAGATTTCAACCGATCTTTTTGTATCTTTAAACCTCCAATTTCGTGAATTCGACGATAGGGTTATTACGTGAGAGTCTATAAATCACCAACTCTTATTTTGTGAGGAGTTTATTATGTATCCCCTTTGAACGAATGAAGAGGGACCAAAAAACTTGTTTTAAGGGTTTTTTGTCGATATCACAATTATAGTAATACATGAAAACTGTGATGAGGTCTCTGATATGGAGGGGTTGAGCTTTGGATCTTTGACGCTGGAGCGTGCTGGCTATTTTTCCGTCTTACAACAAACCAGCGATGAAAGTTACTTTTGAGTGACTACCTAATAAAATCATTTCGCCAATTTCTTCTCGCACCCAAGAGATGATGAGAGTGCTGTAGATGAAAACGGCAGAACTCTGCTGTTGTGTTGAGATGAACGAATAAAAAATTGTACAAATTCCGATGATTTGTAGAGAAGAGAAAACACATTGAAAATAAAAGTAATACAACTAGAACAGCTTGGCAGCAGTATGGCTTACATTAGTAAAATTATCAATGTAAAGAACATAATTCCTTCTTAAGCTTACAATTTCCTATAACGCCTAATAGCTAATATCTTTTGATGTAGTGCCTCCTGTGCTCTGACTGCGGTTGATTTTGGTGGAGGTTTTTGCCTCTGGATGTTTATGCCTGCTGATTGTTTTCCGATTCGCCTTGACGATTTGATTCGTTGACAAACCAGACACCGGATACTTCAGTTTCGAGTTCTTCGATGGAGGGGATGCGGAAATGGATTTGGAGAGGAGAGTGGAGAAAATGGATTTTTTTCCAGTGCTGTCCAGAGCTGCATCGACAGCTGATAGTTTGGTGGGGTCTGAGACGTGCCAGGAGGCCGGACGGTCTTCGCCAGGATGCTGAGGCATCACGAAGGCGTTGGTCTGCTTCAGGAGGTTTCGGTCGTTGCAGAGTGCGGAGATGAGAGGAAGGTCGAGGTTACGGCTCTTCTCCCGCAGGGACGAGATGTCAAGAGGAACCTCTTTCTTGCTCTCCGTAGACTCACGGCGTGGAGAGAGCTTAGACGTAGAAGCACTCCCAGCGCTAGGGTTTAACTCCATGGAAGTCTGAAACAAATTATTGGGAATCAACCATCAATTCACAGTTAGGATACCTCATATCAAAGAAAGGAATGTAACAATGGTTCAGAGTGTATGAGACCCTTTTGTTGAATCATCAAAAATTAACTTCCCTTGACTGGGGATCGATCTCCTATCGTTCCGATTCTGAATCGGAGCTCCTACCACTTGAGCTAAGGAAGTGGATGGACAGAAATGCAAAGAGGTAGCTGATCACAACATCCCCCCCCATTAGGAAATCTTAGGTACTCCGTTACCTAGTCGGGGTGGCTGCTTTGGCCGGCGTTTTACAACCCAGTGAGAACACGTATTGTTGACTGGCTTCGGAGTTTTTTGTAATTGTTCCTTATTGACAGGGCGGGGGATCTGCTAACCTCAAAGTTTGTCCGAATAGGCGGTGGCTCGACTCGTGTCTTGAGAGGGAGTTGTTTTGATGACCTAATCTTAATGAATTATTGTTTCTCTGAGATATGCTGAGGAGACCTTTCGGGTCCTACCGACTGCGCCACAGTGTTGAATCATCAAAAATTAACTTCCCTTGACCGGGGATCGATCTCCTATCGTTCTGATTCTGAATCGGAGCTCCTACCACATGAGCCAAGGAAGCGAATGGACAGAAATGCGAAGAGGTCGCTGATCACAACACTTTTAGGGTCGGCCTAAAAAAATGGGAATCTCAAGACATCAATATTCTCTTGCCTAAAGAAACTGACACAAACGTCTAAACCACAATGGCAGCATTAGCTCATGTATCCTCCACTAGGGATAGTTAAGCGTTTTTCCCTTGAATCACATGAGATACGCTCAGGTACCTATTTTGATAAAGTTCCAGGTAAAGCTGATTCAAAGGAAAAACGCTTAACTATCCCTAGTGGAGGATACATGAACTAATGCTGCTGGTGCGGTTTAGACACTTGTGATACTGACATCTTCAGACAGACCAGAATATTTATCACATATAATGATAATCAGGCCTTATGGTTGACTTCAAAAAGCCGGAACACCATCAGGCTAATGATAGGCATTCTAACGGGACATTATGATGACATTCCACAGAATGCTGAATATCGTGGATATTTCACCAATGTGCCCATGCGAACAAGAAGCAGATTCAGCCGAACACTTCTTGTGCAGATGCGACCGTTTCTGGAGAACCAGAATGGAAGCGTAGTCACCACATTGTGGAACGCGCTTATTTGCGTGAAAATACGTGGGAACGCATAAAGAAATTTGCTGATCTCTGTGAAAGATTTACAAACTCCCAAGTGGGGTAGCCGGCGGAATCCTCTTTTAAAATAAAGGTGCCTCTAAAGAGGGAGATATAAGCCATCAGGGCCTGAAACTCTTTTCCAATGGCAACCCCAAGCAATGAGTGAGAGTCAGCCCAAACCTTGGACACATCCTGCAGTTGTGACCTGCCAGAGCAGATCGTACAAAGAACTACATTTGAATCAACACCTTCAGACCGGGGCTCAAAACCCAGATTGCCCCCAGGACCTAGGAAAATTTTGGAACTTCACAGCAAAACAGTCGCACTGATGAGAAGCCTGGCATTTTGCGTGATAACATGCACTGACATCCGAAACTGAAAGGTTGGGACAGTAAGGTGGGTTCATTCCGAAGCGATTGAGACCAAAAAGAGCCCTGTAGGGGGAAAAATGAACTATACAGAGCGTTTCGAAAAATGTTCATGGGTCCACCGAATCATGAGTTCATGGATCCACCAAGGAAGCAGCCGTACCAGGCGAAGGTTTTGCGTGGATCCAGGGTGGAAGCAGCCAGTCTGAACGTGTTAAGGAATGTGCAAGGAGTACTTTATTGGTGAAATCAATCTCAGAATTTCACGATGACGAGAGTAAATACTTTTTAATTGGTTGAGCCCTGAGGGCCAAGCAAAACTAAGAAAAACCTGCAGGCAACATCCAATAGGACGCATCAATTTTGGTAAACCCTTCGGTAAAACATGAGGTTGGTTTCCATAAAATAACAGAACTATAGCTAATCAGAGTGTCGTCGAAAGATAGTATCTAGAGGCATAGCAAAAGCTACAACATCTGGTTATTGTTGAAGAAACAAATAGGTGAGACAGGTAGCTTTCTCGTATCGTACAACACGACAGTTCTTCTCCAAGTAGGTGCCCTCAAAATTTGAGCGAAATTGGACAAGAAGTGAGAAAATAACGCAAGGGCAGACCCTCAGATGACATTTATAGGAGACTATCTTAAGTACCAAGTACACAATCTCCGAAATGGTCATCAAAAATAGATCGGATTTGTGAAAAATTATGCTTTTTACAGAAATTTCACGTTTGAGCGTGCGCAGTCTGGTGATAAACGGATGAAATTCATAGAGAAACATCTAGACCTGACAATCCCATTCAATCGGATTCGTACTGCAATTATGTAGTTTTTCACCGATACACAAACTGACACACACAAGACAGACACGAAACCACAATTGTACTCGTAGGTCCAAAATAGTGGAAATTCCGATTGTGGTGGACTTTTTTCTCCTCCCAAAAAGTGAAAACATGCTTCAGCTACTAACATACTCGGGAGTAAAATCCCTCAAAATGAAAAACTTCAGCTTGCAAATTTTTGAAAAATTGTGCACAAATGAATGTTTATGTGCCCAAAACCCAATTCCGAAAAACCGTACTGAATTAACATTGTGAAACTTAGTTAGGAATTACGGAGTGGAGATGACTTACGATAGGTTCGCAAGGAGGTATAGGTGGGGGTGGCCTCCTGTAAGTAGATCTGCTCTCCACTGGGCGCTCACAGTTGAGGATGTTGTCATCGGAGAGAGTCCTCTGGAAACTTCCTCCAGGAAGTGTCACAGGTGGAATGACCTGATGGATCGGGTCGTATCTGAGGCTGTGGGTCGAACTTGAGGAGTAGCTTGTAGCGGCAGAGTAGAGCGGAGAGTTGGACAAATAGCTTTGCGGATAGTAGTCTGAGAGATTCTGATTGGAGGCGAACTTGCTGTGCGTGAGATGTTTGTTGTAGAAGGGGACGTACCCACTAGCCACAGCCACGTTAGGAGTACTCCGATACATGACGCTCTTACCAATTGGATACGGAGGAGGAGGTGTTTGTCTGTACCCCAGAGCAATCTTGGATTCAAGGTACTCCTGTTTTGAAATGGCAGGGTCCTGCATTGGATACATGACATAGTCAGCGTCCGAGTAAAGCTGTTGTTTAAACTGTTCTATTTGTGACCTGGTGACTTGACTGGTGTACACAGTAGCGAGGTTGGACCTTGGAGGTGGGGGTGGAGGTTGCCGAGAATGTATCAAATGGGGTGGAGGTTGATGGTACTGCTGAAGGTAAGATCCACGGACGTCAAGGTAGTTGTTGCTCCCAACGATTGGAATCATACTGGAATTCAGTTTCATCCGTGCTGATGGGTCAAACCTGGGGTTGCTAGGCGTGAAGCTGTGACTCTGCTGGAGGTAGGTAGGGTGATGCATGACATGAGCCTTGGGAGGTAGATAGCGTGGACTTGAATCATCGGAGCACGGCGATGGCAGAGAGTTCAGAGGATGGTGAACAATTTCTGGAAGATACTGGTACTGGGGAGGAATTACTATCTGAGGCAGCAGACCTTGAGAATAGTAAAAATCCCTGTTTTGGAGCTTGGGCGATTCCAGGACAACATATCCAGGCGTCTTATCGACATCCGCCCTCGGAGGTGTTCTTGGAGGCGTTCTTGGTGGAGGAATTGGCGGAGGTGGGATAGGAGGCGGAGGCAATGTGACGTAATCCGAACAGGAATCCAGCGTAGAACTGACTGTAGCTCTGGAGGGGTAAACGCCACGTCTTGGTTTTGGACTTCTATGGACGATCAGATTGGACAATTCTTCTGCCGACAGTAAATTTCCTCTACCTGCGTCCGAAGGATCCGAACCATCTCCGTGAAAGCTTCCAGCATTGCTCACCAATGAGCCTGAACGCGATCTCTGGCCTGCAACGGAAAGAAAAACAATAAATTCAATGAAAAAATGCAAAAGACAAATTCATTTGATAGAAATTAAAAACTGGCCTTTGAAAGAGAAATGAACAGAAATGTGAATTTTTGAAGAACAGAAATGCTTCAGATAGGTACCTTGTGATTCCAAGCCAATGCCACTACTGCTTGCCACAGTATCCACGACGGTGTGATTGTCGCAGCTCCCGTCCAGCGTGTACACGCCGGAACTGGCAGTACAATGAGCAGATTGAACAGAGTAATCCAGCTCACAGCTTTCCGAAAGGGCGGAGTGTTGAGCCGTGTGGCTGTACCCCAGTTCCAGACTGGAGGTCACGCTCTCACACCTTATCACTGAAGAAGTCTGCTGCAAGTGTAATAACTTGATAAGCAACAAATTGAATCAAGGTGCAGCTGATATCAAAATACAAATTGTACTAGGGATGTAAAGAGTACTGCAAGTAGAGAAGAATTTTTCAAAAAGCGTGAATTACCGGTAAGGTGGGGTCAACAGACTGCTGCTGTTGTTTCTGGACAACAACAGTGGAGGCTGAGCTGGAGCACTGGGAGCCATCAGTGGTGGCCGGGGTATTTGTGATGACTGCACACCCAGGACCATCAGTTACGTCCAGCCCTATTCATAGAAAGGCACAAATGAACAAACGTGAAATTTGACAACAATAATGTTATGAAGCTGTAATGAGAGTTAAGTTCTCAATTCAAAACTACCTTCAAATGAGTAGGTACGCCTAATTATGGTAAAGCATAGTGATTTTCTGAGAAACAAAAAAACTGAGGCAAAATTCCGACTAAAATTCAGAATTTCTACAATCAATTCCAAGCTCATTATACAGGGATACGGTTCTGTAGAGAGGTAAGGTAAGTAATTGTAATAATTGTAACACAACGGGCAGCTCAAAACCACAAACCTGGTTTGATTTCATGGTTAGGTTGAGGACTAGGAGAGTTCTGGGTGCTTTCGCAGAGGTGCGCAAGGGCCAGAGATTCCACCGAAGGTGCAGGTGGAGAGTTAATCATTATTTCCAATTCAAGATCATCTGAAATAAAACAAACCCTTGATTTTAATATTTCTCTAGCTTAGTTGTGGAAGTCCTATTTAATATTACTCTTATAAAGTGGAAATCCTTAGAAGAAGGAATTAGTATGATGACTAGTCTTCTGTAGGTCTACAAAAGAAAGTCTTCATCAATGTGGCGCTCCCTAGGTGGCGAATCCGCGAACTAACTTTCATGGTGAAACCTTTCGCAGGGGTGGGCGTCGGTGGTCTAGTGGACAGTGTACCCGACTGCGGTGATAAGATAAGGACTGTCTAGCGGGGACGCGCGTTCGAGTCTGGTCGCCGCAGAAAGTTTTCTGTCTATTAGACGATCGGCAATCTCTCGTTCCAACCCAGGGCGGTGATGTTTGGGAAGCCATGAGCGAAATCATCAGAACAAATTCTGATCTCCACTTAGGGAGACAGCTGATGACGTCCGCGACGCCAAGAATGGCAGTCGGACGAAAATTCAACCTGAAATGGTTGCGTACTTTACTTTTTCTTTACTTTTTACCTTTCGCAGGGAAATTGGACTGGTGAAAAATGTTCGCATGGTGGCAGCACTGCGAACGTGTTTCTGATCCAGAATTGAATTTCAAGCGGTAGGAGGGAAAATATGGCACTTTGAGGGGAGAAATTCCCGACAAAATATCGCATGCACAGGGTTTTGCATGATGAAAAGTGTGGGGATTCAAACATTCAAATATCCCGCCATGTATCATGTCGCCCATTTTGTTCTGATTCCTAACTTTTATCAGTTCCTTTTATTACAAGCGTGCTTCTACCTCGACTCGGATGTTTTCTCTCATTTCCACCTCATATTTCTAAGTGGTTATGGCCCAGTCATTTCTTTAAAAAATTAGGTTCGCCAAATAGCTGAACATAATTTGATTAATGTTTAGTGAAATAACTGAACAAGTAGCGAGTTATATTTTTGATCCAAAATCGAACTTTTTGGTTGTTTTCCCCCTTTTTTCTCCGTTGAAACTCGAAAAATGAGTTCTATAGTGAATCATATTGAAAAGCTAAAAGGCCGTGATAACTATGATTCATGGAAAGTCGCGATGAGGGCTGCTCTGAGGCTTGAAAAATTGTGGACCGACGTGATTGAACTAACGAAAACGGACGAAAGGGGTGTTTTGGTTACCGTCGACGCCGAGAAAAACGAAGCTGCGCTTGCGAGGATTACACTTTGTGTTGATAAAGTTAATTATTCACACATAGCTAATGCCAGTACTACAAAAGAAGCTTGGGATTCTCTTGCTGCTGCATTTGAGGATTCTGGCTTGGTGAGAAAGGTAAGCCTTCTAAGGACATTGGTAAATTGTCGTCTCGAAAATTTCTCAAATGCAGAGGAGTATTGTGATCGCTTGCTATCTACGGCTCAAAAATTAAATTATCTAAAATTTGTAGTTGATGTTTTCTCTCATTTCCACCTCATATTTCTAAGTAAAAGAGATTAGTAGTTCCAACTTCTCAAAAATGATGTGCCAAAGGGATGCGGAGTATCTGTAGTTGACCTATAGTTCAATATATTTATTTGGTACGAACTGGATTTGACTTCTTAGGCCATCCTCAGCACCTACAGGTTTAGCTAGGTACCAGGAGTTCGAGGAAGAACTTTCTTGCTAGCTTACAACTCTGTCTCTGAAATTCCAACAGGAACGAGTAAGAAAACGCTGAGAAAGCGTAGGAAACCGAAACCAGTCTATATTGAGTAGACTAAACTCAAGTGTGAGAGCTAAAGGAGCTGCTTTCCTTTCTAATCAGCAGAAACAGGTATTGTCCATTCAAGAATAATCAGGCAACGCTCTCATTTTATGTTTACGAATGAACAAGGAAAGACAGTAATAAATGGGAATAAGTCAGGAATATAAATTGAGTGAACAGTACCTAGTAGAATGCAGTTTCTGGTAAGTTGGCAAAGCAAGCACAGTTAACAAGCACGCCAAAAGCCTTCCACAATTTCACCCCACATATAAAAAGGAAGAGGATCATATTAATGATGTAAAAGTACCTTCGGATTCGTCCAAACTGTGGACACGATCCGAGACGATGCCGGAGGTGGTTGTTGAGGAAGTCGAAGAGATTACAGAAATTCTCTGCTCCCCTGTGCCGCCGTAGCGACTCGAGAACTTGCCAATCTCCACCGGCCATTCTCGACACTGTTTCCTTTCTGTAGACAAATAATACGATTCAATTACGTAAATAAAAAGGTTGTTACTAATAATCTGCATTGCTAGGTAACCAATTGGTACACCCTCACACGATTAATCAGGGATAATTTTACTGTTATAATTTACCAGATTCTTCGCGGCCTCTGACTTGCGCCAACCTGGATTGGATGGCCATGCAGTGCTGGTGCGTCACTTTGCATAGTGCCAATAGGTGTTTGCTCTTCTCATCACTGCTCGTGTAATACACGAATTTCTCGCTTGCCGACCAGTTGACTCCTCGAATCTCGAATTTCTTCCGCTGCAATACAATTGATTTTTGAGTGGTTGAATAACACATAATGGAATACTAATCCAATTTGTTGTATTTAATTGGAAGACATTTTTTCTGATTGAAAACTCACATCGAAGCAAAGCTTTCCTATGTCGTTCCAGAGAAACTTGCCACTCAGAGGTTTCTGAGAAGATTCCTGCAACAAGAACAAAATCCATTTGAGAAACAGTGACCCAAGATTATTTTATTAGTGTTTGACAATTTATTTGTTACGACTCTATTTCTGACTGTGCTCACAATTTAGAAAAAAAAGATTAAATTTGAACTGACTTAAATTGACTGACTCATCTTTAGAACCTATTCAGGTGAGAATAGTGAAAGGAAGGGTTGAGAGAGGAGTTTATCAGCTGGCATGCAGAACTAATTTGATTGGGAAGGTGAAAGGCAAGAGCGAAATGATCAATCAGATTTTGTGGGAAGAATGACTTTGAGTTGATGAGGAGGTTTCTAGAGCTGGGTATTTATAAAGCTGCCTCGGAGTGGAGAGCCAGGTGTATTGAGTCCTGTCATTCACCAGGCACTAGAGGTGAGTTGGTACTGTCGTACCAGGACTGTGGAACATAGTATCAACTTGTAACAGTTCCATGCAGTGACAAAAATGCAGCCCTTACCAGTACAGCATGTAACTAAAATAATAACCATGCCCTTACTGGTTAGGTTCCATGTAACAGGAAGCGCCCAGGCCGATTCTGTTCCACGGACAGAGAAGATATCATGGAACAGCTCTGGGCCAGGAAGGGATCTTCTGGACAGGATAGCATGGTAAAGGAACTGTACAAGTGATTTGGAATGATTACACCTTTGTCACAGTAACTGTTGGAACCTTTTAAGGGAAATACCTGGATCGACACATCCTTACCAGGCACACATGTAGTCAGCTCAAACTACCTCCTAGGACCTGGTTACTTTATTTTTCAAGTCTTATTTTTGAACATCAATCTAGGAGGAAATCGTAATAATGAGTAGAGGAATCATCCTGGAATAACCTACAAATATCCTCGCTTGCCCACACAGTGTAGTCGAATGGCTACCAAAGTAAGTAAAGTAAACAACAATTTCAGGTTGGATTTTTCGTCCGACTGCCATTCCTGGCGTCGCGGACATTATCAGCTGTCTTCCAAAGGGAAGATCAGAATTTGTTCTGATGATTTCGCTCGTGGTTTCCCATTGCCTCACCTCCCTGGGTTGGGAGGAGGGGGGGCGGTGAGAGCCTCGGCCGCCAGAAAACGCACGCTGCCTGCAATGAGCCTTGTACCCACGACCCCCGCAGAGGTCGGTCCAAAGTCCACTGCCAAAAAATGACGCCCTAACGACCGTAGCCACACCAATGTCCTGGCCACAAAGTATACTTCTTTACTAGTCACCAATAGAATGGGGCCAGACCTGGGGTTTTATAGAAAATGGCGGTCCAGGAAGTTAGGTTCTGTCAAGAGAGTGGGTCTAGTGTTTGTAGTTGCTTTTGTAAAAACGTGTCGAGTTATTTTTTCAGTGTTTTCTTTGTTTTTTTTAAAGTTGTTATAAATAAATACTTGTGATGATGAATTTACCTCGTAGAGCTCGATTCCCCTGGTGCAAATAGCTAGAACTACCGTGCCTGGGGGTGGCTCGTGCTTGTTCTTGCGGAGGCGGTAGAGATGGGTGTTGTGAGGGATGGCGGAGGTGTCCAAGGAAGACGCCTCGCGGATGTACTGAACGCGCGCCTGGTACTTGGAGAGGCCGGAATTGGCTCGATGGAGCGAGGCGATCGTCTGCGTCAGTCTCAGCCCTCCGCAAGAGTTGACTAACTATAAAGAATGAAGAAGCGAGATTAATAAGATGAATTCATCAGCCCTATGAGAACTATTCTCAAAAGTATACGACCAAACATAAGCTTTAAATGTCAACCTAACATCCCTCGATATACCCATAAAGAAATAGAAGCACTAGGTTTGACAGCAGTACCAAGCCTTCTACGAAAGCTTCCTTAAAGGCTGAAACAGTTATCTATAGAGCCGCCAGATCTGATACCTACCGCCCTTGTTCTTTGTGGTGTATTACAGGGAAGGGTCAAACTTTCCTTCTTTACGTCCAAGACTTTGTCTACCACTTCAGTGACAAGCTGCTCCAGTAAGAGAACGTCGTGACTTTCCTAACATCAGGATTTGGCAGGAAGCTGTTCCCGCATGACCTTTCCTCTTCTGATCCTCTTGTGAAGGAAAAGTGTACAGCTAACACTCTGCTGCCGAAACAAAGGAAGTCATAAGACCTCAGTGTCAGGCTAAATGAAGGCTCAGTGACAGTGATACTTCTCAGCCCCACAATTGACACCAATGTTCTGCTACTAAAAGGAGAACGTTGTTCGCTTGATTTCTTGGCTGGCTTCTTGCAGCTGTATGCGGCGTCGAATCTCTAGCTCGTTCTTCTTCCCAATCTGGCGGTCTGAGTTTTTTCCCTTTCTTTATGAGTAGGAGCCTCCAATAAAACTTCTATATAACTTTTGGTACCAACAATCGTGTTTTTCCTTCACTGCCTCAAGATACCCCCAATTTTTGCGTATCGCAGCCCAATATTTACATCCCACAACGCAAATCTCCTATGTGCGTCAGCATTTCACGTCGCCTTCAACGATTCACCAATTTTTCAACTCTATTCTTGAATTTGTGCCGAGAACCCGAACTGTTATCACTTGATACTTTTTGACATGGATATGTCTTAGTTCTGGGGGTCATTCCAAAATTTTCGACACACAAAACAATGCAAAGTTTTTATTCTGATGATGTTGAACGCAGGAAGCTGAAATTTGAGAGGCAGGGTCAATCGATACATACTTCTATACATCATCAAAGTTGATGATCACTGATCAGCTGAGTGAGCTCCAATGCCATTTCCTCTCCTGTTGAACGCAGGAACCTGAAATTTGAGAGGGCGGGTCAATGGAGAATGCTGAAGGCGCCTGAGTGGTCATTGATCAGCTGAGTGAGCTCATAATTTAAATTGCCATCATAAGACATATCCATGTACAGATGTATCTGCATGCAGTGTAGATACTCGTTTCTTCACTTTCTTTGCGATTTGATTGTTCAATGATTCTTCGAATTTTTTGTTTAGGCACTAGTTTTCGTATTGCACTTGGTTGGATTTTTGATTTTGGTGGTCCTACCTAGATGATGGAGGACAGCAGGTTATCATAATATGATTTTGAGGACAGCAGGTTTAGTAGGGTATTAGGCTCGTAGATACCCAGATGCTGCGATATTATCCTTGATTTATCGTAATTATTGTACTTGTAACACCATAATCTTAGTTCCACAGTGGGTACAACAAACCTATTGGCTGATTAATTTGGCGTTTGAGTGAATACCAACTACTGTTTGCAGATTGAAAGAATGCGGATGGTTTGGTGAGGTGTCCATGTGTATTACAATCCCAAAAACATAGTCCTTCTTCTACCTACCATTCAAGCTAGGAAAAATGAGACCGAGGTTGTTGACTACCAACCGATGATGAAGTGAAAGGATTGAGTGGCTCGAGTAGCTCGATACCTGGATTACGATTACTGAGGCTCTTCCCATTCCCCAGCCCGACTCAACAGGCTACCTAAGATTTTGGAACAGGTAGACGTCTATGTTAGCAGGTATACCCTTCGGGAAATTGACCAGCCGCATTCTTTCTGTCTGCGAACAGTACCTAAATACATATTTATCCTGGACAAATTCAAGATCATAGAAGCCATGACTTGTAACAATATAGGTTGAATTTCCATCTGTACAACAAATGAGAAATACACCCAATTGCCCATATATGAGACAGAGGAGGGTGTGACGACCCTACCCCTTCAAACCAGTGATTAGATTAAACAGCCGGCCTGAAGAGAATATCGATTCATATCTCTATGAATCGGATATCCCTAAAGGCGTAGCTCCAACAAATCGGGAACCAACCAATTGGATTGTCCCTTATAAAAAAGTAGGATCGTCACACTCCTCTCCCTAAAACATACTTCTGGGTTTCAAACAGAAGTATGTTTGAAAACAAGTCAAAGGGACTGAAAAATAGTATGAAGCCCAGGAAAGGACGTCTGGAAGCTTCAAGGGGATTCCTCCATCGTAATGGTACTATTGCAAAAGAAGAAGAAGAATGCCACGAATGGGTCATTTATGCCACGAATGGGCCATTTATACATAAAAGAATAAATCAATGGAAATGAGGAGCAAGCAAACTAAATAAAGAATAGGAACGACGAAACATTCAAGTGTAATGATTGAAAAGGCAAATGCAGAAAAGGCTTATATAAAAGAAAAACGTAATTGAAATTAATAAAATGCCAGATTGGCAAAGCCTAACAAGAGAGCCTAAAGGCGTAGCTCCAACAAATCGGGAACAAACCAATTGGATTGTCCCTTATAAAAAAGTAGGATCGTCACAGACTATACAATACCATCTACTCTAAGAACGTCTGAAACACGAGTTTACCTGTTGAGGTAAGTAGTTTTGAGGCTTGGTGTAGAACTCGGACTGGTAGGAATCGCCGTACTGGGCCTGGAGGCCGAGACCCGCCAAGATGAACAGCGCCTGGTGAGAGGCGGATGGATGGAACAGACCTCGTTCAACCACGTTCCGAGCGATCTGCGTGTAGTAGTGCTCCACCGACAGATCATCTCTGCGAAAAGCAAAATCGTCTTATACAAACAAATTTACTAATATTATTGACTTCAAAATGTATCAATTTGATTTACTGAAAATGCAACAGTTTACTTAGCAGATAGATAACAACAATGAAAGGAGTCATTGACAAGAAAGGTCCATTCGTTCTGGTAGATAAAAGATGTAAGGACTTAAGACTTTCGAAAAAGGAGAAAATGAAAGAAATAAATCGTTCTATGCAAAATCTCTGGGGGGGAAAACACCCAAAATAGAGCCCAAATAAAAAAGGGGAAAAGGAAAAAGGAAATGAAGAATAAAAACCAAATAAGGGAAAACGAAATGTACTCCAAGAAAATGAGAAAAAAATGAAACACCAAAAATGAAAACTCCTACTGCTTGAGGTAATAAAAAATGGAAAAAACGAAAGAATCAAAATAACGAACCTGAATCCACTGGATTGGATGAAAACAATAAAAAGTAGAAATATTTAGAATAAACCTTTGAAAAAACATATTGTTTAGTAATGCATGCATTCCAGGGGACGTCCCATTGGATAAGCATTAGATCAGTTAACCAGTTGGTAAGCGATAAAACTGTTTCACTCGATGTAATTTGGTTTATTACTTTAGGCAATAAATAGTGACACCCCCCCCTCACCATTATCTACCAAAACATTTCTAGCGGCATGGGAGCCTCGAATCTGAAGAGCATTTTAAAATCCATGATCTACGATACCCAACATGCGAATTCGAGTTCACCCCCCACCACCAATGGTGCCAGTCTGGCACCAAAGCGGGAATACGTCGTAACATTGAACTTTCATCTGTTAGTTTTAGTAGGCAGTCCGTCGAGGTTCACATCCGTATTCAAGGTGAAACACTCACAAAAAAAAAGAAAAAAAAAACACGAAATATGCGGTTTATGGTGTCCTGGCACCACGGTGGCACCACTATTAGTTCCATGTTGGTACAGAGAATAATTCATGAAAATCCGGAGGTATAATGAGAATTTTTCCTCAATTTCAAAGGTTGTGTACAATTAGTAAGCAGTAAAGGAACCGATATATTGAAAAATCGGATATTTTATGCATATTATCCCCCACTTGCCCCCTCCCCTTGCGAATTTTGGTACTCAGGTGAAATTAGGTACAACTCGGAAGTTATTTGAGTCAAACAAAAAAAGAAACACACAAATCGGTTGGAAATTGAGGCCCGGGCAGTGTTTACAGGATTATGCCCGCAAACGCACGTTTTTTAAGCATTAACCCCCCCTTTCCCCCCCTTAAAAAGCAAAATTCGAAATTCCGGCGACGTAGTGCACAACTAGATAGTTTTCCGCGTTGAACAAAAAAAGAACCAGGAAAATCGGTTGAGAACTAAGGCCTGTGCAGAGTACACAAGATTTTGTCACACACACACACACACACACACACACATACACACACACACACACACACACACACACAGACATACACCTATGGTTTTTTTCGCGGATTTGGATTCAGAATGGTCTAAAACGGATTACTGTGTGGTTATTTTTTTTTTCTGTTGAGTGTTGTCCAACTTCACCCCAGATCGATCGCATAAGGACGCCCAAGTCTTACTGTGGGACGTCCTAAAAAAATATGAAAAGTAAAAAATCGAACTGAAATAAGGAAAACTGAGACCTTGAGGGATTTTAGAAGAAATCCAAAACGGAGAAAAAGAGAAAGAGAAAGAAATACTGCGCGAGATGCTAACAGTCTATCAGGACAGAGCTAGAGAGAGGGTAGCCCCCTCCAGAGAGTTGAACTAATTCTACCATCTACCGACAGATGGTGTAAGGTTTTGTAGAGTAGAGCACTGTCACAAAGATAATCCCCTTACTTAACACATAATTAGTGTAAAAATACGAGATTACCGAGCTGTTTTTATTCCTCCAAAAGATGCTATGAGATTTAAAAAGTCTCCCAAAACAAAATGAACAGAAGAAGTCCAAACTACCTACAAAAGCGTCCTAAATTTGTACTTGTCCTTTTTTTCTGTTTTCGAAAAACACTGACTTCAGGAACATCAAATTATAACAACAACAGCTCTTCAGAGATGTTTAGAATTTGGAATAATTCATAAAGTTTGATGAATTAGATGCGTTTATAGTGTTCCTCAAAGTGGGAAGTCAGCCCTTCTCCAACTAAACCCGCATTGATTTTTGTTACTCAGCCCGAAGTAATGTGATAAACGGTTCTGGGCTGAGCTCCAACATGAGGGGAAAAAGGAGGTGTTTTTTTAGTGGGTTTGAATCCCACATAACCTGGATGACGCGGACCCTTCCAGGTATCTTACGAGATCCAACTCCACCTATGGAGTTTTTTTTTCTCACCTGCCTGCCGGAAAAAAACCCGCACTGATAAATACGAGTACTATTCAGGGTGTCTCAAAAGTTTCTTTTTCATCTTTCTTTTTGGAGTCAATGTATTTTTGTGAGGATCTCAAATTTCGTATTTTTGTGCACGTGCGCAACGCAATGCGCACCGACTTTCTTATTTCAAATAGGAACCCTCATTTTTTTTTTGCAGATTCAGATTCTACGTAAAATTTTATGAATGTTTGGCTCCTCAGTTGATTTTTTTTACTGCGCGCAACCCGCCTTCCTGGGCGCTCAAAGTTGCGCAAACCTACGATTGCGCCGAAAGTCAGATTTTTGGAAACCCTAAGTGCGGCACGTGTTTTTTCATTATTTTTCGATGCTGAATCACGTGGTGATATCCATTTTGAATTTGATTGGAATTTTCGAAATGACGGCCGAAAATTCGGTTGTTTTTAGCGAAAAGTCGCTCTTTTGGTCTATAATTTTCAAAAATAAGCCTTTGGAATCGAGCAAGAAAAAAACAATTTTAACCCCCCTCAACATTTTTCAACGACACACCGTCATAATTTTCGACATTTACTAGAAGGGAGAGTTTTTACGATCTTCACTGATCATAAACCTCTAACGTTTGCATTCCAACAAAAATTGGACAAAGCTTCCCCTCGACAAGCGCGTCAATGGGGAATTTGCCTCACATTTTTTTTTTTTTTCGAATGAGGGTTTATTTTTATGGAATAAAACCATAGTGAGCTGCTCGAAAACGCATCCAAAAAATTTAGAGAATTTAAGGAAGATGGAAATTTTAAATGTGGTGGCAATGTGTAAGAGGCAGCCATGTTTGAAACGTAACGGATATTCTACCAATCTGACTTCAAAGGAGGTTCTGTGGCGCTTACCACAGAAGCGGAACATACACGAACTTTTAGCTTCCGAGTAGTGCGCACAAGAGTGCGCCACGAACTGGCAGGAAGAACCCAGACACAAAAGTGACCAAAAGAAACAATATTACTCACTTTTTTACAATATGATTCTACCTACTAGTTTATCAAGCATTATTTGTCTTCATCTTCTCTTATTTAGTTTCAAGATTTGAATCACATTATTCGAGTAGCCATTTCACTGGATCGTTTTGTGTGGCGGTGCTAGAACTCTGTCTCTTGTCGGAGTTGTTTTCGCGTCGTTTTTTTTTTTCGTATGACGTCAACAATATTCCTCGAATTTCGCGGTGTTTTGTAACAGAGGCTTCACTTGTTTAGGCATTTTCTCCTACGGTAAATTTTTCCCCTTGGTTATTCCTAGTGTTTAACGTTATTCTAGGGCCCTATTATAGGATTTGACTTGAAATTCCAGAATCTAAAATTGAGGCAAATTCCCCATTAGATTTCATAGGCCAGTTTACAACTGATATCAAATACTTAACAGGAAAAAATAACATAGCAGCTGATTGCCTTTCTTGCCTAGAGATAGAAACTGTTGACTATGATCAAGTAGGCTTGGAAGAAAGAGAGGAAAAGTCGCTCTCTTTTTTTTAAAGAGCAGTTCGAGTGTATGCTGAGCATTAAAATCGCTCAATTCCTTACAGGTTCTTCGCTTATCTCATTTCAGGATTCCACAAAGCTTCAAATCTTTTCTAAACTGTGCATCATAACAATTTCCGAACTAATTAAAATCACTTCATAACTCATGAGAACGAAAAAAAGAAAGAAAGATTTTTTCCTTACGTAACGATTTTTGCAGGGGGGTTAACAACTTTGGAGACACCCTTTATTACTAGAATATTCCAAGTAAATGTTGGATTACTGCCCAAGGGAACATGTTTTCTGTGTCAATAAAACGTTACGTACATAATAACTGTATATTTAGGAAGAGGAAATGTGAAACTTACTGAAGCAGGAGAGGGCTCTCGACGTAAAATTGAACTTGAAAAAAGAATTCTAGAAGCGGCTTGCCGTTGTTATCCAAACCCTGAAACAAAATGATGTACTGGTTATGAGAACTGCCGGAAAAACAAGACTTTCATAAGGTGAAATAATATTCGTAACAGGAAAAACAGTGGTTATTAGGCGACATGGATAACAAACATCCAACCATTTGGTTCTCTGCCAAGTACAAAGGAGCGAGAATAGAATTTTGAATTACCAACGAAAGGAAGTAAGTAGTTGTCTCTACTTGCGTCAAATTTCAAGACTAACAAGGTCTAAAAAATATCCTACGAAAAAAGAAATATTAGTTAAGAGATTTTATGGAAATTCAAGAACTTTTAGTCGTTGAAATCTCAATTTAAACAAAAATATACCAAAATATGAAAGTCTGCCAAGTGGGTTTAGCTGAGTTGGGCAGAAGGTAATTACCAATTAACGTAGTTATTAGTTAGAATTAAATTACCAACTACTATTGGTAATTGAAGGAAGAGCGACTACTCTCCTCAATTAGTGATAGGAATTATTGGTGCAACTATTTTTGGGTAATTGAAAAATGTTGGGATAATCACTTCATTTTTGGAATCAACAATCACGGTAATTGGAGTAGTTGACTACTTTTTGGTAAATAATACATTTTGAAGTTAATAACTACCAACACCAACTACATAAAGTCAAAAATCACAGGTATAAATTAGGTAAACTTGCAATTTTTAACCAAAAAACTGAGCTGAGATAATTGAGGCAAATTGAAAATTGGACATCACCTCGTGATTCAGCGTTGAAAAATAGTGGAAAATAATGTGCATAATTCGGTTATATTGGACTTAAATTCAAGATGGCGCACTTAGTTTGCTTAGAGGGCGGGTTGAGCGCAACGAAAACGCTGCAAATTGGATTACAAGGGGTTATTATTCTTGGAAAAAGCATTATTAAGACTGACAAGAGTGGGGGGACAACGAAGTATTCGATATTCACTGGAGGGTGGTCCTAATTTCTGAAAAAATCACGATTTGGAGGGACATTGGACCAGAATGAACACAGAATGTGTGTTCTATCTTCAGCAGCCTGGAACCCCTTAGCGTCCAAAATTACATGGAAAATAACACCCCACACGACCATATTTTCAAAAACCCGAAAACACCATTTTCCACACATTTCCACCCGTAGGTATTAGTTTTGTGCGAGTTCCATATTTTGAAAGACCTTATATTTCTCTAACAATATGTTTTAAATTTAAATTATTAATATTAAATGAATGGGGTTAGTTCCGCTAGTTATAAGAATACAATTATTATCTACGTACCGTATTGGAGAATCCGTCGTAACCAGCAAGTCGAGTACAGGAGGCGAGCGCTTTCGATGTAAAGACATCATCTTCAGGTCTCTCGACGGCCTGAAGATGATGTCTTTACATCGAAAGCGCTCGCCTCCTGTACTCGACTTGCTGGTTACGACGGATTCTCCAATACGGTACGTAGATAATAATTAAATTATTAAGGTACCTAATGAAAAAAAATTTTAAAATAGTAATTACAATATTACTACTATTTATGTAAATGGTAAAAGTAATTTCCCAGTTTATTTGAAAATAATTGAAATTATTTGAAGGTGCTGTCCCAGTTACATATCCTCCTCGACGAGTGCATAACATTTACAACAGCGCCTCAAGTCTACTTTAGATAGGATGGAAAAAGCAGAAATTATTTCTAAAAGTGATGAACCATCAGAATGGCAACACCCTTTAGTAATTGTAGAGAAAGCCGATAAATCATTAAGACTTTGTTTGGATCCGAAAGATTCAAATGAACAGATTCTCGACGATAAATATCAGATACCATCAATGGAAGAGATTTTTGATGACCTGTGACAAGCAATTTTATTCAATTTTAGACCTAAGGGATAGTTTTCACCAGATTCCTATCTGCCCTGAATCGGCCAAGTTAAGTTCTTTTGGTACCCCCTTCGGAACTTCTAAATTTCTAAGACTGCCGTTTGGTATACAAATTTCGGCAGAAGTTTTCCAAAAAAGGAATGTTGATATCTTCGGTGCCATAAAAGGAGTTAAAATCTACATAGACGACATAATATGTGCTGGATCTACTACATTAGAACACGATTCAATAGTAAAACAAGTCCTTGATAAGGCAAGGGAAGCTAACATAACATTCAATGGCGATAAATTCAAATTCCGCCAAACAGAAATAAAAATTTTGGGACATATAGTATGTTCTTGTCATGCCTGAACCACATGATAAGAAATCTTTGTTAAGGTTTTTGGGTATAACTAAATACTTGGGCAAATTTATCCCTAATTTAAGTGAAAATACTGCTAATTTGCGTCAACTAACAAGAAACGAACAACCGTGGATGTGGACTGAACTCCATCTTGATCGTGTGATTTTCATTAATAGCTCCCTAATACTCAAAACGTAAATTGACAGTTAAGTCAAGTTTTGTACACAAAGTGCAAATTATCCTAGTAATTGGTAATTGTAATTAGTTGTTGCCCAACTGTGGCGTGTAGCACATAGCTTCCTCATATAACACGATTGTTAAATGACCCAATACGTAGGGGATAATACAAATTTCAATATTCTTCGCTCAAATTATGAGCAAAATCGGACAAGTAAAGAGAAAATAACGCACGGAGGCCTCAGATGATCAGCTAACGAAGGAATTCGGATCTAAACTGTGGAAGTCACTATTTATTACTAATTATGTTTATATAGAACCTTCTAAAATTTCAACAACTTAAATAAATAAATAATTTTTTTTATTTGTAGCCGCCATAAGGCAATACAAACGTCAGCAAAACATTAACAAATAAGAAAAAAGTCAAATACATCGGGGAAAAATCAACATCAAGCAAATATCAATAGGGAAAAATCTTCCACGTCATATAGTTCCGCCTGTATGAGCCTCTTCTTAGTTTTTCTCTTGAACATTTCCAAAGATAGGTCTTGCAGGTCAGCAGGTAATTGATTCCAGAGTCGTACCCCAGTCTGAAGAGGATCCGACTGCATAGAGACGTTCAATCTAATTTGATGTGGACGCAACTTTCCAGCATTTCTGGTCCAGTAACCGTAAATGTCCGAACCACGCTCGGCAGAGGCCAAATTTTGATGGGCATACACAAGGCTTGCGAAAGCATACAGGCTTGGCAGTGTCATCACGCCAAGGTCTCTGAATTGGCCTCTGCAGCTCTCCAAATGTGTTAAACCGATGTGTTTAATAATTCTTACAGCTTTCTTTTGAAGCCTAAATATTCGTAATGCGTGTGATGAGTTGCCCCACATAACTACGCAGTACGATATGCGGCTATGGAAACACGCAAAGTAAACCATTCGCAGAATATCATCAGAGACAGCACCTGCCAATCTCCTCAGCATGAAGATGCTAGAGGACAATTTTCCGGACAGCGAGCCCACATGATCTGCCCAAGAGAGACGGTTATCGATCGTCATGCCCAGAAGACAAACCGAATGAGCCAAACGACCATTCAGCCGGAGGTCAATACTCTGAGACTTATTCTCATTCAGAAGCAAGGCATTGAGGGCGCACCACTCCTTTACAGCCAAGAAAGTCCTCGTTGCATTTGTCCGCAGATTCTCCTCTGAAGCTCCCCTGACCACAGCCGTAATATCGTCAGCGAACAAGGTCAAATGACAACCGACCTGAGTGTGATACAGCAGGTCATTGATGTATATAATGAAAAGAGAAGGCCCGAGCCCAGAACTTTGCTTTATTCCACACGGAATCAGGACCTCAGCCGATCGCCCACCCTGAAAGAAGACCGCCTGGTTCCAACCTTCCAGATAATTCTTGAAAAAAGATAGCGCTTCAGGGGCAAATCCATAGTACGATAGTTTCTCCAAAAGCAATCCAAACGGAACCAAATCAAATGCCTTCGACATATCGTATAATTCAAGAGATGTAAGGGTCCTATCTTCTAGTGAACGAAATGATTCCACGACAATTGAACTGACGGCTGAACTGGTGCTTTTATTTTTTCTGAATCCAAATTGCCTAGAATGGATAATATTATTTTCATTTACATACTCAATTAGCATTCCTAAAACCAATTTATCTGGGGTTATAGCTGATTTTTTTAGGCATTTAGGCATTACTTTTTACAATCCGTAAAATATTCTTCGAATTCGTGATCAAGTTTTACAACCTTGAGAATTTATGAGGGAAATTCGCTCATTCTTGGAACACGATTATGAACTTCCTGTTTTTGTTTCTAATGGTGCCTAACATTTGAATAAAGTGGGTAGGTAGGTATAATCATACCACGAGAGAATTATCAAACACCCTCCATCTACTCAACGTCATGAATATGTATTTGAAAAAAAGTCGAACCGAATTCCGAACTATTTTTTGGTTGAATTCACGCAAGGTCGCACCAAAGGCTGATCCCTAACTTAATAACCGTGCAGTCAAGGACTTAGCGGTCCTGAAGAAGACGGAGATGGAAGAGGACTCGACGGGAGGAGAGGGAGCGAGACGGAGAGATAAAAAATTCTTCGGCATCAGCGCCAAAAAATGATGGGTTTTCTCTAGCCCGACTACAAGGTCACGATAGATGTCGGGTATTGGAATGAGAGGGGGGAGGAAGGGGGAAGGAGAAGGGGGGGGGGGGCTAATGTAAGAAAAATGCCAGGAATCCGGGTCACGGCAGAGGTGAGCCGAGCTACGGTTAGACCTTGTCGGGCCTAGAGAGCTCATCTTCCGAGCTCGTCTTCGTCGATCCAACTAGGAGACCTCGGAGGGCGATTTCGGAGGTTCTCTTCAGAAGACAACAGATCAAATTCGAGACTTGGGTACCCTGTAGGTGAACAGGAACTATAAAATGGAAGGAATCCATCAAGAGCTAATCAAGGATGGACTCAAGAGGGTGCTTGTATGACCCTTTAGTTTAGTATTTATTTAGTGTAACATTTTACCTTCTTAACAAATCTTTTTGGTTTATTATTTTCAATAATGAACCTTTGGAATCGACCGAGAAAACAATATTTTAACACCCCCTCAAAATTTGATGGTTTACATTTCAAAATACGTAAAATCCAAAAATCGAATACAAATTTGGCCGTCCGTCCGCCGTACGCCCTAGCATTGACCGATTTTGATGAAATTTGGTATGTAGGCTCCATTTGGGGTCTAGTTGTGTCCCGAAGATGGATTATCCATTTGAACATTTCTTTTTTTATCAAATGAAAAAACATGAAAAACTCACTTAAAATGATTTTAAAAAAACACCAGTATTTTGAACGATCTTCTACGAAAACAGAAAAACTGTAGGTACTAAAGATAATGTTTTTCGATTAGACAATTTATTTTTCCTCAAAAAACGAAAGAAAAAACTGAACAACTTCTCTTTTCTAAGATTGTCAAAAATTAGACACATATACATTCATTTCAGTAAAATGTACAATTTTATCTGTTCAGGAAACAAAAATTCTGTTTTGACAACTCTTGTAAAGTGAGTTCTTCAGTTTTTTTCTGTTTTCTGAGGAAAACATTGCTTAATGGTGAAAATAATCTAAATTTTTTAATGGTTTTTTTTTGAAAATTTTAAGTAATTTTTTTCAGTTTTGACGTATTTTAATTAAAAAATGTTCAATTAAAGTTTTTATCTGTTGTTTTAATTTTATAATCAGAAAAACTCTGCAAAAATCCAAATTTTTCCCGTGCATACCTACTTCCAACTGGATCAGGGTGATCAAAACTTTTTTGATGTCTGTACATGCAACATTATCACACTATAAACTCGTACTATATCGATGTTTGAGCTGTTCTTCCGATGTTGAAAAAATTCGTAGGGAGCCATCTCGAGGCTACCCCACATTAATCCTGGATAGCCATCAGCTTCCCAATCTTTGGTCGCTTACAAAGTTCCTATGAAGGTACAATCTCTGAAAGCATGCTACATTTCCAATAGTAGTATTTTGCTTCAAAACGACCTAAGAATGTTGTTCAGCGACCGCAGCACGTTGCCAATTTGGAGGTCTGCGTTGCGTCACTCGCTGTGGAATCCAATCATATGGTGGCCCAAGTCGGGCAGCAGCAGAGCTGGAATGCCAGAGGCCGGCGTGGCATGCGCTTGCCTACCTATCCGCGGTTTGGGCGGGAAAAGGTCGACGGCGCGGCGTTCGATTCTTACAAGGCACTCCCTTCCTCACAGCCTGCCCCTTCCAACCAACTCGTTCCGGCTGGAGACAACTCCTGCCTGGTGAACACGGTGAATTCTCCGTGCTTGGAGCAACAAGCAAGAAGCAAACTCTGGCTTATTTGGCGACCCCATGAAACGTCTGAGTCTACCAACCCCAGGGTCGGAATGTTTCAGAAAAGTCTGGCAACAAATTTAGGGAAATCGAGAAACCAAGCTCTTTAGCTACAATGAGGAGACTCGTGTTCTGGTAAAACCAACGTATTTTAGATTGTAGGAACAAGTTGACAATAGTCAATACATGAAATCTGGTCTCATTTTAATTACATTTTTGGTACGTTACAAGTTGGTACGGAGCAGCCTGAGACTGTTCCCTATGAATTCCATAAACATCAAACCAACAACATGTGCGCATGCACAACCAATATTTTACTTTAACAGCAATTCTCACGATCTAAAAGCTCGATTTTATCAATGGAAATAATGCATATACGAGGTGTGTAAATAAAGTAATGAGACTGATCTTTTTTCAATTTTTTATTCAAAGAATATTATAATGCAATACTGTCTCCTTCAAAATAGTTCCCTTGGGAAGCCACACAGCGCTGGAGACGGTTCTTCCAATCATCATAGCATTGCTGGAACTGCGATACTGGAATAGCCTTCAGCTGGTCGGTTACAGCTTTTTGAATGTTCGCAAGTGTCCCAAAATGAGTTCCCTTGAGGTGATTTTTCAATCTCGGGAAGAGAAAGAAGTCACAGGGACTCAAATCTGGCGAATAAGGAGGCTGAGGAGCTACAGGAATGTTTTTACTGGCTAAAAACTGCATTATTGAGATTGCAGTGTGACATGGTGCATTGTCGTGATGCAACACCCAGTTCATTTTGATGTTTGGTCGCACTCGAAAGACTCTTTTTCGAAGTCTTTCAAGGACCTCTCGGTAAAAGTGTTGATTAACCGTTTGGCCTTGAGGCACAGGCCACATTTGAGTCCCTGTGACTTTTTTCTCTTCCCGAGATTGAAAAATCACCTCAAGGGAACTCATTTTGGGACACTTGCGAACATTCAAAAAGCTGTAACCGACCAGCTGAAGGCTATTCCAGTATCGTAGTTCCAGCAATGCTATGATGATTGGAAGAACCGTCTCCAGCGCTGTGTGGCTTCCCAAGGGAACTATTTTGAAGGAGACAGTTTTGCATTATAATATTCTTTGAATAAAAAATTGAAAAAAGATCAGTCTCATTACTTTATTTACACACCTCGAAGGTATATATCGTAACGATTTGACCAGAAGGAGCCACGGAATGTACAATGTGGTACAGGGTGTACCAGATAATGTGGTCAGTACTACAGGGAGTGATTCTAAAATTAATTTGCAACAAAAAATATCTATAATTTACCTATATTTCTAACTCAACTACATATTTTATTTGTGATTTTGACATTGTATCACTGAAACGACTGTGTCGTGTTAAAACTCAGTTAGTTTGAAATCTGGGGATACCGTTGAGAAGAGCGTTAAATATCTTTTCTTCCTGAAGTCAAACCAGGATTTTTTGATGGGATTTATTTGGTGAAAAAACTGCCAGAACACGTATTTATCAACTCCACTGTAGGTTTCTGGATTGTTTTCTGGTACCTCAACTGTAAAAACTGGATCTAGAAATCGAATTTAAGGGAGAATTTGTGTTTGACCACATTATCTGTAATGATAAAGTTCAAAAACTGGACATGATCGGACAGATTTCTCAAGCGCGTTGATGTTTGTCATCTCTGAAAACATTCAACGTGAGAATCCCGTTTCATACTAGGAAATTCATCGATAATACTTGTCAATAATACAATCAAGCATTTCTACACCGAGTAACTCAATAAGTTGTTCTATGTAAGAAATTTACAACTCCAGATGAGCTAAGCTAACCAACGAAGAAGACTGTATAGCAATAATAAACGAAAAGATGGCTGCACCCACTAGTAACTTATTTTTGTGAATATTCCTATTCAGGTGTAACACTATCACTAACCCTTCTAAGTGCACGAAGAATAAGGTTCATAATCAATGCAGCATTGAGTTACTTCGTATAATAATCAATGCAGAATCAAGGGTTTGAGTCTACGTAGTTTAAACAGTAATTGTTTATGATGGTAGTCAAGTACATTGATAGATGTTTATATTTCCATAATGGTTCTATAATTCAGAAAAAACTGAATACCAAAACGTTCGTGTAGCCCTGAGGCACAGTTGCCAGGTTACGCGTACTGCATTCCTCCCAGCCTCTCGAAAACTTATGCAACGGCCAACGGCCCGGATGGAATGAAAACATTCACCCCGAGGTTGGGTCAGGGAGGTGAAAGGAATGCGAAGGGATGCCAGAAGGGGCTGGAGGAGAAGGAAAAAAAGACCAAAGAGAAGAAGCAAGAAGAAGAAGAGGATGAGGGCAGGGGGAGACGAAGCCACTTCAAAGCCATACAATGAGTGATCAATCCGTCCAGATGACAGGGGGTTCCCCTTTGGTCTCGTGTACGAACAGAATCAACACAAGATTAGGAGTTGATAGCTTTGGGAGCATAAAGATTCCAAGACGAGGGACTTGTCTTTTTTCCCCAGTGCCACCACCCCCTCTCTCCATTGCTTCACCAATCTCCTCTTTTTAAAACGTCAATCTTAATTCAATGGGACAAGGAAAGTCTGGAGAGGTACAACGACCGAGATGTACAGACGACCAATGATAGCCGGGGTTCGTATGTCGTGCATGATACTATCAAGTCGATATCCATCTACTGCCTGTATTCTTCATAAAATAAAAAGCAATTTGGAAGTCCCATGCTTGTACTTCTTAGGTTTGCAAACTCGACTTTAATTATACGGAGGTTATTTCACGAAACTCTGCATAAAGCCTGCTGATTCTGAATAACAACAGAGCTAAATTTGCATCTGTTGGCCCCAAGAAGCTGAAATTTTGCAGGGAGCCTATTTAAGACTGGTGAGTCTGAATAACAATAGAGCTAAACTTGCATCTGTTGGCCCCAAGAAGCTGAAATTTTGCAGGGAGCCTATTTAAGACAGGTGAGTCTGAATAACAACAGAGCTAAATTTACATCTGTTGGCCCCAAGAAGCAGAAATTTTGCAGGGAGCCTATTTAAGACTGGTGAGTCTGAATAACAACAGAGCTAAATTTGCAACTGTTGGCCCCAAGAAGCTGAAATTTTGCAGGGAGCCTATTTAAGACTGGTGAGTCTGAATAACAACAGAGCTCAATTTGCATCTGTTGGCCCCAAGAAGCTGAAATTTTGCAGAGAGCCTATTTAAGACTGGTGAGTCTGAATAACAACAGAGCTAAATTTGCATCTGTTGGCCCCAAGAAGCTGAAATTTTGCAGGGAGCCTATTTAAGACTGGTGAGTCTGAATAACCAACAGAGCTAATTTCCCATCTGTTGGTCCCAAGAAGCTGAAATTTTGCAGGGAGCCTATTTTAGACTGACGAGTCTGAATAACCAACAGAGCTAAATTTGCATCTGTTGGCCCCAAGAAGCTGAAATTTTGCAGAGAGCCTATTTAAGACTGGTGACTCTGAATAACAACAGAGCTCAATTTGCATCTGTTGGCCTCAAGAAGCTGAAATTTTGCAGGGAGCCTATTTAAGACTGGTGAGTCTGAATAACAACAAGAGCTAAATTTGCATCTCTTGGCCCCAAGAAGCTGAAATTTTGCAGGGAGCCTATTTAAGACTGGTGAGTCTGAATAACAACAGAGCTAAATTTGCATCTGTTGGCTCCAAGAAGCTGAAATTATGCAGGGAGCCTATTTAAGACTGGTGAGTCTGAATAACAACAAGAGCTAAATTTGCATCTGTTGGCCCCAAGAAGCTGAAATTTTGCAGGGAGCCTATTTAAGACTGGTGAGTCTGAATAACAACAGAGCTAAATTTGCATCTGTTGGCCCCAAGAAGCTGAAATTTTGCAGGGAGCCTATTTAAGACTGGTGAGTCTGAATAACTACAGAGCTAAATTTGCATCTGTTGGCCCCAAGAAGCTGAAATTTTGCAGGGAGCCTATTTAAGACTGATGAGTCTGAATAACAACAGAGCTAAATTTGCATCTGTTGGCCCCAAGAAGCTGAAATTTTGCAGGGAGCCTATTTAAGACTGGTGAGTCTGAATAACAACAGAGCTAAATTTGCATCTGTTGGCCCCAAGAAGCTGAAATTTTGCAGGGAGCCTATTTAAGACTGGTGAGTCTGAATAACAACAGAGCTAAATTTGCATCTGTTGGCCCCAAGAAGCTGAAATTTTGCAGGGAGCCTATTTAAGACTGATGAGTCTGAGTAACAACAGAGCTAAATTTGCATCTGTTGGCCCCAAGAAGCTGAAATTTTGCAGGGAGCCTATTTAAGACTGGTGAGTCTGAATAACAACAGAGCTAAATTTGCATCTGTTGGCCCCAAGAAGCTGAAATTTTGCAGGGAGCCTATTTAAGACTGATGAGTCTGAATAACAACAGAGCTAAATTTGCATCTGTTGGCCCCAAGAAGCTGAAATTTTGCAGGGAGCCTATTTAAGACTGGTGAGTCTGAATAACAACAGAGCTAAATTTGCATCTGTTGGCCCCAAGAAGCTGAAATTTTGCAGGGAGCCTATTTAAGACTGGTGAGTCTGAATAACAACAGAGCTAAATTTGCATCTGTTGGCCCCAAGAAGCTGAAATTTTGCAGGGAGCCTATTTAAGACTGATGAGTCTGAATAACAACAGAGCTAAATTTGCATCTGTTGGCCCCAAGAAGCTGAAATTTTGCAGGGAGCCTATTTAAGACTGGTGAGTCTGAATAACAACAGAGCTAAATTTGCATCTGTTGGCCCCAAGAAGCTGAAATTTTGCAGGGAGCCTATTTAAGACTGGTGAGTCTGAATAACAACAGAGCTAAATTTGCATCTGTTGGCCCCAAGAAGCTGAAATTTTGCAGGGAGCCTATTTAAGACTGGTGAGTCTGAATAACAACAGAGCTAAATTTGCATCTGTTGGCCCCAAGAAGCTGAAATTTTGCAGGGAGCCTATTTAAGACTGATGAGTCTGAATAACAACAGAGCTAAATTTGCATCTGTTGGCCCCAAGAAGCTGAAATTTTGCAGGGAGCATATTTGAGACTGGTGAGTCTGAATAACAACAGAGCTAAATTTGCATCTGTTGGCCCCAAGAAGCTGAAATTTTGCAGGGAGCCTATTTAAGACTGGTGAGTCTGAATAACTACAGAGCTAAATTTGCATCTGTTGGCCCCAAGAAGCTGAAATTTTGCAGGGAGCCTATTTAAGACTGGTGAGTCTGAATAACAACAAAGCTAAATTTGCATCTGTTGGCCCCAAGAAGCTGAAATTTTGCAGGGAGCCTATTTAAGACTGGTGAGTCTGAATAACAACAGAGCTAAATTTGCATCTGTTGGCCCCAAGAAGCTGAAATTTTGCAGGGAGCCTATTTAAGACTGGTGAGTCTGAGTAACAACAGAGCTGAATTTGCATCCGTTGGCCCCAAGAAGCTGAAATTTTGCAGAGAGCCTATTTAAGACTGGTGAGTCTGAGTAACAACAGAGCTAAATTTGCATCTGTTGGCCCCAAGAAGCTGAAATTTTGCTGACCCATCAGACCCCAGATCAATTTTATCGTAATCGTAAACCAAAACAGCTTCACCAACAATCACCGTGTTTACTCAGAATAGCCTCTGAGGACGTTCGATTTCCTGATGAAAGGAAAGGATTTCTGGAACCGAAATTCTTCGAAAAGCTACAAAATGCGAGGAAAAAATTCTATTTTAGAGGACTCACATCGTTTTGACCTGCCACATAAAGCTTTCTCATCAATATTTTGCAGCATTTTCAATTCATAAAAGTGCCACTATGCTATTTATTAGTCTATGTACTTGTGATCATGATTAAAAGTGGAATAATTTTCCGTTGTGATTGGTTCTCTTACGAATGGTGGAAGGTACACTAGATTTCAATCAATCTTCGACTTTTTGTCTCGCGAGAATAAAACAGAGTTCACAAATTAATACATCCAAAGAAAGGAAAACATCATATTTTGATTGGCAATTCGAGTAGCATTCTTCGAAGGCCACCTGCTCAATTCAAATCCCCCCCATAAATAAGGAATTCCATGAATTATTTATGAATAAAACCTCCCTGATTCAATGATTGATCCCGTATTTTACTTCGGATTATTTGGAAAAGAAAAAAAAATCAGAAAGACTCGAGATACAGAGAAAAAAACGATTGGATTCTCGATTTATTGGCGTCTATCTTCCTAAGATCGTCGTTCTAATTTGTACGTGATTCATTGGGGCGCGAGTTTCTCGCAAGAATCCGGTTCAACAGCTCAAACGGATGTTGGTGCTTCTTTTCCAGAGATATAACTTCGAGCAATTTCGAAAAGCTACTGCAAGGGGGATCAGAGAGGGGAATTTGCGTTGGGCCATTTTATCACGTATCAAGTCGAGTTGGAAATTATGATCCTGTAAAGGTATGACCTTTAGAGAACCATGATCGCTCGGAATTTTAATGGGGGGGTCCTTTGGAGGAATGCTGGGTCTCAAGACCGTTTCGAGACTCCAATGAGTGATGATGTTCAGCTCATGAAGAAAACACGTAAAAGAAGGTAGAAGATGGTAGAGAATAAACAAGTTGCAGCGTCATCGACCCCATTCGAAACCTCAAATGCACGAACATTCTCTGAAGGCTGAGTTCCACCGTTCCAACTTCCGAAGGTTTTACAAGCGCTCATTGTAAACCTACGAAACAGTACAGAAGTGCGAATTTGTTCTCGCTCGTTATTTCCTGGTCAAAAGGAGCACTGGAGTCTCCAAACCCTAAAAACACGTTTTTTGGCCAATTCTTTCAAAATTTTTGGATTCCTTAGCTTTGTCAAAAATTCCTGGCTAACGAACTCGTCTTTTGTTTCGTAATTATGAACATTTCGGCAAGAACTTGCAATTTTACAAAAACAACTCCTCAAGTGAAAAGTATGGAAATTAATACAGTATTATCGTTATATTAGGTCCTACATATGATTTCTGGAAAAACGTCAGGAATCCTTCTTGAATATTCCAAAACGGATTTCAGTGACAATTTTTTTTTCCAAAAAAGTTCATGCTAAAAGTTTTCTTTATTTTCTTTGAAAATTCGCTAAACATAGGAGACATTTATTCACAAATTAGGGTATTGTTGAAACCCAGTAAAATACAAGGATAGTTGTGGACAATATCGCTGGCTGAATTCAAGACCGGAAGAATGATGGATGCGAATTTCAAGTTTTTTTGTTTTTGAGTCGATCTAAGACAGTTTTTCGAGCTCTTTCTAATGGTATATGTGGCATATTTCTATCTTTACCCGATCCCCACTAGAGCGCACTTGCGACGTTTCCAACTGAACGCGATTTTCCTGAGCTCCAATGCTATAGTGGCACAACTTACAATACGACAGTCTTCCGTGGCCATTTTCGTATTGGTTTATTGTTTTCAATAATGAACCTTTGGAATCGACCAAGAAAAAAAAAAATTTAACACCCCCTCAAAATTTGATGGTTTACGTTTCAAGGTATGTAGAATCCAAAAATCGAATAAAAATTTGGCCGTCCGTCCGCCGTCCGCGGCACTTTTGCCACTTAGCATTGACCGATTTTTATGTAATTTGGTATGTAGGCTCCATTTGGGGTCTAGTTGTGCCCCGAAGATTTTGGTTGATGTAGGTCACTTCTAAGGTTTCCAAGATTAATTTTGAAACTTTGAAAACGCCCTAACTCAAAAAATTTTGATATTAAGGTATTGTTTTTCCTTCAATTTAAGATTCTATAGAATTTTTAGAATTTTTTGAGACCACGCGGAGCTCTGTAGGACAAACCGTTCGTTCACTACGAGAATTTAAAATTTGGACGTACGATAAATCAGAAACACGAGTGTGCATCGCAAAAGAGGCCTAATCTCCGTTCAAATCATAGCTGACCGAAATGCGATTGATGTTTTTCTTCATGTTGGATGGTTGGAGGCTTTGCAGACGAGTGATCAATATAGAAAAATAATAAACCATTGTGTAATAATTTGCAGCGTTTGTTGCAGTGAAACCCGTCTTATCTGCATTTCAGTCATACTAATTTGGAGAATTCGAATCAACTAGTACATTGTTTCATGTAAGATGCAGAACTCAAGACATTTAAAAGGTACGAAATGTGTACCAGAAAGTACCTATTTTGGTTTATCATTTTCAATACTTAATGAAAAATCGAAATTTGATGTTTTACGTTTCAAGGTATGTTGAATTCGAAAGAAGTCGAGTTCTTTCCAGCGAGTGATCTATACAGAAAAATAAACGTCTGCCAAGTGGGTGTGGCACACAGCTTCCTCGTATCCATAACCCGATTACATAGATGATCCGATGCATATTAGTTAATCTCAAAACACCAATCTTTAAGTACCTTTCACTACCCTCATAGGGGACCATCTACACGCTAATCTGGACAATCCTAGAAAATTTCATCAAATTCGGATGAAAAATGTAAGTGTTATGGCTGTTACAAGGGGTTTACGTGTGCGCATGCTCAGAGACTTCTGTAAATTTTAAGGCCTTGATTTTCATTGGGGACCATCTACAACCTAATCCGCGTAATCCCTGAAAATTTCATAGAAATCGGGTGGAAAATGTAGAAGTTATGGCTGTTACAAGGAATTCACGTTTGCGCATGCGCAGTCGCTTCTGTCAGTCCGGGGGTGATGATTTTCATAGGGGACCGTCTACACACCAACCCGCGCAATCCCTTAGAATTTAACAGAAATCGGACAATAACTTCGTATAGTTATGCCGGTTACAAGGATTTCATGACAGACAGGCACACAGACAGACAGACAGACACGGAACCAAAATTGTTCAGGAAGGTCTAAAACGCAAAAGAAAATTTTGATTTTGGAGAACTTTTTTTTTCGTCCTTGAAAAGTGAAAACAAAGCTTCCGCTACCTTGGTAGACTCGGAAGGGATACACCATTGTGTAAAAATTTGCAGCGCTTTTCTCGTTCCTTAACTCATTATTCAAGTGAATTTTCTATGACATTTCTTTTGGTTTATTATTTTCAATAATGAACCTTTGGAATCGACCAAGAAAAAAATAATTTTAACACCCCCTCAAAATTTGATGGTTTACGTTTCAAGGTACGTAGAATCCAAAAATCGAATAAAAATTTGGCCGTCCGTCCGCCGTCCGCGGCACTTTTGCCACTTAGCATTGACCGATTTTGATGAAATTTGATATGTAGGCTCCATTTGGGGTCTAGTTGTGCCCCGAAGCTTTTGGTTGATGTAGGTTCTAAGGGTTCCAAAATCAATTTTGAAATTTTGAAAACGCCCTAACTCAAAAAATTTTGATATAAAGGTATTGTTTTTCTTTCAATTTCAGATTCTATAGAATTTTTTGAGACCACGCGGAGCTCTGTAGGACTAACCGTTCGCTCCCTACGAAAATTTAAGGGTTTATATTGAAATATATATATATAAAAATCAAAACACGAGTGTGAATCGCAAAAGAGGCCTAATCTCCGTTCAAATTAGAGCTGACCGAAATGCGATCGATGGTTGGTGATTTTGATTTTTTTTTCCTTCTCTTCATATTGGATGATTTGTGATTTTGTAGACGAGTGATCTATATAGAAAAATAATAAACCATTGTGTAATAATTTGCAGCGTTTTTTCATCAGATGACACCAACGACAACAGTGAATTATGAGTAGACACTGTACAAACGTGCGTTTGGGATGCTGACCTCTTAACCAACATTTTTGTGATATTTGTTAAGAATCATATTCAAATAAAATCGTTCAATGTTATTTTCTCGAAATTTCTGTCATACCCGAATTCAAACAAATAAAATGTAGCAGATTTTGTATATAAGACGCTCTTGCACGATATCAATTTTCGGAATAGCCAAAAATATTCAGGACAAGACTGTCTCATCTACTAATTAACTCTTGAATTAAAAGGTAGAAAAATCTGAAATTTTCAGGTAAGTGTACCTCGGCTGTATTGAGTTTGTGGTCGCTTCAAATCGCTAGCTCCAATAGCTCCAAAGATAATCAACATTGAATTCTTAGTGAATTTTCAACCGCCCGCGAAAATGTGGGAATTTGCACTTGAGCCGATCTCGAATTCGGCCAGCGATATATGGATATTTTGTCACATTTTTTACACATAATTTTTTCAGAGGGGAGTTGCAATATGAACATTATATTACTTGAATAGGTAGCTTCATCCATTCAATTGAACGCAATACATTCCCAGCAGAATGCAACCAGAGTTCTAGATTTCACACGACATCGGTTCGAACGGTGCCGGAGAAACCGAAGGATACGACCGATCCTCCGATAATTTACCATCGATTCGACAAAAAGACGAGTGTGAGAAATGGAGATGACATCATATTCCGAGGAATGCGCTTTGAGAATGGAAGGGAAGGAGATACGCGGCCCACGCGCTCATTCCAACCCGACAGTCCCGACTCTTGAAATGTTTACCGGATTTCTAACCCGTTGGCGGCATTCCATCCTTCTCCCGACCAGAGCATTCGGTTGCCACAGAGCTCTCAGAAACGCTCTTGTTCGCAGTTTGGTATGGGTGTCCCCGAAAATAAAAAAAGTTGGGAGTTTCAGGCCAGGACGGAAATGGGAACACCGTTGGATTCCAAAATTCAACAGGCAGAAGAAGATCAAAACTAATAAATCTCATTTTCTCGTCAAAATCAAAGGTTTGCAGAATGAAGAAGAAGAAGAAAAATTACTTTATTAAATAAAAATATTGTTTAGTAATGCATGCATTCCAGGGGACGTCCCTTTGGGTAAGCATTAGGTCAATTAATACCAGTTGGTAAGCGAAAAAACCGGGAACCGACGATTCCTCCCTGCCAAGCTGATTGTCCTTCCTCCCGGTTACTCAATTCCTCCCCCTGTGCAATCCTCCCCTTACCAGTGGCGTCTCCTCCAGGCAAACATAGCAAACATTGTTTGCCCTAATAAAAATACAAAAAATGAACAAATTAAGTTTTGTTGAGATTCTCCTATATTTCCATTTTTTTGGAAATAATACGAGTATTTAGCCGATTTTGGAAAATTTTAATAAAATTTAGGGACTATTTCATGATAACCAAGGAGAATAATAGGAGAATGGAATAAGTAGGTACGATGCAAGGCAAACAGTTCAAAGAAATGAATTTTGCGAGACTGTTTAGGATGAGAAAAGACGATCGGCGGGTAGGCGCGGGGTCTAGTATTCCTATACCCCCACTATAACAGCATAACAGAAAAACGCTGCAAATCATTGCTCAAAGGTTTATTATTTTCTGTATAGATCACCCTTCTGTATAGATCACTGGTTCTCCATCAATAGCACCTACCACCATCTGTATTCTCCATTGACCCGCCCTCTCAAATTTCAGCTTCCTGCGTTCAACAGAAGAGAAAATGGCCTTGGAGCTCACTCAGCTGATCAGTGACCACTCATGCGCCTTCAGCATTCTCCATTGACCCGCCCTCTCAAATTTCAGGTTCCTGCGTTCAACAGGAGAGGAAATGGCCTTGGAGCTCACTCAGCTGATCAGTTACCACTCAGGCGCCTTCAGCATTCTCCTTTGACCCTGCCTCTAAAATTTCAGCTTCCTGCGTTCAACAGGAGAGGAAATGGCCTTGGAGCTCACTCAGCTGATCAGTGACCACTCAGGCGCCTTCAGCATTCTCCATTGACCCGCCCTCTCAAATTTCAGGTTCCTGCGTCCAACAGGAGAGGAAATGGCCTTGGAGCTCACTCAGCTGATCAGTTACCACTCAGGCATCTTCAGCAATCTCCATTGACCCTGCCTCTCAAATTTCAGGTTCCTGCGTTCAACAGGAGAGAAAATGGCCTTGGAGCTAACTCAGCTGATCAGTGACCACTCAGGCGCCTTCAGCATTCTCAATTGACCCGCCCTCTCAAATTTCAGGTTCCTGCGTTCAACAGGAGAGGAAATGGCCTTGGAGCTCACTCAGCTGATCAGTGACCACTCAGGCTCCTTCAGCATTCTCAATTGACCCGCCCTCTCAAATTTCAGGTTCCTGCGTTGAACAGGAGAGGAAATGGCCTTGGAGCTCACTCAGCTGATCAGTGACCACTCAGGCGCCTTCAGTATTCTCCATTGACTTTTGATTATGGAAATTTGATTACTGGTTGGTTACGCAGAAGGCAAAACTGTATACAAATCGAAGAAATGAACAGCGATCGCATTTTAATCAGAAAAAATTTCAACGGAGATTAGACCTCTTTTGCGATTCACACTCATGATTCTGTTTTATCGAAGGAAAAGCTTCAAGTACTCGTAGGGACCGAACGGTTTGCCCTACAGAGCTCCGGGTGGTCTCAAAAATTTTTAAAAATTCAGTACTATTTAAAATTAGTGAAAAAACGATACCTTTATTTCGAGAGTTTTCGAGCTAGGGCACTCTTGAAAATTTCAACCCTTAATTTTCACCCCTTAGAAGTGACCTACATCAACCAAAAGCTTCGGCGCACAACTAGACCCCAAATGGAGCCCATGTACCAAATTTCATCGAAATCGGTCCATGGTAACTAAGAAAAGTGCCGCGTACGGCGGACGGACGGAAATTTTTTTATTCGATTTTCGTATTCTACGTACCTTGAAACGTAAAACATCAAATTTTGAGGGGGTGTTAAAATTTTTTTTTTCTTGCTCGATTCCAAAGGCTTATTATTGAAAATAATAAACCAAAATGAACAAATCAAGTTTTGTTGAGATTCTCCTATATTTCCATTTTTTTGGAAATAATACGAGTATTTAGCCGATTTTGGAAAATTTTAATAAAATTTAGGGACTATTTCATGATAACCCAGGAGAATAATAGGAGAATGGAATAAGTAGGTACGATGCAAGGCAAACACTTCAAAGAAATGAATTTTGCGAGACTGTTTAGGATGAGAAAAGACGATCGGCGGGTAGGCGCGGGGTCAATGCAGGGTCTAGTATTCCTATACCCCCACTATAACAGCATAAGCCAAGGCAAACAATCGACTAGCTATTTCGTGACCTTGAAAGCAGAGAAAATTGAAAGTTGAGCCATGGGTTACGCTTCCTTAGCAACCAGTGATCAAGTTTAATGAAGGAATTCTTTATTTATTTGAATGAAGTGTGAAGCGATTAGGTATTTCATTTAAATAAACTCGATTATGAAGCGAAAACATAATTGGAAGGTACTGACAATGGCAAGCTGTTTTCTTTGCTGGCGCTTGATCAATAAAAAATAAACCGTTGTGTAATAATTTGCTGCGTTTTTCATTATTGGTTATTCCTCTAAGACTGGTAAAGGTGTTTGCCTGTCGAATATTCTCACCTGACGCCACTGCCCCTTATTCAATTCCTCCCCACCCAATTATAGGTCAGTCTCAAAGAAAACCACTATGTACTAACGACTAATTCGTTTATTGCATATACAATAGGGTGTCCCTTATTCTACGACTTTTGTTATTTGAAGTTTTTACCCCCTCATTGGTTCCATTGGGTACCAAAGTACCCCACAAAAAAGCTCGTTTTTCACCAGGAAATCTCAGTTTCAGTTGATTCATTTCTCCGACCCGCTCTCCTCATCCAATTGAGTTCAAAATTTTACCAGAGCTTCAGCAGACCTTCTCAAACAACGTGTAAAAAGTTGGATTCAATCGGAGAAAACGAGACGCAAGAAAAATGTTGGCGTTTTCGTAATAAACTGGTTTTTTGTGGTTTTCATATTATCAACTAAGGTGGAGATGCGGCATGTGTTAGCGTTGTCCGAGGGTGAACAATTTTTGTGTGGGGTACTTAGGTGCCCAATTGAACTAATTGAGGGGGTTAGACTTCCAGTTTTCGAAGGTTTTTTAAAAAAGGCCATAAACGGGACCCCCTAATGTACAATGCATAAAATGTATGCATGTCTTTCTTCATTGAACCCAAGCTTTCCACCCTTTCGGAACACCATGATTTTGGACTTCTGAAGATTAATAGTCAGATTCCAACTGTCACTGTATTTTTCAAGCCAGTCGATCTGAGATTGCAATCCCGCTGCCGAATCGGAAAACAGGGCCAAATCGTTAGCGTACTTCAGTACACCAATTTTCTGGTTTCCAATTCTCACACCCACCTCAAGACCGTCTACAAAATCATTAAGGGAAAGAGCAAAGAGTGATTCCTGCAGAATGTAGATTCAGTGCCAGGGGCGTTGGGTGACCTCTGAAAGTGGTGGGGCACCAAACCAGAAAATACACGACTTGACCCTGGGATCACACATACCTACATACTTTTGCGTCAAACAGAGGACCCAGGGGGGAACCATCACATCTCAACTTCATTCCAGTTAATGATGAAAAAAAAAAATCATTTCTGGGACTCGAAAAGATAAAAATGTTAATTTGTTACTTAAATATTGAATATTCAATTTTTTTTTTTAAACGAAAAGCACATAATTTCTTAATCATAAAGACGATATCATAAAAAAAAAGTGTCAACAATAATATTGTTGACACTTTTTTTTTATGATATCGTCTTTATGATTAAGAAATTATGTGCTTAATTATTAACATATTATGTCAAATGATGTAACAAATTCTACATATTAGTTGAAATGTCTTTAATGCTTTTCGAGGATCATATTCCCTTTGATGACTTTTAATTGTCTTTTGCAACGCCTACGTAGCATATTTATATGAAAAGTTGTGGAACTGAAGAGCACCAGGCTGCCTATTGTATTTCCCCATACCGAAATCTTGAACAGAAACGAAAAAATACGATAAGCAGGTAAATCTAATCAGTGGTCAACTCCATCAGATCGTATTACAACAAACACCAAGACGACTTGAAATGCAGGGAAAATGGAATGGAAAACCGAAAATGATAAGGAACGTAAACTGTCATTGTTTCAAGACACTTTAGGGAACACAGTAAAGAGCTCCAGAGAGACTAGTCATTTCGGAGCAAAACCCCTGAAGATAACAACTTCAACAATATTTTAAAACTTCGTTTCAACTTACAATAGTTTTAACTTACTTTCATGAGTATGTGACAAAATCTCTGTGTAGCAAACGCCAACCACAACAATGATAACACTCCAAAAATCATAATTTTGCTGTCAATCAGCAAAATTGTATCATGTCAAGATGTTACCACCCTCCTATTTATCAGAAAAAACTTTATCTTTTGTCGGTTGTTTCCAGTACCTACTGTTCTATGTTATGTGTGTGAGTGAGTGAGTGATTCTCCAATTTTACTGCCATTTTATGTTATGTACTGTGTAAACACACTAAACACCTAATCGTGCAGTCTGGGCAACATACTGTGATAATCTGTAAAAGTGGGGAGTATCCATTCAATTTTTAATCCCTTCTATAACTGATATCTGAAGTACTCCATGCGTTTACATCCTATGAGGAGTCCATAGGACGAAACGAACTTGCCGAATGAACTTTCATGGCAACCTGAACAGAGTATCCATCCATCTAGTTGAATCAAAACACATCAGAAAGAATAAAAAATCGATCTTGTCTTCCAGGGCAGGGGCTGAGAAAGGGAGGGGATAAACTAAAATAACACTACTTCGCATGTGCGGACATGGGGCAAAACTAAAAATAAAAAACACGTTGGCATGACAACGCCAGGGTCTAGCCCCAGATCTTGGGAATTCGGGAGTGGAGAATCGATTGTTTGATACAAATCGATTGTTGGATACCTATCGATTCCATCTTTCATCTTCTTCTCTCTCGTAGCAGGCCATGGAGACAGCCTTGGGCATGGACCTAGTAGTAGGAATTGAAGCTAGCTCCATGGCCTCGGGTTTTACCATGGATATTTGACATAATAACTGCATGTCAGTGTAGAATTATTTTTTACTTGTAAAAGCTCCATGCTTCCATGGATCATGAGTGAGTTTTGAGGAAAAAACTTTCTGCTAGGGATTTTTTTCTACTTTGTGGAGAACACTTTTTGAAGGGGGTTTTTTCAACTTTGGGGTAAAAATCTAGGTTACAATGAGAGAAATTCTGCCGGGGCTAGACCCAAAGTGGCCTTGTGGACGCCATGCCCCTGTTCAGTGCTCAATTCAAGAAATTGCTTTTCGACCTACCCGAAATTCCACTCGCAGACACCGAAATTCAATTAAACTTTGCGACTTCGGAGTTAAGAAGTTGAACAACAATAAAGCAGAGTTACATCAACTTCAAAAGGTGTACCAATCAACAATATCGTGAAACAAAAAATTGCAAAAATTCTCCTTACGTTGGACGAAGAAGACCGCCAACTTTTGGGGGCGTACTTGGATAATTTGTATTCAGGATCGACGAAGATGAATTCACCATCTGTAAAAGCAACAAAAATTGTACGTTTTAGATAAATATATTTGAACAGAGAAGTACTTCAACTACTTACATTTAGGTACAATTGCATGTATCATTTAGTTTTTAAATCCAAAATTTCTTGATGCTCCTTACAACAGCCAAGACAATAATAAGACCCACTAGTACTACCATTAAAGAAGTTAATGATACATTACGTATAACCACAGTAATGACTTTGTTTGGATAAACCGGGTGGCAAAAATCGTATTTGATTGAAATGTGAATGTAAATTTTCAATAAACATTATGGAAACATTATAAGGAAGAGTATGGAAGTCTGCAAATTACTCTGCTGTCACAATATTTACAAACTCAAAACAAATCGAAATTACCAAGTCAATCTTCTAATTGCTTTGCAAACTGTTCAAAATGCATTGTTGAAAATATTACTTAACAAACCCTACAGGTACCTACCCACTGCCAGACTTTATGCTGAATTCAATGTATTTACTGTGAAAAGTGTGTCTTTGCTTCAATTTTGTATTCTTGTTTACAAAACGGGCATTAGACCTGAACATGATGGTAACACTGCCCCTGGCAGAACTGCTTTAGCTTCCAATATATCACTACCACGTTGCCGTACTGAATTTTATCGAAGGAATTCTTATATTATGTCAGCTTTATTGGGATTTGGGTCCAACAACAAAATCCTCCTCTTTCACCAAATTTTCGAAAAATATATTTTCTTCATCAGGGCCTATAACAAAATAGACAATAATCAACAATAAAGCTTCGACATGGCTAAGAATATAAAATATATGTTACTTATTTATGGGTGTATGTTATGTATTTATGGGGGTATGGTGTAGTGTCAGTTCTGTGGTTGTTGTCAATTGTTGTAAATCTTGAAGAAGAATAAGTTTACTTATCTCTTATCTATTCTAGTCATTATTATTGTTGTTGTGTCTTTCTGACTGTCTTGATTTGTTTTTTACCAATATTATTATATTAAAGCCTGATGTTATTGTGTTTTTCCAAATTTTAATTATAATAGTCAACTTTTTTTTAACACCAATTTAATGATTGGGTAAGTGGAGTATGGTTTTTTCTGAGGTTTGTCTGTTTCTGCCATATTTTATCTTTTAAATATTACTAGAATACTACACCTAATTATTGCTAAATACTCACCTATTAGTTTATACACAAATTCACCTTAAATATCTAAATACTGACTTCCAAATTTTTCCTTCAGTGTTCCTGGTTAATACCTCTTTGTTCCCGACCGTGGTTTGATGTTCAAGCCTAAACTCATCCTCTGAGTAAGTTCCCCATAAATAAGTAACATATATTTTATATTCTTAGCCATGTCGAAGCTTTATTGTTGATTATTGTATATTTTGTTATAGGCCCTGATGAAGAAAATAAATTTTTCGAAAATTTGGTGAAAGCGGAGGATTTTGTTGTTGGACCCAAATCCCAATAAAGCTGACATAATTCACATCGGGTCGATTGTCATACACTACTGAATTCTTATATAGCTGCGGTGAACTTTTTTTACCACCACAAGACTGATGTGTCTAGTTTTTGTGGTGTGTTAGGATTAAAGAAGTATTTGTCGGTAGTTTTTTTCGAGTTTGGTGTGAGTGGTGCGTATGATGTAAACCTATTGTTTTAAAGAGAGTGGGTATACATATTGTATAGTATATTTATTGGTTGTGTGGGTATATTTGGACTGAATTTTTTGTAGAACTTCATTTCGAAATTTAGTCTCAAAAAAAAGTTTTAATTGCCTACCAAGACTCCGCCAGGGGACACTAGTTCGTAAGAAAAATGGGAAAAACCGTTGATTCAGTTATGTTATTCCCATAAAATGTAGCTAAACTTGAAATTTTCAAAGATTTTAGAAATTCATTAGTGCATAGGCCTTGGGAATTGAAAAACTGAAAGATTGCCGCTGGACTCATCAGAATCGAACAATAATTGCCAGAGAAATAAGTGGAAAACATGGAACAAACCAGTAGTTTTTCCCATTTTTTCCGGCAATTATTGTTCGATTTAGATGATGCCGGCGGCAATATTTCAGTTTGTAAATTCCCTAGGGCCGGGCACTATTGAATTTCTAAAATCAAATCAAATTTCAAATTTAGGTACAACTTCATAAGTTTTTGCGCCTTCAATTTCGCCACATACTAAGAACGAAAGGCGACCGACTGAGACCCCCTTAAGCCTTGGTGGGCAAGGTAATTGAGCTAATTTGTATCTATGATGTATTTTTGATTGCCAAATAAATAAATAAAATAAAATAAATAAAAAAATCTATGGCTCTAAACAGTTTCCGCGGTAGATGTTCTAAGAATGAATCAAACATGAATCAAACAAGGAAGATTTCTAGTTGCCACAACAATCTCCGAGTTGACCCTTTCGGCTTTGCTTAGATAAACGAGAGATCGGAGTCAGCTCAAGATCAGAGGCGGGAGGGAGCCGGTCGAGAGACTTCAACTGGCGGTAAAGTAGTGCAAAGGCGAGGAAGTTCCGAGACGCACCATTGGAAAACCAAATAGATCAGTTCACGCCAAACATCCCGTCCATCAATAAATGGATCCTGAACATTGGTAGGCCTCGCTTGTAAAAACAAAATATGTACGAGTATGAAGAGGTAGGTAACTAAGTGCCTTTCCGTCGAAACCTATCAAGCACGACATCCAACATGGCTGTTAGGGATCAGTAAACCTCAATTCTGTGATCCATTATTACTAGAGCTCGGAAAATATGCACGAAAATTTCCCGAAAATATGCGCCGGAAACTGGAAAAATATGCAAAATATGCATTTGCCCTTAAAACTGCACACGACTTTGGAATTTCAGTATTTTAAGAAAGGATGTTCCATATTATTACATTTTTTTAGCCCTTTTTTCTCCTAGAAAAACGTTATGAAGCATCAGGTAAAGTAAACAAGCAATTCAAAAAATCAGTTATACATTTTTTATTTACTTTTATACATTTATACGAACTAGGTATAAAATGTAAAGATGAACTTCGTATTATATTGGACAACAATTACACGCTCCAAATTATCAGGTGTAAAACAGTGTCTCCTGTCACTTAAAATTTCTTTCAATGCAGAAAACGATCTCTCTACATCGCAAGATAGAATAGGCAAAAATTTAAAAGTGGAAATCTCTTTTGGAGAGCAGGGAGAGTCCCATGAGCTGTCTTCTACTTTGAGAATTTTTGCGAATTGAACCACTGAAGACCACCCTGGATTTTTCTATAGGACCCCCTCCAGTTTATCCTTGACGGCTTTTCCAGTTGTTCCATGCCAGTGGGAGCTTTTTTCGAGCAGGTCGGAGCACTGACTTTGAAAAAAAAAATCCAGAATACGCAAAAAAACTGGTAAAATATGCTGCAAAATATGCAAAAATCCCCAAAATGACCAAAAAATGCAAAAATCTCCAAAATGACCGAAATATGCAAAAATGTGCAATTTTAATTTCAATTTAAACCACCGCATACCCTTCAGAAACCTTCAAAACGTTCAAATACAAAGATATACCGCATAATAAAAGATATGCAAAATATGCAAATTCCGAGCTCTAGTGATGACGAAGCTTCCCATCGGTTTACTTGGAGGCAAAATTGGAAACAAAATGGTTGTATTAACTGTTTGAGGTGCGTGTGGGTTCTTTACTGAGTGGTGTTGATGAGTTTCTTCCTCAATTTGCAGAAATTCTCGAGTAATTTGTGTACCTGATGGAAAGTTGGATATTTTGCTTCCGAGTCTACCAAGGTAGCGGAAGCTTTGTTTTCACTTTTCAAGGACGAAACAAAAAAATTCTCCAAAATCAAAATTTTCACTCGCGTTTTACGTTTTAGACCTTTTTGAACAATTGTTGTTCAGTGTCTGTGTGTCTGTCTGTCTGTCATGAATTCCTTGTAACGCCCATAACTATACGAAGTTATTGTCTGATTTCTATGAAATTTTCAGGGATTGTGCGGGTTGGTGTGTAGACGGTCCCCTATGAAAATCATCGTCCCCGGACTGATAGAAGCGACTGCGCATGCGCAAACGTGAATTCCTTGTAACGGCCATAACTTCTACATTTTCCATCCGATTTCAATGAAATTTTCAGGGATGTTACAGATTAGTATTTAGATGGTCCTCTATGAAAATCACTACCTTCGGAATGACAGTTCCCACTGCGCATGCGCAAACGTGAATTCCTCGTAACAGCCTTAACTTTCACATTTTCTACCCGATTTCGATGACATTTTCAGGGAAAACGCGGATTAGATTGTAGATGGTCCCCAATGAAAATCAAGTCCTCAAAATTTACAGCAGCCTCTGCGCATGCGCATACGTAAAATCCTTGTAACAGCCATAACATTTAGGTACATTTTTCATCCGAATTTGATGAAATTTTCAGGAATGTTACAGATTAGTAATTACATGGTCCCCTATGAAAATCATCACTTCGGACGGATAGTAGTCACTGCGCATGCGCAAACGTGAATTTCCTTGTAACAGCCATAAATTCCACTTTTTCTACCCGATTTCAATGAAATTTTCAGGGATGTTACAGATTAACTTGTTTTGATGTTTTGAGATTAACTACTATGCATCGGATCATCTATATAATCGGGTTATGGATACGAGGAAGCTATGTGCCACACCCACTTGGCAGACGTTTTTAAATTCTATTCTGGTAAATACCAAATAGTCGACCAAAAGACCGCCGTGAGAGGCTCGTAGGAGGCTGAGGGTCAGGAAATGTATCTTCCCCGCGTCTTCCAACTGCAGGTAGCTGAAGCGATGATAATTATTCTGGAACTGTCCACAATAAATTGGAGAGGGAAAGAATTTCGGAGGTTTGGGAGGCGGGAGCGAGGAGGAAGCAATATTTGCCTGTTGGTTAATGACTGGCTAGGAAGCTACCTGGATACGCATCCCCTCCAATACCTGGGACGGCGAGGAGGACTCCAAGGTAGAAGAAGCTCTCCCCGAAGGATATAGATAAGGAATGGCCGAAGAAAAGGGGAAGAGAGAGGGGCGAGGGACTGCATTCCAGAGCCCTCCCGTCCTGCCCATCTTTTTCCAAGCTGGGAGAAGCGGGATGGCTCTGGCATTCCACTCGCCCTAAAAACTCTTTTGGGGGGAAGGAGGGGGGACCCCTGCCCCCCCGTCCCCCTGCATTCGACCCCTCGATGCCCTCTATACTCCCCGGGATCCGAGCAGGCATTTCGACATGACGGGACCCCCAAAGGCTCCAGAGCATGTTCTGCTTTCAATTAAAAAAATAGTTTTCAACTTCATTATTCCGAGTTTTTCAAACCATTTCAATATTCTCCAGTAAGTACATTAGTTCATCTTCAACAAAGTGTCAAATTTAATTTCTTGAAGTTTTGGTTTATTTTCAATAATGAACCTTTGGAATCGTTTGAAAATTTAACCCCCCCTCAAAATCCCATCGCCATCAGATAGATAGATAGTAACGATATAATGGATGGTAACGATATAATAGATAGATAGTATTGATATAATAGATAGATAGTAACGATACGATAGTAGTAAAATACTTTTTTGAGCCCAGATTAAGAAAGCCCTTCAAACAGAAGAGAATGTTCAAATTCTTCATACTTTCGTCCATCTGGTTTTGGTATGAGACAGAATATTGGTAACCAAAATCCAAGAGTGAAGACACCTCAGAACTTCAAGAAGCCTGAAAATCAAGATGAAAACTGAAAGAAATAAGATGAAACTGTAGACCTGATGGAAGATGTAAACCTGATTGGACACGAAGCAAGCTTTCGACCGAGTATGGCACAAGGGTTTATTCGTTAAGGTAAAACCCCATCAACCCGACTTTATACCTAATCCTCCTCTCCTATCTATCGAACCGATCATTTGCTGTCCAATACAACGGAGCTCTTTCCTCAACTCGTGGAATCCAAGCGTCAGTCGCCCAAGGAAGCGTTTGGGGCACAATTTTATACCTATTATATACTTACGACTACCCATCACCATCCGATGTGAAATTAGCACACTTTGCTGACGATGTGGCTGCCTTAACGAAAGGTGACCCAAATGAAGCTACTCAAAAGCTACAAAGCTTCACCAACGACGTTGGTGACTGGTGCAAAAAATGGAGAGTTACAGTGAATCCAACAAAATCAAGGAAGTGCTACTTCACCTATAAACGTACCTACGAGAAGCCCACTATCACATTAAATAATACGAATATACCAGAAGCAGATAGTGTGAAATATCTAGGGGTAAACCTAGATAACAAGCTCTTGTGGAAAGCCCACATCTCCTACCTTGTCCAGAGGGTACGTTCACGCCTCAACCAACTCCAATTTTTGCTCCAGCCGACGTCCGCAGTTCCTCTACATCTCAAACGGAGAATATATCTTTCAATAATACGCCCCATATGGATGTATGGGTGCGAAATCTGGGCTTCTGCATGTGATTCATAAATTAAAAGAATTCAGACCGTTCAAAATAGAGCCCTTCGCCTAATAACTAATGCACCTTGGTACGTGACTAACACTAACATACACAAGGACCTCGAAATACCTGATGTAAAGGAAGTACTACAGACAACATCCAACCGCTTCTTCACCAACATCACCGAACACCATAATCAGATACTATCATCGATAGTTCTGGAAACTCTTCCAACACCCCCCGAGCGGCGATTGAAAAGGAAATGGCATAGCGACTTGGCCCAAACGAACAATAATAATTGAAGAGCTCGGCCGAAAAGGGGTACATGTTCCTTTTTTGAATTTTACAGGAGAGCCAAAAAACGAATCCCAATCATGCGGTCACGAATTCACAAGGTAAATCGAACATGTACCCCTGTTCCATCAGATTTCCCACAAGCTGATGATATATTAATACGTACCGTAGGTATAATAATATAAGAAAGCTATCTATTTGTGGCGCAGTTACACATTATAGCATTTACAAATGTATTTCAACACTTTACAAAATTATTTCAACCTTTTACAAATAAAGGGGAAAAGGGTTTAAATAATTTTGTAAAGGGTTTGAATAAATTTCTAAAAGGTTGAAATAATTTTGTTAAGGGTTGAAATAAATTTGTAAATACTATACATCTTTACATTTTCTATCTGAAGGACGTTCCCTGAAATTCATACTTTTCCAAACAATAAGTTTTCATTTTTCATAAGTTTAAGAAATAAGAATAACAGTTTTCAAAATAAAAAATCATTGTATTTGTACTGTTTTTTGGTAAAATCTTTTTTATATAAAATTATTCAAATGAAATAATTATTCTTCTTGTTTGAAACAGCAAAATATTAAAAGTTTACTTAAACTACATCTCAGTCGAGGAAGGAAGTGATTCATAAAATGATCTGTATTGAGGAGGCAAAAATGGAACCATGCGAAGAAGGTCGGTCTTTTTGGCGTGGGTAATAGGAATCAGCTATTACCTCATCAGCTAAACACTTTGAACACAAAACGTGTGATAGAACGAAAAACACTTTGATAGACTTTGAACACAAAACACTTTGAACACCAAACATTTGATAGCTTTGAATGCTTGATAGCGAGAAGAAAACAGGCGGTCGATGAAGTTAAAAATATCGATATTTTATTCTATAATCGTGTAGAAGAAACCTCCAGAAAGCTTCAATTTGACGCAAAAAAAAATTTTTTCGTAAAAAGTGACATGTACCCCTTTTCGGCCGAGCTCTTCAATTGATACTCTATACCTGCAAATCCAGTGTGGCCCGATTATTATGACTCCTTTCGCTAACGCTAATTGTATTATGATTTATTATCACCTGGCAATTGTATAAAATACCAAGAGAGGACCATTGTTGAATGGGAACCCCTCATCATGTTCCATGTTTTGTTATTACCTAATTTATTCTGTGCACAACCAAAATGTAATATTATTACAATAAAGTTATCTGTTGTTAAAAAAAAAAAAAAAAATGTAGACCTGATGTCTGCTACACCTGCAATACTCCGGGACATTTTGCTTGAAATTGTTCCAAGAAGAAGAAGGAGGAATCTGCACCTTCCAGGACTGCCAATAAGCTAGTTGGCCTTTGTGACATCCACGCTTGAGATCATCTTTTTCATAAGGGTGAGCGTATTAGTTACCAATTTGATAGTGGTTCAGAACGCTCTCTCTTGGATCTCAGTTTTGAATAAAATTCGAAGGAACAAAACTTTGTAACAATTGGTAAAAAAAACTTGGTTGATTCAAGGGAGCTAGAGTCAGGTAGAAAGACAATGGCAAAGCTGAGTTCTTTGCAGACGAGTGATCTATATAGAAGTGAGAAACTACAGCTTTCGTACAAGTACGCAACCACGAGAGACATTTTATGTCTTTGCGCCCCCTTTCCCCTAACGCTCCCCTCATAACGCTCCCCGCGTGACGCGTGACGCGTGACGCTCCCCGCGGTGCGTGACGATTTTTCATTTATGTGCCATAGTAAAGACATAAAATGTCAAAAAGTAAAGTAAACAACCATTTCTGGTTGGATTTTCGTCCGACTGCCATTCCTGGCGTCGCGGACGTCATCAGCTGTCTTCCTAAAGGAAGATCAGAATTTGTTCTGATGATTTCGCTCATGGCTTCCCATTGGCCTCACCGCCTTGGGTTGGGACGAGGGGGAACTGCGACCGACTTGCCCGAAAATATGCTCCCGAGGCGAGTCCCGAACTCACAGCCCCTGCAACCGGTCCGAGTCTCGTCTCCTGGGACACATGCCGTAGCTCGCTCTACCGCCCACGATATATTAGATAGTAATGATATAATGGATAGATAGAAACGATAAAATATATAGGTAGATAGTATCTATGGTAATAGGTATCATACACATTTCAAAAATCCCTATTTATATTTGGAGCTGAAAAAATTACAATTAATTTGGAAGGAAATGTAGGAAACATAATCTCGACCTATCATCTTGGGGTTGTTCCTCAGACGCATATAAAGCGTAACTACAACCTGTTTTCAGAAGTTTTTCACCGAAAAGAACTCCATATTCAGAATTAAAGCCTCAAAATCCTACAGTGCGCTGCTAACTTATTTTCGACCAAAAAGCGATGATGTACCCTTCTACTTGAAACGAAGAGTATTTGCAGTTTATTCTTCAAGAATTTCTACTGAGCTGCACAAAAGCAAATCCAGAGCGGTTCCGGACAGAACACACGGGAAGGTTTAAAAAAAATAGCGAATGAAATAATCCAGGATGGTCCTTCCGAGATGACATGCGGAGCAGAGCGGGCGACGACCGCGGTGGACACTCGCCAACTTACAACCGCACGGAAAGCTCTGCAGACTTTTTATGGCGGCTTTCTCCTGCGGTTGCGATCATTTCTCGACGCTCACCGCCTTTCGTGAGTTATTGAACTAAATAACTTGTTAAGTAGTAAGTGCCAACTGGGAGGCTCTGAGAGGGGAGAGGTGGAAATTGAGACACTTTTTTACTTATGTACATAATATTCAAAAGTGGACAGCAAAATGGAGAATCAAAATAAATGAAACTAAGTCGGTACATGTCGATTTCACTAACAAGAGAATCGAGTATATTCCGGTACATTTCATGGGAAAAGTTATTCCGAATGCTAATGAAGCCAAATACCTAGGCATGACAATAGACGCCAAACTTAGATGGAAAGCCCATGTCAAAAACGCTGCAAATTATTACACAATGGTTTATTATTTTTCTATATAGATCACTCGTCTACAAAATCACCAACCATCCAATATGAAGAAAAAAAATCAAAAAAATCAAAAAAAATTAAAAAAAAAAATCAAAATCACCAACTATCGATTACATTTCGATCAGCTCTAATTTGAACGGAGATTAGGCCTCTTTTGCGATTCACACTCGTGTTTTCATTTATATATATATATTTCAATATAAACCCTTAAATTTTCGTAGGGAGCGTACGGTTTGTCCTACAGAGCTCCGCGTGGTCTCAAAAAATTCTAAAAATTCTATAGAATCTTAAATTGAAGGGAAAAACAATACCTTTATATCGAAATTTTTTGAGTTAGGGCGTTTTCAAAATTTCAAAATTGATTTTGGAACCCTTAGAACTGACCTACGTCAACCAAAATCTTCGGGGCACAACTTGACCCCAAATGGAGCCTACATACCAAATTTCATCAAAATCGGTCAATACTAAGTGGCAAAAGTGCCGCGTACGGCGGACGGACGGCCAAATTTTTATTCGATTTTTGGATTCTACGTACCTTGAAACGTAAACCATCAAATTTTGAGGGGGTGGTAAACATTTTTTTTCTTGGTCGATTCCAAAGGTTCATTATTGAAAATAATAAACCAAAAGGGGGGGGGGGGTTCTATTTGAAAAAATTGAAGTTAGTGTAACCTTTTCGTGAAACACCCTGTATTTACCTTTAGAAAAGTTTACTTAATTTATATTAAATTAAAGTAAATATGGTTCTAAAAGTATTGATAAACAACTAATTTATTGTTAAATCAGGATGTAGTACTGATCAGTGATCACCCAGCAAACAATGAAACAATGTGGTAAAAATTCCAAAAACACATGTTTCTTTTCTTTCTTCGCATTATAGTCGTGGATGGTCATGGCCAGTGCTTTCGATTCAAGTCGTCTCGTCCAATAAATATTTCGTAGGCAAATGAGTCTCGTAAGTATTCAATACTCGATTCCCGTTGACGTAGTTGAATGATGAATTGGCCAGCCTTGGACAGAGGTATTTGGCTCGTGTTGCCACCCCCGAGGGAAGTCCTTGGTGTCCGATGTTGAGCTGAATGCCAACGATGGAGCGGTTATCGCTGTTGGCCTACCGTCGCTCGCTTGTACGAAACCATGTCCCAAATTGTGTCGAATTCCAATGCAATCGGGCAAGAGTAACTCTCGAGTTCGGTTCTACCACCCTCCAGTACAGAGTGAACTGATAAATAACGAATATAACCTCATAATTGCTCCCCATTGAATGACAACTAGATTATCTAAAACACCTTAGCAAAAAAATTTTCCTCACCAATACCAGCAATAAATGAACACTAATCTCCTCAGCTAGTCAGCTTCTCATCTATTTCACCTTACGTTCGAATAAAATGACATCAAGGTGTCCGTTGAGAGTTAAATTCTCATCTAAAACATATTGTTTAGTAATGCATGCATTCCAGGGGACGTCCCATTGGATAAGCATTAGATCAGTTAAACCAGTTGGTAAGCGATAAAACTGTTTCACTCGATGTAATTTATTTATTACTTTAGGCAAGAAATAGTGACCCCCCCCCCCCACCCTTATCCACCTTAACATCTCTAGCATCATGGGAGCCTCGAATCTGAAGAGCATATTAAAATCCATGATCTACGATACCCAACATGCGAATTCGAGTTCACCCCCCCCCCTCCTCCAATGGTGCCAGTCTGGCACCAAAGCGGAAATACGTTGGAACATTGAACTTTCATCTATTAGTTTTAGTAGGCGGTCCATCAAAGTTCACATCCGTATTCAAGGTGAAACACAAAAAAACAAAAACCACGATTTATGCGGTTTATGGTGCCCTGGCACCATAAAACTAATGGTGGCACCACTATTAGTTCCATGGTGGTACAGAGAATAATTCATGAAAATCCGGAGGTATAATGAGAATTTTTCCTCAATTTCAAAGGTTGGGTACAATTAGTAAGCAGTAAAGGAACCGAAATATTGAAAAATCGGATATTTTGTGAATATTATCCCCCCACTCACCCCCTCCCCTTGCGAATTTTGGTACTCTGGTAAAATCATGTACAACTCGGAAGTTATTTGAGTCAAACAAAAAAAGAAACACGCAAATCGGTTGGAAATTGAGGCCTGGGCAGATTTTACAAGATTACCCCCGCAAACGCACGTTTTTTAAGCATTAACCCCCCTTCCCCCTCTTAAAAAGCAAAATTCAAAACTCCGACGCCGTAGTGCACAACTAGATAGTTTTCCGCGTCAAACAAAAAAAGAACCAGGAAAATCGGTTGAGAACTAAGGCCTGTGCAGAGTACACAAGATTTTGTCACACACACACACACACACACACACACATACACACACACATACACACACACAGACATACACCTATGGTTTTTTTCGCGGATTTGGATTCAGAATGGTCTAAAACGGATTACTGCGTGGTTAATTTTTTTTTCTGTTGAGTGTTGTCCAACTTTACCCCAGATCGATCGCATAAGGACGCCCAAGTCTTACTGTGGGACGTCCTAAAAATCGAAACAATTTAATGATTTTTTAAAAATGGCGTTCAAAATAAAACAATAAAAACACTGCAAATTATTACACAACGGTTTATTTTTTTTTTATTTTTCTTTGTCCTACAGAGCTTCGCGTGGTCTCTAAAAATTCTAAAATAGGTACCTACTATCTTAAATTGATGGAAATATAATATCTATATATCTAAGTTTTTCGGGTGAGGGCGTTTTCAAATTTTCCAAACTTATTTTTCAACCCTTACAAGTGACCTACATCAACCAAAATCTTAGGGACACAACTAGACCCCAAATGGAGCCTACATACCAAATTTCATCAAAATCGGTCAATGCTAAGTGGGGAAAGTGCCGCGTACGGCAGAGGGACGGCCAAATTTTTATTCGATTTTTGGATTCTACGTACCTTGAAACGTAAACCAACAAATTTTGAGGGAGGGTTAAACATTTTTTTTCTTGGTCGATTCCAAAGGTTCATTCCATTGGTAACATGGACCGATTTTGATGAAATTTGGTATGTAGGCTCCATTTGGGGTCTAGTTGTGCCCGAAGCTTTCGGTTGATGTAGGTCACTTCTAAGGGGGAAAATTTAGGGTTGAAATTTTGAAAACGCCCTAACTCAAATAATGTCGATTTGAAGGTATTGCTTTTCCATCAATTTAAGATTGTAATGAATTTTTAGAATCGAATGAGACCACCCAGAGCTTTGAAGGACCAGCCGATTGGTCACAATGAGAACTTGAGGGTTGGACTAACGATAAATCAGAAACACGAGTGTGAATCGCTAAGGTTCAGACCTGCTAATTTCTACTACATTCTAATTACACTTTCTTCATTTTAAAAATATGTCGTTTTGGTCACTTTTGGTTGATATAGGTTACTTCTAAGGGTTGAAAATTTGAAAACGCCCAAACTTGAAAAATTTTGATATAAAGTTTTTTTTCATCAATTTAAGATAGTGTAGAATTTTTTGAGACCACGCGGAGCTCTGTAGGACAAACCGTTCGCTCCCTACGAGAATTTAAGGGTTGGAATTACGATAAATCAGAAACACGAGTGTGAAGAGCAAAAGAGGCCTAATCTCCGTTCAAATTATAGCTGACCGAAATTCGATCGATGTTTTTTCGTTATGTTGGTTGGTGGTAACAAATGCAAAGCCGTGTTTTTTGCAGACGAGTGATCTATATAGAAAAATAATAAACCTTTGTATGATGATTTGCAGCGTTTCATCTTTCCTGTAATCATTGAAAATTCCTAAAAACTTTTTTGATGAGGAGTCAACAAATATTGTGCAGATCCAAAAGAAGCAAAACAGGAGAGTTTTTTCGTTTTCCCGAAAACCAGCAAAATTTTCATATCACATGTTGTCTCTTAGCCACCGATATTATAGGAAATTATCTATTCGTTAAAACATATTTGTAGAATTACGTTAAATTCTTCAAGCCAAGCTTCGTTTATGATGATAAGAGCAGAAAAGGTCCATATTGGACTGTGATAGGAGATGCACTGAAGAGCAACACGAGGAGAAGGAAACTCTAGAGAGGATCCTCGCGCTGAACGATCGGAATTTGAACAAGAGCGGCCCGCGGAAATCGGGAGATAAGAGAGAAGGAAGAGACGAGAGGAGGCATGGAGATGTGGCGTGTGAGGAAGATGCCTTGGCGAGGGGGGGAGCTGTGGTATGAGGCCACGGTTTCGGACGAGGTTGTACCCCCGGATTCCATCGGGCAGACTCTTGTCGCGGACTGTAGCCTGGCCAAGACAAATAATAGAGGTGAGTAGAAGGGCTAAGCTACTGGGCTTGCCGGGGCCCACATTCCCTCCACTTGAACACAACTCCTCAGCCTCAGCCACGTGCCCTCCTCCGGCCCCAAACAATGAGCCTCCTCCCCGCCCCGCTCGTCCGCGCCTCCGTCTTCTTCCTTTCCTCTCTTCCTCCGAGTCCTCCTTCCGATTTCTGTGTTGTCACGTCAGGGAGAGCTCGCTGAGTCCGAGAACTCACTGCGCCTCCAGTACAGTTCGCAGATAGAAAGAATGCGGCTGGCCAATTTTGGTTTATTATTTTCAATAATGAACCTTTGCAATCGACCAAGAAAAATTTTTGTATAACACCCCCTCAAAATTTGATGGTTTACGTTTCAAGGTTCGTAGAATCCAAAAATCGAATAAAAATTTGGCCGTCCGTCCGCCGTACGCGGCACTTTCCCCACTTAGCATTGACCGATTTTGATGAAATTTGGTATGTAGGCTCCATTTGGGGTCTAGTTGTGCCCCGAAGATTTTGGTTGATGTAGGTCATTTCTAAGGATTCAAAAATGAATTTTGAAATTTTGAAAACGCCCTAACTCAAAAAATTTTGATATAAAGGTATTGTTTTTCTGCAATTTAAGATTCTATAGAATTTTTAGAATTTTTTGAGACCACGCAAAGCTCTGTAGGACAAACTGTTCGCTCACTACGAGAATTTAAAGTTTGGACGTACGATAAGTCAGAAACACGAGTGTGAATCGCAAAAGAGGCCTAATCTCCGTTCAAATTGTAGCTGACCGAGATACCATCGATGTTTTTCTTCTAGTGATGCGACATCGATAGAAAACATCGATGTTTCTCAACACCGATGTTTTTGAAATCCACTATCGATGTCGAGTGGAAACATCGACCAAAAACATCGATGTTTCTTAACATCGATGTGCCCGATCATAATTATACAAATATTCGAGATCGTTTGCTTGTAGGTACCTACTCGAATAGACTTTTTTTTCTGATGAATCAATTTCTACCCCAGTACATTCGCCAAATGAATATTTAAAGCAGTTATAAAATCGGTAGGTAAATTAGCTATTATTTTTATTCCTCCAAGAGATAAGAATGTAATAATTCATCACGATTGGTATTTTAACGCTTGTTTCATTCATTATTTTAATGTGTAAACTATTGAGAAAACCAATGGGAACAACAAATCAGGGGAAGTACGACATCGATTGAAACATGTTTATTGAAAAACATCGATGTTTTGAAAACATCGATGTCGATGTCGCATCACTATTTTCTTCCTGTTGGATGGTTGGTGGCTTTGCAGACGAGTGATCTATACAGAAAAATAATAAACCATTGTGTAATAATTTGCAGCGTTTTGTTTAGGCACTTATTTTCGTATTGCACTTGGTTGGGTTAACATTTTGGTGGTCCTTCCTAGATGATGGAGGACAGCAGGTTGTCATAGAGAGCTGGAGGTGGAGGTGCATCATCTTTGTTTAGTTTGTTGAAGTTTGTTGGTTTCCCAACAATCTACGTAGAGGTAGAGGTACTGTCAAGTAGGTACCTTGATGTCGTAGGTGTTGAAACTGATAACAATTTCAACACCTACGACATGAAGGCACCTACTAAAATTCGAGACTTTCATCTAATGTGAGAGATAAAAAATAGATAGCATTTTATCTAATGTGAGAGGTAAAAAAGTATCGCCTCCGATACTTGAAAAAAGTATCGATACTACGACATATATCAAGGAAAAAAGTATCGATACTTTTTTCAAACAGTAGCGATACTTTGGGAACATCCCAAGAGCTTGCTGAGTCTGAGACACTGCGCCTCCAGTACTGCCCCAATCAAACCCAGCACTTCACAGGCATGACAAGACACCCAAATTCGTATAGACAATAATTTTAACCCATTTCAAGCCGAGGCACAGTACTGTGAGTGTGTGTAAAAAATCGAAAACACGAACGTCTATTAGTATTGGAAAGGAGTGCAAGAACCTATCCCCAGATAGTCTTTGAGCAAGTTTAAATAGGTTTCCTGACCTCACAAGCCTCTTACGGATCACCAGAGGGCAAGTTCCGCGATCATTTAAGTTAATAACTCATTTCACCCAAAACGCTAACGATGAACTACCTGCTCATTATGAGTGCGGATACCGTCATATCAACAAGTTGGGTCTTATTGCTCTTCATGACGAGTCACGGCATAAGTATGTGCTTTAGTCACGTTTTTTAATAATTTTTGAAGTATGAATTTCCCCTAAAATTTACCCCCTCGGTAAAATAAAATAAACCTTAACATTAAATAGTGAATTTCTCAAAAAGAGGAGAAATGAGGAATTAGAGCATTTGATTAATGTTTTCTGGTACTATCCCTTGACTCAATCACGTTGGAATTTGCCGCGACTTTTTTTTGTATGAAATTTTCAATCCTAATAGAAAGCTTTTTGAAAAATTAAAGTCGCAGGAAAGTGTGGAGAGGAAAAAAACCACATCCTCGCATTTTTCATATCAACAGAATAGAACAGAAAAGATTATGAAGTCATCAACCAGTATCTGATTAGGGATAACTTCATTGACACGACCACCATCCACAGAACTGATACCTAATGCTGTACCAACCACATCTAACGATATGGAACTGAGTTGTGGAAGCGCTCTCTCCAGCATCAGCAGCGCTAATGACAGTGACGATTTAGATTCATCAATCAGTGTAATGCACTTCTAAAGACATCTAATTATTACCTATGTTTCGGTACCTTAACTTTTGTAAAATTGGTGAAATGTTACTTTTGTTTTGAATTTCAAATTTCAGTATTTTTCATAAACTTTTTCTAATATTATTTATTGTGCAATTTTCTTTCCTTGAAATATGAAGTAGTATGAAATCCATGATCAGAGCAACCTTCCCTAACAGAACTCTCCACAAATTGATTTTTGATCACTTGACCCATAAACTCACTGTATTGTGCGAGGGTAGAAATAACAGAGTAATGGGGGGAGGAGGATGAACTATTTTACAGAATGCCGGCCGAAATGAGATATCATTATTTGCTCACCAATCGAGAACAAAACTGTTCCAGATTTCATGAATTTTACATTTTAATAGGATTTCAGAGGTCTCATTTTTCCAAATAGATATGATTTATCCATTTCATTGTCAAAAATAAAATAAAAAAATCTATTTTTATGAACCGGAATCTGTTTCGACTCATGGCCCAGAACGCTCACTCTCCCAGGACCAAATTTGAGCCACCATAATCATGCTTTCGGCCAGAAGGCCTCTGGATAGTTTACAGCTAAATCCTGTGTCCGATATAATTCAGAGCAGAAACACGTAAAAGTTTATCGGATAATAATTAAAGAACAAACGAGAATTGGCCACACGTTTCTTTTTTTAGCCTTTCAACGTGAAATATCGTAATCCTGCATCCCTGTGTCATTCAATTAAAATTCAAACGCAGTCATCGTAAAGTCAGTTAACAATTATCTACCCTTGAATACAAATTTGAATGAGGAATTTCACCATGTCGGAATTTCCTATTTTTGACCCCAAAATCGGATTCAGCACCTCTAAAAACCTCCTAAGGCAAACTTTCAGCCCGAACTTCCTAATTTACGAATAAACAAAACAGTGTAGAAAATACGAATGTTTAAAAAAACCGGGAAAATGACGTCATCCTGGAATAGTTCATTTATGGCCGCTTGAAGCGCTGAGATCGAAAAATCCATAGTCCCCAGATGCAAAATTTCATGAAACAGTAAAGTTCGAAATCGAAAAACTGAAGAAAAAAATAGAAAAAGCAAGATGGGGAAAATTAGGTTTCCTCTGTTTTTGTTATAAATAAATAAATAAATTATAACTTTTCTCTTAGAAAACACGATTTCGTCGTCCCAATGGGCAACACTGGGAGGAGACGGCGATCCGAACAGCCCAATCAGCGAGCGTTCCCGCTTCACGTCCGTTTTCCCGGTTAGTTTTGAAATCAAAAATTTTGATTGTCTCCCAAAAATAACGGGAGACTCATTTTCCGAAATCAGCCCGATTTTCATCTATCCCACACCATTAACTATTCAGGAAAAATGCAAACAGAATTCGGTGAAATTCCTCATTGCATTTCCAACTATGCGGCGTTAAAATGCTTAAAGGACAGCACGTCCCTCAAAATTTCATTACAATAAAATTATGATTTCCAATAGTTTTTCCTGGAACAAGCCAATGGCTGCAGGTAAAAAGGACAGTTTAGAGTTGACTGTAAAATGTAAAATGCGAATGAAAAATTTGTAGAGCAAAAGTTTTTTCTACCTACTCCACAACTACAAAGCTTTCATGCTGCAGTGGAAAAGCAAAAGAACCACCAAGCAGAATTTTTAGTTGAACGAATACGAAAAAAAATGCTGCCGGGTTGAGGTAGTCTTGAATTTGCAATGAGCGGTTATTTTCAACGACTGCAGACGACTGACAAAGCGATAGACTGGCGCCTGGATGTTGTCGTGGACTAGCGAGTTCAATGCGTCAAGGTAACTGATTACCTATTCCAAACCAATTACCCCAGGCCTCGCTAACAAAACCAGTTTGACAAAAAAATTGTTACGAGTTCGCACGCAAACTGCTGACGTAGGACTCGAATATGTCGTTACTGGTGTCTTTTTGGCCGACTTTTTTTTCAGTAAATCTGAGACTTCTTCGTGCGACTCCTAGATGAAGTAAAATACAAGAAAATAATTAACTTTTGTGAAATAATTTGCAGCGTTTAACTTTTTTTAAAATTTTTATTGGCTTTGTTATTTACAAACATACAGCCGTGCTTGTAGGTAATTCAAACATACTAATGTGCTTCAAAGAATTTTTAGAATTTTTTGAGACCACGCGGAGTTTTGTAGGACAAACCGTTCGCTCCCTACGAAAATTTAAGGGTTTATATTGATATATATATATATAAATCAAAACACGAGTGTGAATCGCAAAAGAGGCCTAATCTCCAATCAAATTAGAGCTCACCGAACTGCGATCGATCGTTGGTGATTTTGATTTTTTTTTTTAAATTTTTTTTGATTTTGGTTTATTATTTTTAATAATAAGCCTTTGGAATCGAGCAAGAAAAAAAAAATTTTAACCCCCCCTCAAAATTTGATGTTTTCCGTTTCAAGGTACGTAGAATACGAAAATCGAGTAAAAAAATTTCCGTCCGTCCGCCGTACGCGGCACTTTTCTTAGCAACACTGGACCGATTTGGTTCAAATTTGGTATATGGGCTCCATTTGGGGTCTAGTTGTGCCGCGAAGCTTTTGGTTGATGTAGGTCACTTCTAAGGGGTGAAAATTAAGGGTTGAAATTTTCAAGAGTGCCCTAGCTCGAGAACTATCGAAATAAAGGTATCGTTTTTTCACCAATTTTAAATAGTATTGAATTTTTAAAAATTTTTGAGACCACCCGGAGCTCTGTAGGACAAACCGTTCGGTCCCTACGAGTACTTGAAGTTTTCCCTTCGATAAAACAGAACCACGAGTGTGAATCGCAAAAGAGGTCTAATCTCCGTTCAAATTTTATCGGACTAAAATGCGATCGCTGTTCATTTCTTCGATTTGTATACAGTTTTGCCTTCTGCGTAACCAGTAATCAAATTTCCATATAAAGCTTTCTATTTTTCGAATCGAGTGTGAAGCGTTTAGTTCTTTCTAATAAACTTGATTGTGAAGGTGTGAAGTCATTATGGTGTGGTAGGTAGTACCTAGCTAGTTGGTAGGTAGAAAAAAAGTTGGTAGGTAAAAAAAAGTTGGTAGGTAAAAAATAAAACGCTGCAATTCGAGAAGATCTTCTTCACTCTTCAGATCACTAATCAGCTGAGTGAGCTCCGAAGCCGTTTTCAATCCTATTGAATGGAAGTGCTCTTACAGGCGTCTCCAGCATTCGAGGAGATCTTCTTCACTCTTCAGATCACTGATCAGCTGAGTGAGCTCCGAAGCCCTTTTCAATCCTATTGAATGGAAGTGCTCTTCCAGGCGTCTCCAGCATTCGAGGAGATCTTCTTCACTCTTCAGATCACTGATCAGCTGAGTGAGCTCCGAAGCCCTTTTCAATCCTATTGAATGGAAGTGCTCTTCCAGGCGTCTCCAGCATTCGAGGAGATCTTCTTTACTCCTCAGATCACTGATCAGCTGAGTGAGCTCCGAAGCCCTTTTCAATCCTATTGAATGGAAGTGCTCTTCCAGGCGTCTCCAGCATTCGAGGAGATCTTCTTTACTCCTCAGATCACTGATCAGCTGAGTGAGCTCCGAAGCCCTTTTCATTCCTATTGAATGGAAGTGCTCTTCCAGGCGTCTCCAGCATTCGAGGAGATCTTCTTCACTCTTCAGATCACTGATCAGCTGAGTGAGCTCCGAAGCCCTTTTCAATCCTATTGAATGGAAGTGCTCTTCCAGGCGTCTCCAGCATTCGAGGAGATCTTCTTCACTCTTCAGATCACTGATCAGCTGAGTGAGCTCCGAAGCCCTTTTCAATCCTATTGAATGGAAGTGCTCTTCCAGGCGTCTCCAGCATTCGAGGAGATCTTCTTCACTCTTCAGATCACTGATCAGCTGAGTGAGCTCCGAAGCCCTTTTCAATCCTATTGAATGGAGGTGCTCTTCCAGGCGTCTCCAGCATTCGAGGAGATCTTCTTCACTCTTCAGATCACTGATCAGCTGAGTGAGCTCCGAAGCCCTTTTCATTCCTATTGAATGGAAGTGCTCTTCCAGGCGTCTCCAGCATTCGAGGAGATCTTCTTCACTCTTCAGATCACTGATCAGCTGAGTGAGCTCCGAAGCCCTTTTCAATCCTATTGAATGGAAGTGCTCTTCCAGGCGTCTCCAGCATTCGAGGAGATCTTCTTCACTCTTCAGATCACTGATCAGCTGAGTGAGCTCCGAAGCCCTTTTCAATCCTATTGAATGGAAGTGCTCTTCCAGGCGTCTCCAGCATTCGAGGAGATCTTCTTCACTCTTCAGATCACTGATCAGCTGAGTGAGCTCCGAAGCCCTTTTCAATCCTATTGAATGGAGGTGCTCTTCCAGGCGTCTCCAGCATTCGAGGAGATCTTCTTCACTCTTCAGATCACTGATCAGCTGAGTGAGCTCCGAAGCCTATTTCAATCCTATTGAACGCAGGAAGCTGAAATTTGAGAGGGAAGGCCAAGGGATAATACAGATGGTGGTAGGTGCTATTGATGGAGAACCAGTGATCTATACAGAAGGGTGATCTATACAGAAAATAATAAACCTTTGAGCAATGATTTGCAGCGTTTTTTTTTTCCTCTTCATATTGGATGGTTGGTGATTTTGTAGACGAGTGATCTATATAGAAAAATAATAAACCATTGTGTAATAATTTGCAGCGTTTTTTCTCAAAAACTGCATTCTAAAAATTTTGTGGCAATTGCAATAGCTTCATTTTCCTTGAAAATTCGCCAACAAGTGAGCTTATGTCATAGAATGAATTAGGCATCTTTTGATGTAAAAACATTTGAAAATTTGGAGAAAGTACCCACTGCAAATTTTATTGAACATTTTCTCCATAATAATATAATTTTATCCGAGTTAAGACCCAACAGCCTCCCTACCTTCTTCATATTTTTATTTTTTTGCCATTATGTTGAATTATCCGCGAGAACTGTATCGATATTCGATATTTAGAAAAATCGGATCCAAAGTATCGATATCCGAAAATATCAGATAGTACAGTATCGATACTAAAATATCGAGTATCGGTACAGAAGTATCGATATTTTAAAATATCCTAAGTTGGATAAACTGTGGTTAAACTCGACAACGATCGACATGAAGAAGGAATATCATATTAATGTTGATAGTGGCGATAGTAAATTAAAATGTGGCAAACTCTAATCAAAACTGCAAAAGTGTTAGAAGTAACCAACTCCCACTGTTAGGGATGGCATATCGAATGAAATGTATCGATATACTGATCAAATGATATATCGTCAATGAGATATCGATACCTACGATATATCGGAGAAAATATATGAATATTTCGATATATCGGAAGATCCAGCTTGGAAAAACTTGTTGAAGTAGATAGGTACGTGAGGTAAAACGTTTTAAAGCAATATAAACATCATTTTGGAAGAAATTTATCAATATACTCGATATGTCGGAAGATTTACTTGGAAAAACTCTATGAAGTTAGTGTTTAATCCTCTTACGAGTTTGATGGTTTACGTTCAAGGTATGTAGGGTTGGCAAATCGAGTGAAATATATCGAAACATCTATTTGGAAAATCTTATTTAAGTAAGTAGGTAGTTGAATTGAAACGTTACTAATATCATTTTGGAAGAAATACATCGATATACTCGACATATCGGAAGATCTACTTGGAGAAACGGTTGATATCCAACCTGCTTTAAAAAGTTACTGGGAAAAAGTGCGAAAAAGGCATGATTGTTAGAGCACAACGACTGTAGCACAGAGTTTTTGGGTTTGCCAACTTGGGGACAAACTACCCTCAGGAGTCCTAAAACATACTCTCGATACTCTCGCCATAGCAATGTTTCATTAATTATTTATAAATTGCTTCAACTCGTATAAGTAGTAGGTAGTTTCAATCTGGATGCGCCTCCATTACTTTTGGCTCTAGTCAAGTAATTGAGACTGAGCGCCACTGTAGTGGCTGCTGTAGTTGAGCTGAAGTCAACAGTCTGAAATCAACTTATCACCTAAGTAGGTACCCACAAAATTTTGAATAAAATTACCTACTTGATGTTTTTACAGGTACTTACAGGCTTCCCTTCTCATCTATTCATTTTAACAGTTAATTTTTAGGTGTTGAAAACAAGTTCTCTATTTAGTTCTCTATATCGATATAAACATATCGATATATCGATAGTGAACTTGCAAAACCATGTAAGTCCGATTTTTTTCAAAAATAAGGTTATTAGCTATTTGGATAGAATGAGACCCCCTTGATCCATCAAACGGAGCCAAACTGGCAAAAACTCGACTATCTCTTCTCTATGCGTCAAAAGCAACAAATATGAACCAACGTGTTAAGTCCACTTTGAAGCAAGTTTTTTTCGTTTCCTGTAAAATTTCTGGAAAACGACTTTAGCTATTTGGATAGAATGAGACCCCCTTGATCCATGAAACGGAGCCAAACTGGCAAAAACTCGACTATCTCTTCTCTATGCGTCAAAAGCAACAAATATGAACCAACGTGTTAAGTCCACTTTGAAAAAAGTTTTTCTCGTTTCCTGTAAAATTTCTGGAAAACGACTTACATGGTTTTGCAAGTTCACTGTCGATATCAAGCGATATATTTTATATATCGATATATCGTTGCCATCCCTACCCACTGTCCAGTTCACTTCATTATGAGGGCGAATTTCGATGGAATGTTTGGCGTGCCGACCCGCTCCTGCCATGGAGAGATCGTTAAGCGCCTCGTAATTGAAAATTCTTCCTTCTAGAAACCGCTTCCTTTTCCTTTCCATATCGACCGGGAAACAATGAATTGAAGGGAAGGAAATCGAAGTTCCCAGCAGTGCAGGAAGGAATTCACCACATGCCCCCTATTCGCTCCATCCATCCTCAGTTATTACCTCCGTGGCGCCAAGGCGATCTCTCTCACCGCTGGCCCTGTCTGCTCCCGAAATTCTCTTTCTAGGACCCGGTCTAGGACGGGCCTCCACGACTACTTTTCACTTGATAAAACCATTAAGAGAAGCTTACCTCCCCGATCCCTCGTAGACAAAAGAGGCAACACAACCTCGATTTTAACCGTGTTGATAATAATTACTCATTGGTTTACCACTTGGAATCGTAGTCGCTTTGTATCCATTACGAACGGATCTCATGGGACCGGGTTTCGGAAAGAGAACTTCTCAAGCGTTCTTTCGAGATTGGTGGCTTTCTTTCCAAAAGGGTTGTCATTAGTATTAATGAAATATGGATGACGCCTGGAAGATGGAAGACGACAGGTCCAGGGGCAGTGGATGTATCTTGAATGAGTTTTCATTATTCATGAGAAACCTGAGCTCCTCCCCCTTCCCATCCACGCTAGTCTCTGAAAGAAGGCTCCAAGTCCCAGACTTGAAGACCGGTAGCTGCCTATTACACCCTCTCCAATTCCTTTTATTATCCCACTAAACACTCTAATTCACCTTCTCGTCTCCTCTTGGAAAGAACCTCAGCTCCTTCTTCTTTCTCATTTGAATACATCTGCGGCCCTTGGCTCATTTTCGCGACTCTGTCTTCGAGTTCCTGGTCGAAATTAATTCTTTCGAGGCAATAGCTGTATTTTTTCTGGGCTCGCAGCTCCCGGCCATCCACACTCGACTCTGGTGGTCTTGAACCATTCGAGTTATTCAGCATCATCCTCCAAATGGAACTTAACCAAGATGGGTGGGCAGTGTAGATTCCCCACATTGCATAACAAGGACTTTTTAGAATTGAGGAGTTTGATTCCAAAAGGTACTATATAATCCGTTTTGGTCACCCGTAAGAAAAACGCAAAAAACCATAGCGACCTGAAAAACGTGCTATAAACCAATAATGTTATTTTTATATATATATTTCTAAATTAAAATGAATATTTTTGGAAAAAAGTTAAATTATTTCAAAGTCATAATTTTGAACGAGATTAGAAATATCAGATTTATGGATAAAGTATTTTTTGAAAAAAAACAAAAAAAAACGTGGCGTTTCGTTCGTTGAAAAAATGCACGTTTTTTCGCATTGAAACACCATTTTCTCCCTCAAATTCCACAGTAGTACTAAAAATTGGGTGACCGTTGGAAAGCTGATGAAATGGAGTAGTTTTTAAGCTTTTGAGCCCCTCTGGCAAATACCTTGTCTTAATAAGAAAAAATCATCAACAAAAAAAAAGGAAAAAAATTGAATATTTTTTAAGTTTGAGGTAAAAATAATACTCAAGCGTTTTGTTTTTATCGACTGGTCAACGGCTCATCTATTGAGAAATTTTACGCCATTTCCAACGGTATCCTTATTTTTAATTTTTGAGTGTTATTTAAGGGAGTTATGACCGTTCAAATGGTTAAGGTCGAAACCACGAAAAAATCTTAAAACTCAAAAAAGTAGGATTTTAAGGGGGGTTAAAAGAAAATTGCCAAGAGACATTTTTTGTTGCAAATTAGTTGTAAAAACTACTCCCGAAGTTTGGTGGATAAATTATGGGACACCCTGTTTAATTGAGGAGTTTGATTCCAAAAGGTATAATATGTTATCAATTTTTGTCAAACGTGAGAAAAGCGCGAAAAATCATAGCGACCTGAAAAACGTGCTGTAAACCAATGATGTTATTTTTATAATATATATTTCTAAATCATAATAAATATTTTTTGAAAAAAACGTTTAAAATATTTCAAAGTTTAAAATAATTTTCAACGAGATTTGAAATATCAGATTTATAGATAAAGTACTTTTTGAAAGAAAACGTGGCATTTAGTACTTTTTGGAATCAAACGAAGTGGATAAAGTACTTTTTGAAAACAAACAAAGAGGATAAAGTACTTCTTGAAACAAAACGGATGAGAGACCGCCACTGTGCTGGATATAGTACTTTTTGAAATTAAACGGAATATTCACCCACGTTTTTCAAAGGAAAAGATTAACTTTTGCTCCAAAACGATCGCATTTTTGTGAAGAACTACCCCCTAAAACCCTGGGAAAGTGTTAACTCAATTTCGATACAAATGGTCTTTAGTAACTTTTGGAATCAAACTCCTCAATTAGTCTGTGTGAAATAGATTAAGTGTATAAGCAGTTAGATATGAATTACCTAATATAATTATAATGTGCAACAAGATTTTTTGATAATATTGATAGTTTTCCAAATTTACGAACCATGAATATGTTGACGAATTTACACGAAGGTCCCACTGATCGGACTTGATGGAACCTGTGAGCTATCATCTTGGCTTAGCCCAAACCACCCACCAAGTTTGAGCAAAATCGGGTCACTTAATCATGAGAAAAGAACATTCTTTAAGGATAATCACATTGGTCTGATGATCACGAAATTCATAGGGGACCATTGGCAACGAATCGAAAACAACGGAAACATTGTATTCGTGCTACAGTTCTGCAAATTAGGTATTACACAGCGGTATATTATTTTTCTATAAATAAGATCACTCGTCTGCGAGGAACAATTATGGCGCAGGGTTAACAATCAAGTTTATTCTGACAGAAAGTTTCTACCAGCTAAACATTGCTATCCCAAAGTTGTGGGGGCCTTGTGACTGAGCAACAGTTGCTCTGACACCTGATTTGTGATTTGACGGAACAGTTCTTTTGGTCCCCCAAATCACAACTCAGGGATTGCTCCCCAGTCTCATTCCAGACATCGATCTGTAAGTACCTACTCTCATACTAGATCACTTCACTTACCCTCGTGGTTCAAATCCGAAGATCTAATAGGTAAACTCTATTGATACTTCTTCCTCTTCCCCCCCCTCATATAAAGATACAAGCCTCATTGATTAGAGGATAATATATATCTAATTATCTTTCCTAATTCAATTTGTATCTTTCATTCATCATCCCTAGTCCTAGGTTGATCACCACCAAGGAATAGGTATCCTAACGAAACGTATAGTTCGCTAGGAGTAGAATACAGCAACGATTAAGTTATTCTCATTAATTAATCAGATTCTCCAGATCCCCTAGAACAATACTGTTTCAGCCTACAATATGTAATTTTATTCTTGGTAGCTAAGGAAGTACATAATATGTTGATAAGATAAGAAATGTTGTGAATCACAGAGGCAAGGTGGTGGGGACCACCTGTTGCGCGGTTGGGGGTTCAGTCAAGGAACAGTGACATCGTCGGTTCTTTCCCTGGACGCGAAGACATCGTCGGTTCTTTCCCTGTACACCAAAAACTCCAAGCCTTATAACTTCCGACTAAAATACTAAAATGAAGAGCATCATTTTCTGAGTTCAACGATATAAAAAACTCGATATGTGAAAAAAAGTGACTTAGTCGGTTTTTTCCCTGGACCCTTCATATTATGGAAAACAACATGAAATTTAACTCGAACAAACAAAAAACGGCGGACAGACGGATTTTTTAAAATTCGATTTTCAGATTCTACGTAGATACTTGAAACGTAAAACATCAAATTTTGATGGGATGTTGAACTTTTTTTTCTTGCTCGATTCCAATGTTTAATTATTGAAAATAATAAACTAAAAGTGAACATTCATGTACGATTCATACTCGTGTTTTTGACTCATCATTCATCCAAACAGCTTTTGAGGCAACGTTGAGAACCATCAGAGAGGGTCAGAGAACCGACAACTACCTTCTAAGGACCAGTGGAAGGTGGACGTCATAGTAGACAGGGCCGTCATAGTAGGTAATACTATTCGTTTCTAAAAATTTAACACTTCTTAAATTGAAGAAAAACGTAATGAAAATTAGCTAAGTAGGTAATTAAGTATCCTCATTAGGCGAACTGTTGGTTCCACAGACCTCTGGGTAGGGTCATTAAATGCATAATAATCGTCTCTATTCTAATTAATGAAAACACAATAACTGAATATCGAAAGGTTCAATTGAAACTGAATAACCAAAACCTTCAGGGCACATCCAGACCCCAAAAGGTGCTGACATACCAAATTTCATCAAAATCGATCCAAGGAAACTGAAATAAGCCAATTTCCTGGGCATAGAAAATTTTCTATTCGATTTTCGGACTCCATGTAACTTGAAACTTAAACCACGAAATTTTGAGCAGGAGTTACATGAGTTTTTAGGACGTCCCACAGTAAGACTTGGGCGTCCTTATAAGATCGATCTGGGGTGAAGTTGGACAACACTCAACAGAAAAAAAAAATAACCACACAGTAATCCGTTTTAGACCATTCTGAATCCAAATCCGCGAAAAAAACCATAGGTGTATGTCTGTGTGTGTGTGTGTGTGTATGTGTGTATGTGTGTATGTGTGTGTGTGTGTGACAAAATCTTGTGTCGTCTGCACAGGCCTTAGTTCTCAACCGATTTTCCTGGTTCTTTTTTTGTTCGACGCGGAAAACTATCTAGTTGTGCACTACGTCGCCGGAATTTCGAATTTTGCCTTTTAAGGGGGGGAAAGGGGGGGTTAATGCTCAAAAAACGTGCATTTTTGGGCATAATCTTGTGTCGTCTGCCCAGGCCTTAGTTCTCAACCGATTTTTGTGGTTCTTTTTTTGTTCGACGCGGAAAACTATCTAGTTGTGCACTACGGCGCCGGAATTTCGAATTTTGCCTTTTAAGGGGGAGAAAGGGGGGGTTAATGCTTAAAAAACGTGCGTTTGCGGGCATAATCCTTTAAAATTTGCCCAGGCCTCAATTTCCAACCGATTAGTGAGTTTCTTTTTTTGTTTGACTCAAATAACTTCCGAGTTGTACATAATTTCACCCGAGTACCAAAATTCGCAAGGGGGGGGGGGGTGTAGTGGGGGGATAATATTCACAAAATATCCGATTTTTCAAAATTTCGGTTCCTTTACTGCTTACTAATTGTACCCAAGCTTTGAAATTGAGGAAAAATTCTCATTATACCTCCGGGTTTTCATGAATTATTCTCTGTAGCACCAAGGAAATAATAGTGGTGCCACCATGGTGCCAGGACACCATAAACCGCATATTTCGTGCTTTTTTTTTGTGTTTCACCTTGAATACGGATGTGAACCTCGACGGACCGCCTACTAAAACTAATAGATGAAAGTGCAATGTTACGACGTATTCCCCCTTTGGTGCCAGACTGGCACCATTGGTGGTGGTTGGGGGGGGGGGGGGGGGGGTGTGAACTCGAATTCGCATGTTGGGTATCGTAGATCATGGATTTTAAAATGCTCTTCAGATTCGAGGCTCCCATGCCGCTAGAAATGTTTTGGTAGATAATGGTGAGGGGGGGGGTCACTATTTCTTGCCTAAAGTAATAAACCAAATTACATCGAGTGAAACAGTTTTATCGCTTACCAACTGGTTAACTGATCTAATGCTTATCCAATGGGACGTCCCCTGGAATGCATGCATTACTAAACAATATGTTTTCTTGCTTGATTCCAAATTATAAATCTAAAAGTATTTATAATCTAAAGTATCAATAGAGTTTACCTATTAGATCTTTTTATTTGAACCACAAGGGTAACGGAAGTGATCTTGTATGAAAGTAGGTACTTACAGATCGATGTCTGGAATGAGACTGGGGAGCAATCCCTGAGTTGTGATTAGGGGGAACTAAGGAACTGTTCCATCAAATCACCAATCAGGTGTCAGAGCAACTGTTGCTCTGTCACAAAAAAAGTCCCACCAAAATCAAAAATGTTGTTCATATTTTAATTTCAGAGAAAATTGGGTTTTCTAACGAAACCATACGATTTCAATGGCATTTTCAGAAAGTCCCCTATGAGTTTCATTTCTGGTTTCGTTTAATGTGTAAACTTTAATTCTTGAATTCATTTGAATTCCATAGGAATCCAATCATAAAAGGGAATTCTGGGAGGAAAGCGATAAATCGAAATAAATCGGAACGAATTCTCAATGGTGTAGTTGTTTCTGAACGTTGGAAACCCACAACTTGCTCGTGATGTTCATGTTCAGCAGGAAAGTGATGAAGTTTAGAAATGAAATCGTCAGGAGGCCCTTGCGAAGCGCCGACCTATATTTAGGAATCCGCTTATCCAATCTACGATTTTATAACCTTGCATATTGCATTTTACGATCAAGTACAGCATTCATTTAATTTCCCGTCATAACTCGTGTCGATTCGAGAACGTGGAATTTACAGCTACCAATACAACCAATCACTTTTCACCTCATGATTTACTGCTACTCGAAAAAGAAAATCATCTCCACACTTCACACATTCCTGGCTGGTTACTCATCTTGTTGACGTGATGTTTCTATCGTTCCACGACCTTTGAAGGTAATTTGTTATCATGTTATCTTGAACAAGTAAAAAGTGAACGATTGTCACCAAAAGGAAAACACCCACTCGTTATGGTTTGAGGATTTATGAGTATCAGGTGACAAGACAAAACTGAAGTTCCCAGAATAGCGAATGACGCAATCAACCTCACCTTTATTGTACCACCTCATATTTAACCAATTGTACTGAATGTTGGTGGCTACCAGGCTCTAACGACTATTCAGAAAAAGGAGGGGGGTCTATCAGAGAAAAGCTCTTCCTCTCACTAGAATAACGCGATACTAAATTCCCATACAATTCAGCCCAGGCGTTACAAACTCAAGCACAATTGCTCATAATTCAGGAATATCCTATTAGCAGGGAAAACTGTAAAACACCCCAAATTTGGCGAATCTCAATAGAAAACCATTTGGCTGCAATTGTAGAGACATATTAGAATGAATAAGCTAAACTGTAAGAACGTCAACTGATTGGGAATGGGGTCAACTAGAATTCAACTCCTTCTTCCCCGAGCTTTAAGTTTTATTACCTTCTTCAGGGCTTGAATGACGTTTTACTCAGTGAGCTTACCAAATGTCAAAAATGAAATGAGATGGTGGAGACGACATCATAATTGAAGACCAAATTTTAAGACCAAAATTTATTTAAAGACGGTCTCCTAGCAATTTTCCTTTACCCCCTTGTTTTTTTCAAGTTTTTTCAATTCAAAGATTTTTGTAGTATGTTGAAACTTGTCTCACTAGAATGATTATAGCTCCCTAATTTTACGTGGAAATTCAAATCTGATTACACCGTTGAAACGAGCATTAAATTTCCCGACAGATGAGGTACAATAAACATTTTGGATTATTATTTTCAATAATAAGCCTTTTGAATCGAGAAAGAAAAAAAAAGTTTAACCCCCCCCCCCTCAAAATTTGATGTTTTACGTTTCAAGGTACGTAGAATCCGAGAATCGAAAAAAATTTTCCGTCCGTCCGCCGTACGCGGCACTTTTCTTAGCAACACTGGACCGATTTGGTTCAAATTTGGTATATGTGCACCATTTGGGGTCTAGTTGTGCCGTGAAGCTTTTGGTTGATGTCAGTCATTTCTAAGGGGTGAAAATTAAGGGTTGAAATTTTCAAGAGTGCCCTAGCTCGAAAACTCTCGAAATAAAAGTATCGTTTTTTCACCAATTTTAAATAGTATTGAATTTAAAAAAATTTTTGAGACCACCTGGAGCTCTGCAGGACAAACCATTCGCTCCCTACGAGTACATAAAGGTTTTCCTTCGATAAAACAGAATCACGAGTGTGAATCACAAAGAGGTCTAATCTCCGTTGAAATTTTATCTGACTAAAATGCGATCGCTGTTCATTTCTTCGATTTGTATTCAGTTTTGCGTTCTGCACAACCAGTAATCTAATTTCCATATGAAGCTTTCTATTTTTCGAGTCGAGTGTGAAACGTTTAGTTCTTTCTAATAAACTTGATTGTGAAGGTGTGAAGGCAGTGTGGTGGTAGGTAAACAGGTGGGCCAGGACGGTTTCCCCAGGGATGCCTCCCAAAATTCATCACCAGTTAAAATTTGCCGTCACCAGTCCCCTATATGACCCCAAATTTTTTCACCTGGGGGGGGGGGGAGTGTGATGATACAATCACTCAAGGACGGATGACACTTCCTGAGTAGGGGAAGAGAGGGGTCGAGGTGATGCGATAAGACAGTATTATCGCGATCGCAGCTCGATGTCCCTGTTCCCCAAGTCCAGCCCGCTTCACGTAAGTTATTATTGAATATACCTCCTTCATTCCCGTCAGATTACGTGTCTTATTTCTCCCCAATTTCCGAGTAATCAGATCTCCGACTGGAAATCATTACAAAAAATTTATACGATATTTCTTTGAAAGAAACTAAAGCTTCACACTCGATTCGAAATCATAAACTCAATTTTAAATGCTTGCATACGAGTCTGCAACACATTGGGACATTTTCATGTCAACCACTACACAGCAAGGTAGTGAAGTAAGGTTGTTAGTTACCCAAGCATCAAAGTTTTCAGGACTATTTTTCAGTTCATGTGCCAAAGCAAAAACATGAAAATGTCAAAAAAGTTGGTGGTTGAAAAAAATAGGTAAAACGCTTGCATACGAGTCTGCAACACATTGAAACATTTTCATGCCCCCCCCCCCCCCCCCTGGGATGATCTGGGAGCTCGATTTTCGACTCAGCTGATCTGGGAGCTCGATTTTCGACTCAGCTGATCTGGGAGCTCGATTTTCGACTCAGCTGATCAGGGAGCTCGATTTTCGACTCAGCTGATCTGGGAGCTCGATTTTCGACTCAGCTGATCTGGGAGCTCGATTTTCGACTCAGCTGATCTGGGAGCTCGATTTTCGACTCAGCTGATCTGGGAGCTCAATTTTCGACTCAGCTGATCTGGGAGCTCAATTTTCTACTCAGCTGATCTGGTAATATCAAACTGTAAAGTACCTACCTAACTGTAAAGTACCTACCTGTAAAGTACCTAACAACTTCACTTCTGATGGTCATAATCATCATTGTGGCGACTTGGGACAAATTTCGTCGCAACAAATTTCGTCGCATCAAATTTCGTGACGATTTTTTTTTTATGTGCCATATGAAAGACATGAAAATGTCAAAAAAATTGGTAGGTAGTAAAAAACGCTGAAAATCATTGCCCAAAGGTTTATTATTTTCTGTATAGATCACCCTTCTGTATAGATCACCCTTCTGCATAGATTTATGGTTCTCCATCAATAGCACCTACCACCATCTGTATTCTTTCTTGATCTTCCCTCTCAAATTTCAGCTTCCTCCGTTCAATAGGATTGAAAATGGCTTTGGAGCTCACTCAGCTGATCAGTGCTCTTCCAGGCGTCTCCTGCATTCGAGAAGATCTTCTTCACTCTTCACATCACTGATCAGCTGAGTGAGCTCCGAAGCCATTTTCAATCCTATTGAACGCAGGAAGCTGAAATTTGATAGGGAAGGTCAAGGGAGAATACAGATGGTGGTAGGTGCTATTGATGGAGAACCAGTGATCTATACAGAAGGGTGATCTATACAGAAAATAATAAACCTTTGGGCAATGATTTGCAGCGTTTTCCCTTGTTTTCCATGTAAAATAAAATCTTAGTAACGAAAGGCCTGTTTACATTTGAATCCCCTCGTAACTGGTTGCGTTGATTTTTAAACGTTGAAATCTTCCAGAGATAATCAAAGTTCAGTCCTCGAAGAAATTGATGTTTTTAAGAAGGAAGCTCAAATATTAATTGTATAACACGCAACCCGAAAGAGTTAAAAACTCAATGAATATTCTTCGACCCACCACTCATACATTATGATGATTTCTTTGAATCCGAAAATGAATCGGTCGGACGAAAAACAACAACTAGACGCCTACCGACGTTCCAGGGACGGCTTTTTTCCCTGTTGAAATTGTCCCACCTCCTTTCAGCTCAGGTAATTGTGTACCCGAACCATGATGATTTCTCCATTGAATCAACCTCCTATTTTGAAACACATTAGTCATTACCATAATAACTACGTCAAATTCTTAACTGTTGGGTAGCCAGGCAGAATTCATTTTAAAAACTTTTTTTCCAAGATTTTTTTCGATATTAATTTCGAGTACGTAGGATGGGGGAATTAACTCCAGACAGGAATAATTTACAGCCGACATTCCAGAGATTCTGGCGTTAACTAGCGCAATTAACTACAAGGACGACACTCGAGCTAACACTTATCTCATCATTAGGTACACGAATCAGAACACGTGATATCGACACCTAATGATTTCATATCTTCTCCTTCGCTCCGTAAGACACCTCAGCGATGTAATCGTACGTTTTATTTGGTTATCAATACCATATTGGATTGATAACCATAATTTGGGTAATAAAGTTGTTGCCCTGCCTATGAAACCACTTTTGACCCAAATGGTTTTTATATGCGATTGCCAGTTGAACTTTGATGAGCCTTTGGTAGAATAAAAATCAATTACCATTTGTGTTACTTCTGTTAACAAAGTTCGACATTTTTATATGTTGCTCTAGTTTATTTTGCAAAAAGATCTGGAATAATAAATCCAATGAAATCTTACTTCAAATTTGAAATTTAATATCAATTTAGAATATTATTATGTAATACTGTATCTAATTGCTACTTAAATTTGATTTTAAATGTTGCTCTAGTTATTTTACAAAAAGATCTGGAATAATAAATCCAAAGATATCTTTCTTCAAATTTGAAATTTAATATTAATGTAGTATATTATTAAGTAATACTGTATCTAATTGCTACTTAAATTTGATTTTAAATGTTGCTCTAGTTATTTTACAAAAAGATCTGGAATAATAAATCCAAAGAAATCTTTCTTCAAATTTGAAATTTAATATTAATGTAGTATATTATTAAGTAATACTGTATCTAATTGCTACTTAAATTTGATTGTAAATGTTTGTCTAGTTATTTTGCAAAAAGATCTGGAATAATAAATCCAATGAAATCTTCCTTCAAATTTGAAATTTAATATCAATTTAGAATATTATTATGTAATACTGTATCTAATTGCTACTTAAATTTGATTTTAAATGTTGCTCTAGTTATTTTACAAAAAGATCTGGAATAATAAATCCAATGAAATCTTTCTTCAAATTTGAAATTTATTGTTAATTTAGTATATTATTATGTCATACTGTATCTAATTGCTACTTAAATTTGATGTTATATGTTGCTCTAGTAATTTTACAAAAAGATCTGGAATAATAAATCCAATGAAATCTTCCTTCAAATTTGAAATTTAATGTTAATTTAGTATATTATTAAGTAATACTGTATCTAATTGCTACTTAAATTTGATGTTATATGTTGCTCTAGTTATTTTACAAAAAGATCTGGAATAATGAATCCAAAGAAATCTTTCTTCAAATTTGAAATTTAATGTTAATTTAGTATATTATTATGTAATACTGTATCTAATTGCTACTTAAATTTGATGTTATATGTTGCTCTAGTTATTTTACAAAAAGATCTGGAATAATAAATCCAAAGAAATCTTTCTTCAAATTTGAAATTTAATGTTAATTTAGTATATTATTATGTAATACTGTATCTAATTGCTACTTAAATTTGATGTTATATGTTGCTCTAGTTATTTTACAAAAAGATCTGGAATAATAAATCCAAAGAAATCTTTCTTCAAATTTGAAATTTAATGTTAATTTAGTATATTATTATGTAATACTGTATCTAATTGCTACTTAAATTTGATGTTATATGTTGCTCTAGTTATTTTACAAAAAGATCTGGAATAATAAATCCAAAGAAATCTTTCTTCAAATTTGAAATTTAATGTTAATTTAGTATATTATTATGTAATACTGTATCTAATTGCTACTTAAATTTGATGTTATATGTTGCTCTAGTAATTTTAAAAAAAGATCTGGAATAATAAATCCAATGAAATCTTCCTTCAAATTTGAAATTTAATGTTAATTTAGTATATTATTATGTAATACTGTATCTAATTGCTACTTCAATTTGATGTTATATGTTGCTTTAGTAATTTTACAAAAAGATCTGGAATAATAAATCCAATGAAATCTTCCTTCAAATTTGAAATTTAATGTTAATTTAGTATATTATTATGTGATACTGTATCTAATTGCTATTTAAATTTGATGTTATATGTTGCTCTAGTTATTTTGCAAAAAGATCTGGAATAATAAATCCAATGAAATCTTCCTTCAAATTTGAAATTTAATATTAATTTAGTATATTATTATGTAATACTGTATCTAATTGCTACTTAAATTTGATGTTATATGTTGCTCTAGTTATTTTACAAAAAGATCAGGAATAATAAATCCAATGAAATCTTCCTTCAAATATGAAATTTAATGTTAATTTAGTATATTATTATGTGATACTGTATCTAATTGCTATTTAAATTTGATGTTATATGTTGCTCTAGTTATTTTGCAAAAAGATCTGGAATAATAAATCCAATGAAATCTTCCTTCAAATTTGAAATTTAATATTAATTTAGTATATTATTATGTAATACTGTATCTAATTGCTACTTAAATTTGATGTTATATGTTGCTCTAGTTATTTTGCAAAAAGATCTGGAATAATAAATCCAATGAAATCTTCCTTCAAATTTGAAATTTAATATTAATTTAGTATATTATTATGTAATACTGTATCTAATTGCTACTTAAATTTGATGTTATATGTTGCTCTAGTTATTTTACAAAAAGATCAGGAATAATAAATCCAATGAAATCTTCCTTCAAATATGAAATTTAATGTTAATTTAGTATATTATTCTGTAATACTGTATCTAATTGCTACTTAAATTTGATTTTAAATTTTGCTCTAGTTATTTTACAAAAAGATCTGGAATAATCAATTCAATAATATTATTATTCTCACGTTATTAAGAAATACGAGTTAAAAATGTGCCATGCAAGAAGAGACGTTATGGTGACTGAGATCTTTTCTATTATTTACTATTTTCAGCAAACAATCTTGAGAAGTTTTTGAGAGGCTGACTACTTCATTTTCAACACAAATAACAGGGTAATAGCCGGATAAAAGGAAACCAGGTAAGTAACTGGATGACAAGAAATAAAAATTCGAGTCTTGAATTTTTATTTCTCTCATAATTACAGAGAGATTCCAGAGATTCTAGTTGACTTTTCTCCAAACCTTAATGAAATCTACATTCCTAAGTTCCATAATTTTGTTTCTCTGCTTTGGCAACGGGTTGACACCATTGGTATTTTGGTGAGTTTCAACCCTGAAATGTGTTGGCCTCTGAAGGGATTTTTGGGGTAAACTTATCCAAAATTTTCGATTCCACAATTTTGGACCATAGAGGTTCACCTTCTCTGTACTATACAGGGTGTCACTTAAGGTGGGCATAACTTGAGGGTTCGATTCTACAAAGTATTTCCAACAAAAAATGTCTCTTAGCAATTTTTTCATAACCCACTCAAAATGCATTTTTTTTCACTTCGAAGTTTTGTTGCGTTTTCGACCTTACGTCATTAAAATTGTCATAAAACCTAATATTTACCAAGTAAATTCAAATTTGAGGATATCCTTGGAAAGAGCGTTAAATTTCCGAGCTACCTGATGTAAAACCAAAATCTTTTAGCAATAAACGATTTCTAAAAAACAAGTCAAATAAACTTCTTTTTTTCGAAATACGTCTCTTTTTAAATCGAAGTTTTCACTCTGAATCTCTGGCTATTTCGACGGGCACTCTTCGGAAAAAAACAGGTTCAAATTGTCAGCTTTCCAACGGTCTATCAAATTTTCTTTTTAAAATTCAAATTGGAAGAGTAAATCAAGGTTGAATGCCAAAAAACCTGAGTTTAACTAGAAAATCAGGTGTTTCAAGCGGTGTATGGTCTCCCTCGATTTCAAAATGACTTGACGAGTTTGGTGTCATTTCCCATGTATTTTTTTACGCTGAATCAAATAGTGATACTTCCGAATAATTTCGACTGCTGGAAAGTGGATTTTTCGAAGAAAACCTTCGTTTTTCGTACGTGAAATACGCATAATTCGTAAATATGGTACCGAGCTATAAAATAAAATAAATAATAAAAACACCAACTTTCTAGCTGAAGAAACTTCGAAGTGAAAAAAGGCATTTTGAGTGGGTTAAGAAAAAATTGCTAAGAGACATTTTTTGTTGGGAATACCTTGTAGAATCGAACCCTGACGTTATGCCCATCTTAAGTGTAGACACCCTGTATACGGGCTACCGCCCAGCCAGTCAAGTCAAATATACAGTATGTAGTTGCCCCCAGTGCAAAAGGACGACAAATATTGACTGGGTAACAGCTGCAGTATTTTGACTGAACAAAGGTAGCATAATCATTTGTCTTTTAATTGAAGGCTTGCATGAATGGTTGGATGAAAAATATACTTTCTTTATTTTATACAAAAAATTCAATTTTCTAGTCAAAGTTATGATTTTTTTTATAGGACGAGAAGACCCTATAGAACTTAATTTTCTTTTTTTCATAAATTTTATAGATAAATATAAGTTTTTATATTTATGTTAATTTTGTAAAAAAGTTGTTACTTTTTTCCATCATAGATTGATTGATGGTCGCACAATACTCTTCCAGAGAGAGCTCTGACTAGAGAAAGGTCTCCCTATTTTTAGATAATAATTTCATGAAGCATATTGATGGGAGCTACAGGAAATTCATTGTTGCTAATATATAAAAGACTCTGAAAGAAGTCCGTCACTACTGCAGCCGCATCAAAAGAATTCCTGCTGGTTACGAACAATGAGTGAATTGTTGGGACCAATAACTTTCCCTTCTTACCGCCATCAATAGTGAGTATTGTAGAGGGATTCTTGACGAGAAAGCAGCTTAAACGTGGAACTTCCGGGATCTGAAGGAATTTCGTCGCGGCGGTTGAAATTATCAACAAGACGAAAGGAACTTGGATTCATGTGGCGATCTTCACATAAACATAGGTAAGCGTTTTTCCAATACGATATTCGCTCTATTCCGAAATGAACGAAGACTCTGAAGGATTTCTCAGTCGGTCTCCGTTCATTCCTCATTCCGGGTTAGAATTTCATTCAAGAACCAGCGCTCAAAGTTTAAAAGTTGTACATAATTGTTTTTTAAACCGTTTATTCAGTTAGGGCTTTCCCACATTTCGCCGGCAATTATTGTTCGATTTCGATGATTTCAGCGGCAATCTTTTTATATTTCAATTCCCAAGGGAGATGCACTAATGAACTTCAAAAATCCTTGAAAATTTCAAAATCAGGTAAAACTTTTAACCTTTGAGCGCCGGTTCTTGAAAGAAATACTAACCCAGAACTGATACCCCCTTAATATATGGTAGTCTTCCAGATATAGGTACTTACTCTTAGAATGGCTTAATGGTTAACTAATGATTTTATAAGCGTAAAACTGCACGTTCTTGTTGACCTAAAATCATATTCGTGGAGAAGAAACATAGAATGAATAAATCTTCAGAAAAATTATTTGTTATACGAAATAAATTGATTGTCTATGTAAAAAAAAAAAAAAAAAAAATAAGAACGATTCAAAATTTATATTTTTGTTGATTGTAGCAGTTTAACAAATACCTATCTTATTTTTCAAAATGACTATTTTTTGTTATTCTAACAGTTCCCCGATTTATACATGTTACGTTCTAACTGTTAGTTTCTTCATCATAATTTCTGTATGCGTACATACCTACATTTTTTTCAATATTTTCATTGTTTCATGTTGCAATAAATACATTCTACTAAGTCATAAAAAAAAAAGAAAATCCGTCAAGTCCATGAATAAAGTTTAATTTTCAGAAAGGAAGAAAAAAAATTCAAATTTTTATCGAATAGTTGTAGAATTATTTTTATGAATTAAATTATGTCTCAATTGTCAGGAATTCCAGTGATAAACTCGTAATAGAACAGAAGAAAATTAAGGAAATCATTCACTCTACGGAGTATTTTCATGTTTGCTCGACCCCGGAAGTTGATTATACTCGTACGAGGTGCCTCCTTGGCGTCACTTCAAGAAGCCTTTTTTAAAGCAAATTTCCGAAGAAAATGAAGGTATTTTCGTAAGCTGAGGTATCTATTCGTAGCGAAGGTATTTCTTAAGCTTTGTACAATAGAGTCAGCTCTTTTGGGAGGGCTGGAGGTCGTCCTACACCAAGGACTTGCATTCTTGGCAATATTTGTATTCCAGCCTCCTTGAACCTGACGCTTTTCTCCTTCACCTAGTTTGTTATTTTTCCCTTTGATTCTATTTTTTATTAAAATTTCTAAAAGGAATTTCAGATCGAAAAAAAATCAATTATTCTTTTATCATTATTTTAAATTCTCCGGGTTGGTATGGCTCATTTTGGTTTACTATTTTTAATAATGAACCTTTGGAATCGACCAAGAAAATGTTTTTTTTAACACCCCCTCAAAATTTTATGGTTTACGTTTCAAGGTACGTAGAATCCAAAAATCGAATAAAAATTTGGCCGTCCGTCCGCCGTACGCGGCACTTTTGCCACTTAGCATAGACCGATTTTGATGAAATTTGGTATGTAGGCTTCATTTGGGGTCTAGTTGTGCCCCGAAGATTTTGGTTGATGTAGGTCATTTCTAAGGATTCAAAAATGGATTTTGAAATTTTGAAATTTTGAAAACGCCTTAACTCAAAAAATTTCGATATAAAGGTATTGTTTTTCCTTCAATTTAAGATTCTATAGAATTTTTAGAGACCACCAGGAGCTCTGTAGAACAAACCGTTCGCTCACTACGAGAATTTAAAGTTTGGGCTTACGATAAATCAGAAACATGAGTGTGAATCGCAAAAGAGGCCTAATGTCCGTTCAAATTATAGCTGAACGAAATGCGATCGATGTTTTTCTTCATGTTGGATGGTTGGTGGCTTTGCAGACGAGTGATCTATATAAAAATAATAAACCATTGTGTAATAATTTGCAGCGTTTTGCTTTTCTACCGTTTGGAACTAGCCGGTCTTAAAATTGTTAGCCAGTCTTGATTGTGTAGAGAGGAGCAAACTTCTTCCCCATTCTATGGCCCAGAGCCTAGAATTACATTCTATGCAACTGTGCCAACTCCAAAAACGTTGACTCGATAACCTCGCGGTGCGTTCTGAACCAAGTCACTCAGTACAACCTGTTAATTCCTATTTTGGCCTCCACAAGTCCGAAAAAAGGATACCTCCTTTATATCAAATGACAAGGAGATAAGATATGAAACTCTGAAACAAACATCTTCCAATTTTCGAGTTTCTCGTGCCATTTGACTCGATCCAGCAGTAACAATGCCGCAGCTTCATAACTGGACTTGATGGATTTTCACTTAATAGGCGAGCTTCGATGAAATCAGGGTTTCCACAACGCAAAAACTACTGGTTTGATAGGCTTGAGTACCCTTGTGCTAAGGAGATCCTATTGAAGCTCCAAACTCAATTTGAGAAAAAATCTACTTGACGGATTTTCCTTGCATGCCGTGGAAATGAATAGAGCTCTGATAATTACACTCACCTAAATTGACGGACAGTCCGAAGAGGTCAGTATCGAGCATTCCCTTCGCTCTGAGGTGGGAGCACAGCTCCGAGTAAAGCTCCTTAGTTCGAGACTTGGGCTAAACAATTGAAATAATATTTAGTATCAATTACAAGAACAAAAGTTGAGTAAACTAAATACAAAATCCTGAACCCAAAAATTACGATCGTTTTTCACGAAAATGCTCACAACGTCAGATGTCTCTAGTTATTCTCTCTAAGAATTTTTCTCATTTTGGAGTCGATGAAAATTTGATGTCAAACATCTCAATTTACCAATAATTATTGCATTTATACAACTCAGTTGGTGAGATGGTGTTAGAAAATGTCACAGAGATTATACAAAAATTCAAAAATATGGGAGTTTAAATAATTTTTATCAAAATTTGAGGAATACTGAGAAGTAGAAATTTTAGGAAAAACAAAAAACTGATCTAAAGATGACAATTTTTAATAACTGCTAAATGCGGTTGCAAATACAGGGTGTTTCACGAAAAGGTTACACCCCCCTTCATTTCCGCAAAATAAAGCGTAAAAAATTCCGACCAACGCAATTCTTCATGATTTTTTTTGAGGATCTCAGGAAAAATAATTTTGCGCAAAACAATTGCGCGCAATCGTGCGCAATTGACACTAACTTCATTTTAACACAGAATGTGTTTTTGCGATGACCTACCGAAAAAAAATCGTCACGAAAAAGCGACAGAAAAAACATCTGGTGATATGTTTATTGGTTGTCATGTTAATGTCAACTCCACATTTATTATTGTTGTTTTTTATTTAACGGATCGCAAAAACACATTCTGTGTTCCTATGATTTCATACAGAGTATGGAAAAAGAAATAAACCGGGGGGTGCAGGGGGGCGGAGCCCCCCGCCGAGGCGCAAAGCGACGAGTTTTTTTCAAATGGAACCCCCCCTTTTTTTATTACAGATTCGGATTCTACGTCAATTTTCAAGAAAAATTCATACCCGAATCGATTTGTTTTATTGCGCGCAACCTGGCTTTTTGAATGCTCTAAGTTGCGCAACTCGACTATTGCGTAAAAATTTGGTTTTGGAGAACCCTAAGTGTGGCACATGTTTTTTCATAATTTTTCGACGCTGAATCACAGGGTATCATCCGTTTTGAGGAAGACCAAGATTTCAAGACGAAAAATTAACATTTCTTTCACAAAAACATAAGTTTTGTGGTCGAAATCATGTTTATTTTTTATTTTCTCACCTCCTTTTGAACCTCTTGCTTGGGGCCGTCTACGGTGGAGTTAAAAATTAAGACTGGCAGCACGATCATGCTTGAACTGAATAAAATTGCCTAAAAACTCATAACGATTTTTTACTCATAACGACTCAAGAGCGATTTTTTTTACTAATAACGACCGAATTTTTTGCCGCAATTCAGAAAAATTCCAGTCAAATTGAAAAACGGATGACACCCTGTGATTTAGCGTAAAAAATGATGAAAAAACATGTGCCACACTAAGGGTTCTCCAAAATCTAATTTTTGTGCAATTGTGGAGTTGCGCAACTTAGAGCGTTCAAAAAGCCAGGTTGCGCGTAATAAAAAAAACCGGTTAGGGTATGAATTTTTCATGAAATTTGACGTAGAATTTGAATCTGTAATAAAAAGGGGTGTTCCATTTGAAAAAATGAGGTTAGTGTCAATTGCGCACGATTGCGCGCAACTTTTTTGCGCAAAATTATTTTTCCTGAGATCCTCACAAAAAATCATGAAGAATTGCGTTGGTCGGAATTTTTTACGCTGTATTTTGCGAAAATGAAGGGGGGTGTAACCTTTTCGTGAAACACCCTGTATAGGCGAGCTTTTGAGCCAGCTGTAAATTGCAAAATAACTAAATTTCATGTAATCTAGCATCAAAGTCATTTTGCGTTTGTAAAACTAGGTTGTAAATTTATGGGATTTTCATTTTTTTCCATCTGAATACAGAATAACACAGCGTCATTTCTTAGAGGAAATGACCCAAACAGAAATCCGTTCAAAATCGGTATTTTACGTACCTAACTGGTCCCATTCTGAACAAGATAAAATCGTTGTGGAAAATGAATTTTTCATATCTCTTTAATAGTCCACGCCGTTTAACATTTTCTAAACTCATTCCATTCATTAGATCCATAGAGCTGATGCAATTGACGATTCTCAAGGAACTAATCGTCAATTTCACTCAGATTCGCAGTAGGGACGGCACGATACCACCGATATATCGGAGTATCGATACATTTTGGGTATCGATACCGATATTTGTATCGATACTTTTGATGCAAATTCAAACCAATATTTTGGTATCGATACTTTTGCCTAAAAATATCGGAAGTATCGATACTTTCTTGACGATATCGGAAATTTTGCCGAAGTAAATTGGTGAAAAAATACCAAATAGGTAACTAGAAAACAATACCATCTATTGTCTGCCACAGAATAACACTCAAATTAGGCTCAGAATAGTATCAATTGAAACGATATATCGCCACGATAGCTTCAAAATACCTAGTACAAATGTGAGTTTGCAAATATGAATCGTGATGGCGACATCAGTCAGGTGCGAACGGCTTTTTTCGAATAATAAATAGTATTATTTGAATTGTAACTGATTTGTTACTTGATTCTTTCGATTTCTAGTGGAAGAAAAACATCGTGTCATTCAACAGAGATTTCTTGCAAATAAGAATTGGAATTGAAATAAAATGGAATGATTATTCTTCCATTTTAATTAAATTTTAAATCATTGGCTTTTATTACATTTTTAATTGCCATTGACTTCTATTACATTTTAAATTGCTGTTTTTTAATAAATATATTGCCTTTTCTTAATTTTTTTATTTGGAGTGAAAAATCATCAGTTGGTTAATTTGAAATATCGGTGGTATCGATACTTTGAGCCGATATTATCGAAGTATCGATATTTTATAATATCGGTATCGAAAAGATATCGGGTATCGATACTTCCTGAGAAATATCGTATCGAAAGGAGTATCGATACTTCGGAGTATCGTGCCGTCCCTAATTCGCAGTCAAACCGAGTTTTTGCAATCCCTTCGTCGGGCTGACCAATCAATGATCTCGTCCGAAAGTTCCACATCCAGAGAATTTTTTTACAACACAATCAGATCAACTCAGATCCGTAGAGCTAAGAAAAATGACAACTAAATCGTTCTTTTCTCAATTAGAACAGCCCTTTTGGAATTCCGAAAAATGCCAAACCTTTTTGAAAGTAGATCCGGGTTTTTGTTACAAATATTTTCTCTTATTTCAAGTTTGGAGAGTGACAAGGACCAATATTTCTTAGATTTGGGTGATAAATACTGACCTCAACTAAGAAGTAGAGAGGATCTCCGACTAGAAGGTTGATTTTCACGTATCGAGAACAAGGCTGCTGCTGGATACCTTGCACTAGTGTGCAGTATGGCCCAGCCACTCCTACACGCATGCTGCATCCTGATCCGTCTTACATGGCAGCCTCTGTATCTGAAAGCAAAAAATAATTGAAAATTTGAATGGTGATTCGTTTGAGATATCTCATAAATATAAGCAGTGGCATTGGAGGGTGATTTTGATCTCCACAGCAAAACCCATCTTCAGGGACACAAATTTGTTGTTAAACTGAAATACGTTAATTATATTTTAATCAGGAATTGGGTACAAGGGAGGTACATGCAAAACGGAATGGTTTTAAAGAACTTTGAATAGTTTTCAATGATTTGTAAAAGAATATGCCAAGTTCGGTGGGCAGTAAAGCTTCTTTATAACATGAAAACATCGATTCCTTAGTTCGCTAAAGAAGGTATTTCGAAAAAAAAATTCATCACAAAGCACCGTTGTGAAGCAGTTCTTCGTCGTATTTATTGTGATTCTAGTGTTATGAATTTTCCTTTTCGTGAATCAAAAGGTATCAACAATAAATTTTCAGTAAAGAATGTGATTGCATGTTCGCGTTCACCTTCCGCGTAAGATAAAATGATAAAATTAGTTGCAAAATTATACATTTTCCGGGGACTAGAAGAGGACGAAAACTTCGTACAAATACGTTCTCATGGACATGGAGTAGATATAGAGAGGTGGCGAAATAATGAATCATTGAGTAGTAATGTGCGCATCAACACCTCAACGTCATCAATCGAAATCACGTAATTTCCATACCGCCAATACCTTCTTGATGCTCAACACGTTGATGAACGAAGAGGCGGACTGGAGGCCTTTTGATTTATTATTTTCAATAATGAACCTTTGGAATCGACCAAGAAAAAAAAATTTTTATCACCCCCTCAAAATTTGATGGTTTACGTTTCAAGGTACGTAGAATCCAAAAATCGAATAAAAATTTGGCCGTCCGTCCGCCGTACGCGGCACTTTTGCCACTTAGCATTGACCGATTTTGATGAAATTTGGTATGTAGGCTCCATTTGGGGTCTAGTTGTGCCCCGAAGCTTTTGGTTGATTGAAATTTTGAAATTTTGAAAACGCCCTAAGTCAAAAAATTTTGATATAAAGGTATTTTTTCCTTCAATTTAAGATTCTATAGATTTTTTAGAATTTTTTGAGACCACGCGGAGCTCTGTAGGACAAACCGTTCGCTCCCTACGAAAATTTAAGGGTTTATATTGAAATATATATATATATCGTCGGCGAAGCGGCAACATGCTATAACTCAATTTTTTACCAAAATGAGTTATACATCAATCTTTATTCAAAATTTCCCGCCGGATCGATTGGTGAAGTCAGTTTGGCAAAAAAATGATTCGTTTCCAAGATATTGACAGTATTGCCAACTTGAAATAACTCAAATCAGAAAGCAACAAGTGATAACTCATTGTTGTCAACGTTGTTTTGACTAGGAAGCGCCGCATCATAGATGAGCCGGTAAGTTTCCTTGTTTTTGCACTCATTTTGTGAATTGTGTCCTGGTTTTTCGCTTGATAATAGTACTCTAGATAATCCTGAATTAGTAACGTTAAAAATCTCTTAGTTAGCATAAGAAATTGTTACTAAATCACCGCTTGAAAACCACAGAGGCAGTTCCATTGGTATCGAAATTAGCATAGGGAGGCGGCAAGTAGGGGGATAATATTCACAAAATATACGATATTATATTTTGGCTCCTTTATACCTTTCTAATTGTACTCAAGCCTTGAAATTGAGGGAATATTATCAATATACCTCTGGATTTTCATGAATTATTCTTCTCGCCACAACTAGTAGTGGTGCCACGATGGTTCCAGGTCACCAGAAACCACGTATCATGTGCTTCTGTGTGTTTCACCTTGAATACGGATGTGAACTCCGACGGACTGCCTACCAAAACTTACAAATCAAATTTCAAAGGTTTAAATTAACCTAAGGCTTATCTAAGGGGACGACTTCAGGAATGCATCCATTACTAAACAATATATTCAGGAACTTTCTTCGTTATCTTGTCTGTCAATGCGTCGATCCAAATCTAAGAAAATTTTCCTACCTTATTATAATGTTGTCAGGACGAATCTGTCTGCGATCCAAGTTCTATTCAAAGGGGATGTTGCTGATAGTTGTTCTTTTAATAACAATATATTTAAGGTAGGCACGCTTAGAACTGGCGTTTTGTTGGTGACCAAATTTCGATTGGAATCAAGTTCTAATCTTTTTCATTTTTATCTGTTTTTGATTTTATTTGGTCCTCTGGTTTAATAATTTTTTACTGAACCATACTATTTCTGCTAAACAAAAACCCCAACCACCAACCAAATGGAAATGAAGGGTTGAAATTATCAAAAATGCCCCAGTTGGTAGTAGATACCTATGGTTGGTAGGGAGGGATCTATACAGATGGGTAATCTATACAGAAAATAATAAACCTTTGGGCAATGATTTGCAGCTTTTTTTTACCTACCAACTTATTCTTACCCATTGGAAGGTACTACTTACCTACTACACAATTATACTGCCTTCACACCGTCACAATAAAGTTTATTAGAAAGAATTAAACGCTTCACACTCGATTCGAAAAATAGAGAACTTCATATGGAAATTTGATTGCTGGTTGCTCAGAAAGCAAAAGTCGAAGAAATGAACAGCGATCGCATTTTAGTCAGATAAAATTTGAACGGAAATTTGACCTCTTTTATGATTCACACTCATGATTCTGTTTTATCGAAATAAAACCCTTAAGTACTCGTAGGTAGCGAACGGGTTGTCCTGCAGAACTCCGGGTGGTCTCAAAGATTTTTAAACATTCAATTCAATTTAAAATTGGTGAAAAAACGATACCTTTATTTCGAGAGTTTTTAAGCTAGGGCACTCTAATAACCCTGAAAACGTTCACTACTGCAATGATTAATTTGCTATAACTAAATATCCTCATTGGCAACACGCGATAACTCTTGCTCGACGGGGACTGTAACTAGCTATAACTCAGAGTAAAATGAGGTAACATGCTATAACTCACGTAACTTTTTAATTAATTGAAAATATATGGTAAAATCCGAAATAATTGATGAAATGGGCCTAATTGTTGATGGAATTGTCAAAAGTTTCTGTTTCAAGGAAGTAATATTGAATTTAGACAGTTTTTTGTGTCTCCTGAAAACTTGGGAAAACTGAGATATAGCATGTTGCCGCTTCACCGACGATATATAAATCAAAACACGAGTGTGAATCGCAAAAGAGGCCTAATCTCCGTTCAAATTAGAGCTGACCGAAATGCGATCGATGGTTGGTGATTTTTTTTTTTTTTTTTTTTTTTTTTATTATTATTATTTTTTTTTTTCTTTATATTGGATGGTTGGTGATTTTGTAGACGAGTGATCTATATAGAAAAATAATAAACCATTGTGTAATAATTTGCAGCGTTTTTATCAACGTTTTAACCGTCAAACCACAACGGAATGTGTATTCACATTTTAAACTTGGACTTAAAATAATGATTTCAGGTTTCACCAGAGTAGATCAGTGATCAGTGATTTCAAGCTAACTTGGGTGTGAAAAGTAAAGTTACGTCACAAGTAATGAAATCTATTGGTTCGAGAATGTTCGTTGACCAGAGGTAAGTACTCAAATTCTTGTACATGAATAATTAACTGCAAGATCAAGTTGCTGGTTTCCTAAATTCAGAAACAACAACACGGTTGAGAATTCAGATTAATAAATTCTGATTGAAAACGAAATTTATAGGCAATGCATGCATAACTAAGTAAATAATAATATTTTTTAATTTGTATTCGATTTGTGTGCTTGTTTTTTCTTGAAAGATTGAGATTAAAAAAGAATATGGTTCTAATTTTTCGACTGCTTGATAATGCTCTTGAAGTTCAGTCAGATGAGTGAAGACACTGTTAGGCCGACGTTTCGGTACATTTATATACCATCTTCAGGGCTACAATGAACATTAAAAAACCAGAGGGGTATAGACTTACAGCAAAACACCATTCTTGCATGGATCATTGAAACACACGTTTTAAGTATAGATTAATGATATTTTTACATACCACGTAACCGGTGTAAATATAATTCTTTTGGCTACATCAGAACTTAACCCTTAATTTCCCACTTATAAAAAAAATTGTTTTTGCGAATTTTTTAATTAAATTTAGATGTATTTTGAAAAATTTATAGAATATTTGAACAGAACGTACCTCGAAGGCCCTATTACAGTCTCTCAGCTTAAGAATGATCTTTCCAAGGGCCACACTAGTGCTATCTGCGTCAGCAGAATCTGTCTATAAGTCTATTGTTGGAATAGAAGAAGAAAACTTAGAAAAATCTTTGGTGGGATGTCAATTTATTTCTCATAAAGTACAGAACCAAGGAATGAGGTGGAGAATGTTCACTTCATAGAGGAATCTATGCTGCTTAGACATTGACGTCATCTCTGACGAGGAAATTCTACTAATAGCCTACAAGATAAGGAATGAGGGTAGAAGGTACCTTGAAGTCACTACTAAAGTCTGTAAAATCGAGAATTATTTAGTTTTTATTATAACGTTTTCTTACTCAATCGATATCACCTCAACGGCTTTCCGTTTTGTTTTAAAAGTGCATAAACTATTGCAGGTAAAAATCGGACTTCCTAAAAGATACCTCAGGATATTAAGGGTTAAACACAGCACTTTTTGAAGTGGAAACTTATACTTTTTGTAAGGTAGAAAGGCAGATTATATTCGAGTTTTTTAATGTTCATTATAGCCCTGAAGATGGTATAAAAATATACCGAAACGTCGGCCTAGCAGTGTCTTTATTCATCTGACTGAACCTCCAGAGCCTTAACACCTATTGTCATTAAAAACGTCTGCCAAGTTGGGTGGGCAGTATAGCTTCCTCACTCATTGTAACATGGACGTATAGAATCAGTTGGCGAAAAAATTATGATTCAAAGAGTTATTGAATACCAAAATATTAGCGGTCCACCGTCTAGGACCTAACCCACACAATCCCTGAAAATTTCATCGAAATTGGTTGAATAGTTGCGGAGTTTTGGTTGTAACAATAAATTTAAAGTTCGCGCATGCGCAGCGGCTATTGCTTGACCAATTTGATTGAAACTTATAGGGTGTCTCTTAGAAGTTAGTCCCTAACTAACCTCCAAATTTGAGCAAAATCGGTTCAATAGAAACCGAGAAACCGAGGTTCCAGGAAATTCACGTTTGCGCATGCGCACTCGCTCCTATTGGTCCGAAGGTGTTGAAATTGATAGGGGACCGTCTAGGACCTAACCCGCACAATCCCTGAAAATTTCATCAAAATCGGACCACAGGTTAGTATAGTTTTGCCCGGGACAAGGATTGACCACAGACAGACCGACAGACAGACAGACACGGAACCAACATTGTTCGGGAAGCTCTAAAACGCAAAAAGCAAGTGGAAATTTTGATTTTGGAGGACTTTTTTTTTTCACTTCTTTCACGAATACAAAGCTTCCCTACCTTCGGTAGTGAGGAAGCAAAAGAAGGTAATAAGAACGTTATATCGACCGGGAACGATGTGAAACTTAGAATCCGATTTCCATCGAAGTATTTCATGGATATTTTATGAAAATATTCCCACCTAAAATGTTAAATTCAGTGGCAACTCAGTTTTTTTTACAATTCGTTAAAAACGTAAAATTATTGGTATAATTATTGATGGAACAGGGAGAACTGAAATATACAATCTCACTGAAGGTTCGAAATTCTCATACGTTACCTACTTCATAAAATTTTCGTGTGTATAAGAGGCAGTTCTGATCGAAATTCATTAACATAAATGCAAGGTTTCGAAGACGCGGTCAGTTGGGGTCTGGGGACATCCTGGCCGCGGAGTCTCGACCAATAAATCTATATAAACCGCAGGTTGGGGCAATGTATGTAAATCACTTTCAAGTCGACCGTGTAAGAGAACGTAATTCATATAATTAAATCGATGGTGTTTAGCTCCATCGGAATCTGCGGTTGAGGGCAGACTTTTTTCTACCTGGAAGACCTCTGGCGGCGCGGCTTTCCACCACCGACCGCAAGGGACGATCTTGGATCATTTATTTGCATTTCTTCGCAAACACGAATGATCTTACTTTCAAGGAGCAATCAAGTCTGTTGATCTTACCGTTCCTTGGCCTGAATATCAACTTGATGGTTCATTATTTTCAATAACGAACCTTTGAGATTTCATGTCGACAAAACGTTTGGCAGGTTGGACAGTAAACTGCGATCACGTGCACGCCAACTTCAATCTTTATTAATGTCAGTGGATGTATCCAATGACAAAAAAATTTTAATGTACAAACTGCTCATTCGTCCAATATGGACGTACGCGCTGCCCATATGGGGAACATGTTCAGAAAGTCAATTCCAAAGAATTGCCAAAAATCAGAACTACATGTTGCAAAAACAGGTTCTACACACCCCACCATTCGTTCGCAATGAGACTGTTTATGCTGATTTTGGGCTAGAACATCCCTATGAAGTGCTTCTCAATTTCATGTCACGGTTCTACGAACGAAACTCCGACCATTTCAACCCCTTGGCTGCAGAAGGGTTTCTACCCCTTACAAATCGCCGACTTCGAAGACCCAAGCACATTATGGATCGCACGTTGGCACTGGGATACCTCAACGACACACAGTAACTTGAGGACTACAGGATACAGTACCCCCCACTAAATAAAATTTAAAAAATAAAAGTGTGCAACTATAATTTCATTCATATTTGTTATTTCATTAAGTTTACGCCTGCAGAGCGCTAAATTATCATAGACAATGTAAGTGTGACATTATTTTTCAATAAGGTATATTGTATTTACAATTGACTTAATCAACAAATGAAAAAAATAAAATAAAAAAAAATAATAATAAAAAAAGTTGGACAGTCCCCCCAAAGAATTAAATAGACACATAAAATCTGTAGGTTCGAGAATTATTGATCACAGCACTTGTAGATACCTACATTTCACATGAAACTTGAATTTCACGATCAGATTGCTGGTTTTCAATATGATGAATCTACAACAGAGAATTATTTTTGATTTATGTCGATTTCCAGAATATTGCTGATTAATTGTTGGCCCTTCCTTGGCAGTTGGGCGAGAGCTAGGTAGATAGTATTGCACAGTTCAGAGCACTCTTTCCAGCGGAGGAGGAAGACTATTCCGTCCCTCCTATAAAACTAAGATCTGTCTACCCTTTGTTTTGCTTGAGTTAACCCATTTCAAGCCAAGGATAGAAATAACTGAATAATGAGGATGAACTGTTTTACAGAATGCCAGCCGAAATAAAGCATCATTTGCTCCCCGATCGAGAGCAAAAATACTCGATATCTTCCAGGAAAGGCAGTCGGACGAAAATCCAACCTGAAAATGGTTGTTTACTTTACTTTTACTTACTTACTCGATATTTTATGAATTTTACTTTTTAATGAGATTTGAGAGGCCTCAGTTTTCCAAATCGATATGATTTATCAAGTTCATTGTTTTGGTAGAATGTAAAAAGTCTATTTATGGACCGGAATATGTTTCAACTCATGGCCCAGAAAGCTCACTCGTCCAGAATCGAATTTGAGCCACCATACTCATGCCTTCGCCCAAGAGGCCTCCTTTTCAAAAAAATTTCAAAATTGCATTGAGCTCCCGAACATCAAAGAAAACTTTTTCTGAAAATTTTAGGAACAGCATGATCGAGAAAAAATTCTCCTGCAATGATTTACCACTATTTTCAATATTTAAAAAAATCATAAATATGAATGCAAAAATCAGTGGCCGGAAATGAGTTAAGCTAAAATAAACCTTAATATCACTTCATTTATTTTGTTGAAACAAAGCTACTCACAACATGTTATGGTATTATCAAGTAATGTTATAACTACTAACAATAACATCATCCAGGCCTATAGTCGGTTTCTAGGGGAGAGAGAGGACATTTTCGACAAGGAAAACCAGAAATCATGGTAAACATTAACCCTGGAATGGAAACGTGGAGTAAATTTTACTCCTTATGCCTTTATAGCTGCTATAGAGGAATGGAGGGGGAGACTCCACCCATCGTCTAAGCCTCCCCACAAATGTCCTCTTCAGATTGGTGTTTTTAAAATGTTTTTTTTTCATTATTTTATCATTATTTACTAATTATTATTATTTTTTTATTATTTTAGTTACTCCTTTCCAATAAGGTAGACAGGGTAGCTTGAAAGTTATACCTCATTTCCAATGGACCCCTTCTGGGTAAAGCAATTTTTACATCTTGTTTCCATTAAACCCACTCTCCCAAGGAGTAATGATTAGGTACTTCATGTTTCCATTGCAAGGCCTTCACAGGCTGTGTTCTTATTTCACTACGTATCAATTTTCACACAATCCTACGTAGCAGTACAACAATTTACTGTATACACATCCTATCCTGTAACATAGAAAAATGTAGTTAGTTCAAACTCCCAATTTAAAAATAACCGTTCATAAAGTATGAATAAAATATACAAATGAGTAAAAACTATAAAGCTTCCAATAATGGTTTAGTGGAAACGAGAAGTATAACTTATTCCTGAGGAGATAATGGAAACATGAAGTAATCATTGCTTCATCCAGAGGGGGTCTACTGGAAATGAGGAGTAAATTTCACGCTACTCACCTTATTGGAAAGGAGTATTTCTTACGACTAAGAGGGAAATTTTTATTAGATTTTTGGACTCTACAAGTACATACCTTGAAACGTAAACCAAAAAAATTTTTGAGAGGGGTATGATTTGTTTTCTTGCTAGTAATAAAGGTCCATTATTTTACGCCAGTTAAGTTTCAGACAGGTAGTGTCGAGTGTTACCGTTACCAAGTTCTTTTTGTAGCTGAAACCTATAGAAAACGTTTGTCTAACTTCCGCACGGATACTGTGTTTTTCATTCAGTCTTCAATACTGGAGTCAGAAGTCAAAACAGGGGAGAAAACGGCGCGTATTGCGATATTAAGTCCTGGTTAGTAAGTCTGACAAGGAAGGGGATGACGAGCGACATCTTCGCAGTGGAAGAGATGTTCCTCCCATACCTAGCCCTCGTAGACAAACCCCGGTTAGTGAAAATGTAGAGAGTGAAGGGTGGCAGAGAGAAGCAGCTGAATTGCGACAACAGATCGGAACATTAGTGGAACTTGTCACACAAATGCAAGTAGGGAATGATGAGCCTATTCGGCATCAGCAACGAAGAATCAGCACTGAACCATGGACATTTAAAAAAAAAATTGAGTAGGAGGTCTTAAATGAGTTGATATACAAACTCCTTCCACTGCGACCAACAAGACCAATTGTGGAGGGCGTCCAGGCTATGTTAGCCCACTAAGAAGGGTTTACTGAACACCCCTTCTCCCCACTTTTTGGCAAAGCAGAGAAGATCGGTGTATGCCACCTTAGAGATGGTGTCAGGAGCTAAGACATCACTTCCGAGGATTGTGTATCTAGCTCGACCCAGTGCTTCACAGTGGCACAGTGGCATCTTCCGTTTCCATGTCACAGAAGCGGCAGATGTCCGTTGTTAGTTTGCCTATCTTGTTTAGGTGATAGCGAAGTGGGCAGTGACCTGTTAGCAGAGCCACAAGTATTCTGACGTCCTTCTTAGGCATAGCTATAAGTTCTTTAGCCCGTTTCTTAGAGAACCTCACAAATAGTTTTGCCTGTCTCAGGCCTGGGAGGTTCTGCCAGTATTCTACTCGCTCATTTCTTTCCCAGTTGTTAACCACATTCTATAAGCAGCTTTTGGTGGTTCCCAGGAATGGTTCCGGCCCAATTGGCAGGGACTCTGAGCCTCTTTTCGCAAGACGATCAGCAGTTTCGTTACCCTCAAGACCCTCATGTCCAGGAATCCAGAGTGAACCAGGGACATAAGATGGAACGAATGACTAGGGATGGCAACGATATATCGATATATTACGTTTGATATATCGATATATTTATATCGACATAGAGAACCGATATTATCGGTCAATATCGATATATTTAACGATATATCGCGACCTGTTTTCAAGTTAAAAAAACATTTTTTTTTTTTAGTAAAAATTAAATATTGAAATGAATGGACGAGAAGGGATGCCTGTACTTGTAAAAACATCAAGTAATTTTATTCCAAATTTTGTAGGTACCTACTGATGGGTTGATTTCAGACTGTTGACTTCAGCTCAGACATGATTGTGTACATAGTATTCACCTACAGTGGCTCTCAAGGCTCAAATACTTGACTTAAGCCGAAATTAATGGAGGCTCGTCCAGCCTAGAACTACCTACTATACGAAGTGAAGCAGGTTTTCACAACAATTATTTTCAATTTTGAAGGATCATGATCGTCCACAGTACCTATACCCCAGTCAATTTATAAATTAATTTAACATTGCAATGACATTTTCGCACTTTTTTCCAGTTTTTAAACAATGAATTTCGATCATTCATACCCAGTAACTTTTGAAAGTAGATTAATACGTATTTCACACGGTTTTTCCAAATAGATCTTCCGATATGTCGAGTATATCGATATAATTCCCTCAAAATGATGTTAGTAACTTTTCTATTCACCTACCTACTTACTTCTTCAAGTTTTTCCTAGTAGATACTCCGATATGTCCATAAATGTCATCCTAAATTATTTTTATATTGTTTTAAAACTATTAAATTCACCTACCTACTTCACATGTGACATTTTAAAGTAGATCTTCCGATACGTCGAAAAATCGATATATTTTCTCCGATATATCGAAATATCGATATATTTTCTCCGATATATCGAAGGTATCGATATCTCATTGACGATATATCGTTTGATCGATATATCGATATATTTCATTCGATATGCCATCCCTACGAATGACTGGGGAAATTATTTTCATAAATTCCAAGTAGTCAGCTGGGCGAATGGTTGGACGACCGTTGGAACAGCTGAGCTACAGGGTCAAGCTCAAGGAATTGTAGCTCGATTGGGCAACAGTGCGTCCATCGATGAGATGGTTCAGGCTTTGGAGGGTTGGAATGGTACCGAAGGTCAGGAACAGTTGTTCATTCACCAACTTCGCATCAGGAGACAGGCAAATGGAGAAAGCATTGCTACATTTGCTCGCGAATTGGATGAACTATCAGCGAAAGCCTTTGCAGGAGCTCCTGCTGCTGTAGCTGATGCGATGACGGGTTGAGTAACGTAGTGGCCTACCCAACCACTTCTTTGCGAAATGCGGTCACCTTTGTAGGTGCATATTAGTATGATGAACCTCTCGGTGTAATGTGATGTAATTTTCCTATTATTCCATTTTTGGAACAGGACACTATCGAACACCTGGACAACGTAAAACCCTCGCATTCTACTCCGTGATTTACAATTGGGTTCCAAACGAGTCACACTGAATGGAATTTCCGAGCCACCCGGGGCAGCAATTAACACAGCAGTCCCTCCTGACACGAACATGATTGACTGCTCTTGGCATTTCGCCAAGGAGAGTCCCAGTTACAATGTGAGGTACCTACGACCCAGGTGGGATCGTTAAAGCCTTGGAATTATTGAGGAAACACGTATTTACAAAAAAAAGTTTTTCTTGTACAATTTTTGTTGAGCTCACGGAGGAATCAACGCGAACTACGAACCACGAAGTTGACACTTCTACTCTAATTACGCAATTTTCAATTATTAAAAAACCTTTCATTTTATATTATATTTCATTGAAAACAAGAACTTTCTTTTTCACTATCGAAGATAGGAAAGCTTCGTTTTCGAGCAGCAGAGCAAATAACGTGGGTCCTCCAAAATCAAAATTCTCACTCGCATTTTGAGTTTAAGAGCTCCCTGAACAATTTATGTCCCACGAGATCTCTTGAAATTAAAAACGCTGCAAATTATTACACAATGGTTTATTATTTTTTATTTTTCTATATAAAAAAATATTATATAATATTATTATAATAATATATTATTATATATTATATTATTATTATTATTATTATTATTATTATTATTATTATTATTATTATTATATTATAATATTATTATATTATATTATTATATTTTTTTTTTCTTCTGCAAAGCCACCAACCATCCAACATGAAGAAAAACATCGATCGCATTTCGGTCAGCTATAATTTGAACGGAGATTAGGCCTCTTTTGCGATTCACACTCGTATTTCTGATTTATCGTACGTCCAAACTTCAAATTCTCGTAGTGAGCGAACGGTTTGTCCAACAGAGCTCCGGGTGGTCTGAAAAAACTCTAAAAATTCTATACAATCTTAAATTGAAGGAAAAACAATACCTTTATATCAAAATTTTTTGAGTTAGAGCGTCTTAAATTGTCTAAATTTAATTTAATAATAATTTAATTTTTATTTATTAAATTTTATTTATTAAATTAAATTTAAATAATAATTTAATTTAATTGTCTTAAATTGCGTCTATCTTAAATTGAAGGAAAAACAATACCTTTATATCAAAATTTTTTGAGTTAGGGCGTTTTCAAAATTTCAAAATTGATTTTGGAACCCTTAAAAGTGACCTACATCAACCAAAATCTTCGGGGCACAACTAGACCCCAAGTGGAGCCTACATACCAAATTTCATCAAAATCGGTCAATACTAAGTGGCAAAAGTGCCGCGTACGGCGGACGGACAGCCAAATTTTTATTCGTTTTTTTGGATTCTACGTACCTTGAAACGTACACCATCAAATTTTGAGGGGGTGTTAAAAAAAAAATTTCTTGGTCGATTCCAAAGGTTCATTATTGAAAATAATAAACCAAAATCACAACCGAGAAGTCAAACTCTACACATCCTCTTGGATGGACGAGCGGACATGCTAGATAGCTGTAAGGAGCAACTACTGAAGAAATCGTGCGATTTTCCCAGAAAGAAGTTCGCCAACGGAATTTTAAGCGGACGCGGAGTGCGTTGAAGAAGAATCTTTTCACCTTCTCTGACGCAAACGAGGGATTTCGTTGAGCAAACAGATTAATCAATTTAAGGAAGGTATTTCTTTGCGTGTTTCGCAACAATGGCATGTAACGAGTAACGACACTCGAACACAGAAGAGGAAACGCCATTCATAATTATTTAGCTCATTCATCACATTAACGTCACCTTACGAACAGACTAAAATACCTAGTCTCAAACGAACGCGACAGAATAGTATTTCTGATACCTCACTACCGAACAATGGGATACTTCTTCTTGTTATTCGTCCCGATCTCGGACCCTGACCAAGCAGGCAAATGGACATGACTGCTGAGTGCTGATAAAATACTAAGATGTAAATATTTATGTACAATATCATTGATTGTAGTGGTTAAGTATTTTTTACAAATATAAATTGTTAATTCATAAAGTCGGAAAAAATTGATATTTTGACAGGAAATTATTTATCTACCTTGAGAGGCAAGAGGGTGATGAAATCTAATAGATGAAATCTAATAGAAGTCGCTTAAGATGCATCATGGCACATCTAACATTTTGTCGAAAATGAGATTAGAACGGTTTCTTATGTGAATTTTCGCGCCTGAGTGATTGGTGGACTTAGTTTTTTGATTGCTCCACTTGAAACGCTGTAATTTCTGATTTATTTATCATAGCACAACTAAAATCATCTGACATCTTGGCACATCTGCAATCTTCAACATGGCGGAAGGCTACAGCTCAGATGATAAGCTGGGTTTTGTTTGACTACGTTAATGATTAGGGAGTGTTTCCTGAAAAATTATTTTGTAATCTATTCTCCACTAAATAAACTTCAATAAAAACAAAATACCATATCCCAAGCTTTCTGGAATGACAACTAATTCTTCGTTGAAAGTTGCAGATTTACTTGTGCTATGATGCTATGTTCTGAGAAAGTTTGATGTGCCATGATGTTTCATGTTTTTCTAGTAGCTTTCCTATAGAAAAGTCATTGCCAATTACAAGGGGAAGAAACGCCATAAGTCTTCCGTTGCTGCACGATTGCCTGCATGAAATTTTTTAAAAATACCAAAAAAAACTGATTTTTATTCACGATGTATGACAAATTGTTAGGAGGAAGGCTCTAACCGCAGTTCGGACACGCCTTTCACTCATGACCTTCCTTATAAAAGGCCAAAACAGGCCCTAGTTTACCTGGCATTCTAGTTTACGGACCAAAAAGAGACTCTCTCCAATTGGTCTTACTCTATGGCTGTATTCTCTAAATCACAAAACTGAGTTCTCTAAACTTCTTTCTTAAAGTTTTTGGGACCTTACAGCTAAAATTTAAATTCTTATAGTCCCAAGTTGTGAGCCAGAAAGTAAGGCGCCAGTAAGTGTCTCCATCACTTTATAAATCTCTCTATTTACAAATTGGAAATTAGCTAAAACTAAACTACCTATCTTGGGTCGAAAATTTGAGTGCTTGCTGTGCTTTGTACCTAATGAAAGGAAAAATCTAAAAATAGAAAAATTTCAATACCCGTGTTAGGGTACTACTAATGTGATATTTGGCAATCTTGGTTCTTGACTTGAGATTGTGCCTTGGGAAAACTAAAAACGTGATTTTATTGGTGGTTTACGATCTCACAAATGAAACCTTGAAACTTTTCAACTCTCTTCTGAAGGTAAAGTTGCATTAAAATTGTGACTTCTCCATAATATTATGCCTATTACATTTTGCTACCGAGTCTACCAAGGTAGCAGAAGCATTGTTTAACTTCTCATGGTTGAAAAAAAAAGTTCTCCAAAATCAGATTTCCACTCGTGTTTTACGTTTCTAGCCTTCCTGAACAATTTTGGTTCCGTGTCTGTCTGACATAAAACTATCGAAGTTATTGTCCGATTTCGATGAAATTTTCAGAGATTGTGCGGATTTGCAGAATTGCAATGATTTCTCTTATTTAATTCTCGTACTCGTGCATTTACTTGGTGAAGGATGAATTTCATAGTTTTTCAGTAAACTTCATCACTACCAGCTACAGAGTATTGCCGTTTCACCACGAAACACAGAGAAAATGTGGTACATCATAGCACAAGTGAGAGGAAAAATTTCAACAGCATGGCACATCTACAAGATTTTTTGACATATGATGTTTACTGTACTATTAAATGCAATTCAAGTTAGCAGACTGTAAATAAAGATAGACCGATGAATAAAAATTTTAAAAACTATAAAATTTATGGGCCAAATCGGTTTTTTTGCCCTCCTGGAAAGTAGGCAAAAGTTAGATGTGCCATGATGCATCTTAAGCGACGCTATATGCATTTTTTCAATGCCCAGCCAAAAACATGGAAATTTGAGCAAGTTCGTCAAACCAGATCGTGAGAAATTGAGTGAAATTACTTTTGAGCGTGTTCACACGTTGTTGTTTGTTCGATGCTGATGAAATCCAGGGAGACCGACTTGAGCATAACCAGCAATTTCATCAATTCTCCAGCAATTTCATCAAAATCGGACCATGATTTTGAAACGTTGTGCACGGGAAAAAGGCTCTGACATCAAAATGATCAACATACTGACCAGTCATTCATAAGGAGGTACAGCGTTGGAGAATAAGGACAAACGTAGAGCTCCGAGAACTGTACAGCGATGCTGACATGGTAACGTTCATCAAGAAGTGCAGAGGATGTAGAGAATGGAGCATAATAGAGATCCCTGGAGATAAATCCAGGTGGCAGTAGGAGAAGAGGCAGACCACGCATGAGATGGGTCGAGGACGTGGAATCTTTGCAACCTTGGCTAGGCTGCATTGGACCAGGAGTGGCGGAGAGAATGACTGAGGCACAGGTTCTTTAATAGACTGTCAAGCCGTGGAAGAAGAAGAATAAGCTCAGAAAATCATTGATATCTAGGTGCTGGATATCAAGCTGTCCAACGAGTAATCAGAACTGAGGGGGCTCTGTGGTTGGAAGATTGAATGAGACCGCGGTGCAACCTGGCTAAATTATTGGCCGAGTGAGGACTGTGCCGCCATGGTCCCGGTCCTGAGGCATTGCTCGCGTGGGTGGGGCCCCAGGGCGGCTTTGAAAAGCCCACGAACTCGTCGCAGAGGATTTGAAGGTCACCAGCCGTTCGCGAGGGGATTGTGTGAGTTGGTTTACTTTTTTTACCTTTCATTCGTTGAGGCGAGGTTCATTGAGGGGATCAATGACTGCCGCGGACGCGAATTCCCGAAGTGATGATTTAAGAGGCCGTTGGTAAATTACGAATTAATACTACCATTATTTGTAATAAAAATACTGTTTAAAAGGTAATTATTATCAATTGTATTCATAATAAACATGATTACGGGGTTTCCATAGGAGAAATGTGGTCTGATATATGAGGGGTTCGATCCAAAAGGTACTATTATCCAATTTTTGTCAAACGTGAGAAAAACGCGAAAAACCATAGCGACCTGAAAAACGTGCTATAAACCAATTATGTTATTCATTATAATATAATAAAGGCGGAAATATAACAAAGAGGCGGAAAGCGAAAAGGGACCTCTTGTCGGCAAAGCTGATTTCGAGGAGAAGGCTAAAAACTGGAATAAGTATCGATTTTTCACTTTCTATCGGTTATTGATCCTTGGACCCTCTAGAACCCAAGTGTATTGGCCTGAAAGATCGAATCGAATCGAAAGTAACCTAAATAGGAAAATATCGATTTAATAATCTAAGAATTTAAGGTAGCATTTTGAAGTTTATGGTCGTTTTTCTCAAAACCCATTTTTTCTGTTATAAAACACTAAAATACTGCAGCTTCGTCATTTTTTGAGCTACAAGGATGCTTTTGGTCTTAAATTCTTCATAAATCTATACAGATTGAGAAAATAGCAATAACTCCATTTCGTCGAACGCCGACAAGAGGTCCCTTTTCGCTTTCCGCCTCAATAATAAAATAAAAAATATTTTTGGTTGTTAAATATTTTTTAATAAATTTTATTAAAATTTAGAAATATATTATATTTCTAAATTTTAATAAAAATTATTGAAAAATATTTAACAGCCAAATATATATATATATATATATATATATATTTTCCAAAAATATTTAATATTTTTGGAAAAAAGGTAAAGTTCAAAGTAAAAATAATTTTGAACGAGATTTGAAAAATCAGATTTATGGATATAGTACTTTTTGACCGACTTCGCGAAAAAGGAGGTACTTAATTCGGGTTGTCGTGGGAGGACTTTTTTTTGGTATATTGGAAAGATGTTGGAATCCCAACATTTCGTACGGAGATTCACACATATTGCCACTCTCGCATCCTCCATCATACGACAGCAGTGACCTACTACCCAATTTATTACCTCAATGATGCCTATTCTTATTCCCGTTTTGTATTGCACGGAATATTCACCCTCATTTTTCGAAGGAATAGATTACCTTTTGCCCCAAAACAATCGCATTTTGGTGAAGAACTAACCCCGAAAATCCAGGGAAAGTGTTAACTCAATTTCGATAAAAATTGTTTTTAGTACCTTTTGGAATCAAACTCCTCGTATGGAAATCTCCAACTCTTCGGAGTTGGAGATTTCCATTTTTTTTGGAGATTTCGCTACGTTGGATATTGATACCTTGGGCATTATCGTACATAAGACGTTGAAATACATTGGAAATGCTTTACCCATCAAAATTTCCAATGTATTTCAACGTCTCATGTATGATGATGCCCAAGGTATCAAAGTATCCAACGTAGCGAAATATCCTGTGTATCAAAATATCCAATGAATCACAACGTCGGAATTTTGAAATTATCGTGTAAGGGCTAGGTGGGATAGAACAATGTTACAATTATTTTTGAAGATGATTTTGGATTTTCCACCGGTAAAATGTGCCCCCGTCCGAAACAGAAATCCAGGCCTGGCGGGGGCGGTGCAAGATCACAGACATTTGGGTGTCAAGTAGATAAAAACGCTGTTAATTATTTGTCAACTGATTATTATTCTGATCATTTATTTGTAATGGTCAGGGTCTTTCTGTTATTAGTGTCTACCTTCCAAGGGGATGGGAAAGTTGTAAACTCAAGTTAAATAATAACTAAAAGTCAATGGTTAATAAAATATTTAGTGATAATAAATAGGTAATTAATAACAAGTTGATTAAAAATCTAATTTCGGGAATTTACACAATAAATGAGCCATGTGTTATACAGCTGCAGGTATTATTATTATTATCCCTCTAATTTGTTGTAACTAGTACATACCTCAGTAATAGGATAAAAACTCAGTATAGGTAGGTATTGAAGGAAACATATATTTTCATAACTGCTATTCACTCCTCCTTGAAATGTCATGCACTTACCCAAGCTACCATCAATGGCCACCCTCCCAACAGTCATGTTAACCCTCCCTAGCTTATAAGTACAGGTTACTTAGTGACTGAAAAAGTTTGACGCCAAGGAAGCAAATAGCAAAATGTTTTCCTGATTAATCCATCATGTTTACTTTCATTAAAAGGCAGTGTCCCCAAACTGGATTCAAATCGACAAAATTTTTGTTACTGACAGTATGTGATGGAACGCTCAGTGTAGGAAGGTGCCTTTTGTTTCAGAAATCTATACAAAAATTGTCTCATCAAAATAATTACCTATTTAGAGATCACCCATTGTTTTACACCTCAACTGCGTAGTTGTATTTTCCAAATAAAACAAAAGCCAAAAAACTGTCCTTAGAGAATAATGAATGATACATTTATGACATCACCCTTTTATTATTAGCGATAAACTACTGTTTAAAAGGTAATTATTACGATTTTAGCGAATTTTCAAGAAAAATGAAGCTATTGCAAAGGGCTCAACATTTTTAACATGGACTTTTTGGAAATTTTGTTCCACTGAAATCCGTTTTGGAACATTCTAAAACGATTTCCGGAGTTTTATTCAAAAATTTTTGAAAATCCCAAGGGGTCCAAATTTTAAAAATTAGGCCAAAAAATATGTTTCTATAAATTTGCTTTAGATAATCCAAGAGAGTTACGGCCTTTTTTGCGAATTAACCCTTAGTTACACGCTAGGTGGGGAGTTACGTACGTACACGCTAGCGGGGAAATCCCCGCACATTTATTTCAACACAATTATTAATTTATGATACACTAAAAGGCACAAATTGGTTTTAAAAAGTCATGGATATAGGATGAGCTTCAACTCAATACATTTTTTTATTCAACAGGTAGGTAATAAAAATATGAATTTTGAAGTACCAAATATATAAGTAACAAAATTTATATCTATCATAATAATCAAAATTATTATTATGATTATTCAAGAACGAGGAAACATGAGGAAACATGGAACTATATATCAAGAAAAAAATATAAACGTGTGAAATCATAATAAGTAGTAGAAGTAGTATGATTATAATCATAATCATATGTGTATCAAACTTCGCAGTCTGATTGCATACTGAAGGTAAGGTAAATAATTGTTAAGGGGATCATTGTTTACTCAGTTAAAGGTCTGAGAAAAGATACCTTGGATAATGGAGGGACAATAGTGAACGGTTCATCATTCTATTTCTGTTTTTCTGAAAATGCGGGCAAATCCCCGCCTAGCGTGTAACTAAGGGTTAAGATCGAAAACACGAAAAACAATATTAAAAATGAAAAAAGTAGGTTTAGAGGGGGTTTGGAAAAAATGTTAGGAGATAAAAGTTGTTGCAAGAGCCGTAGAATCAGTCCCTAAAGTTTGGATCACCTCGTATAGACAAACCCATGCCACCAGGTTTATGCTTGAGGGTACCTAATTTCGATTTAGACAGATTTTTATTAGAGAAACTAAGAAGATTACTGGTATCAAAGGATTTTTTCTTTAGATAAGATTCGAAAATTTTCAATAAGTCTTCAGAAAAATGAGGTGAAAAAACCAATGAAACTGCGACTTTTAAAAACATGATAAATATTCCGTTTCTACCAGTGTGAGGATAAAGCAGCAAAAATTCCATTTTGGTCAATAATTTTTAGCACAAAATCAGCGAAATGTGTGAACCATACATATTCAGTATTTAGAACTTTTATCTCGAAAAATATCTACAAGGAAATCGATGGAGTTTTCACAATATTGAATGAAGGAATATCTTGATGTTTTCAAGATTTTTCATTCATGTTCCCGATGACCTGATGCTGCCATGTTAACAATACGAATCGGTAAGGAGGATTCTGTAACAAGCCGAATGAAGTTTCGTGTTCCCTGAAAATCGCCAGCTGAGACACATCGTCAATATTATCGTTACTATAAATCAGGAAGTCGTTATCACAGCAGTCAAAACGTGGAATTCCTTGATATTTTGACGCAATGTCTTCTGTTTGAGGTGATTATACGTGCCTTTGGTCGAGGCACGCGTGTTCCAGTTATCAGCTACTTCTCTCCTCAGTGATCGGGAGTAGTTCCGCTGCAGCAGAGCACAAGACAGCCAGTATAACAAGAACCACAAAGGGCTCTGAGTTGGCCAAGAAGTTCGTTCACCCTTGTTGGCAGTTTTTCTCCGTTTTTATCCTGTTTCTGGAGGTCAGAATTTTCCTTCTTGTTTTGGATCTTGAGGTATCAACAGCAACAAACCTCATTATCGACAGGGTTTTGTTTTACACAACAAGTTAGATTTTCGCGTTATCCTTCTGGCTCTTGGTGAATTCGTTCTCAATAGGTCTCTCATCAATACCATAGTGATCGGATAATTGGTAGCAACTGCGCATGCGCCACCGTGAAATCCGTAATAACCACAACTTCCAGGGATTGAGCGGGTTGTGACTATGGATGATTCCCTATAAATTTAATCGTTATTTGATCATCATGTTATTAAAGTTTTGAAAGGGACTAGGATCGAATCTTCTATACAATCGGATTGCGGATGCGATGAAGCTATGCGCTACACCCACTTGGCAGACGTTTTTATATGGTTTTGCCTCGGAAAAACAGGCATAGAAGGTCTTGTCTGTCTGAAACTCAAATTACCGGTGAATGTTTCGGTTTTAGCGGACTTGAATTTGCTCGACCTGTTCGTGACTAAGATAACAAAGATTTCCGACCTTCCAAATTGTAAAGGAAAAACATATTGTTTAGTAATGCATGCATTCCAGGGGACGTCCCATTGGATAAGCATTAGATCAGTTTAACCAGTTGGTAAGCGATAAAACTGTTTCACTCGATGTAATTTGGTTTATTACTTTAGGCAAGAAATAGTGACCCCCCCCCCCCCCCCCTAACCATTATCCACCATAACACTTCTAGCGGCGTGGGAGCCTCGAATCTGAAGAGCATTTTAAAATCCATGATCTACAATACCCAACATGCGAATTCGATTCCCCCCCCCCTCATCCAGTGGTGCCAGTCTGGCACCAAAGCGGAAATACGTCGTAACATTGAACTTTCATCTATTAGTTTTAGTAGGCGGTCCATCGAGGTTCACATCCATATTCAAGGTGAAACACACAAAAAAACACGAAATATGCGGTTTATGGTCTCCTGGCACCACTATTAGTTCTATGGTGGTACAGAGAATAATTCATGAAAATCCGAAGGTATAATGAGAATTGTTCCTCAATTTCAAAGGTTGGGTACAATTAGTAAGCAGTAAAGGAACCGAAATATTGAAAAATCGGATATTTTGTGAATATTATCCCCCCACTTGCCCCCTCCCCTTGCGAATTTTGGTACTCGGGTGAAATTATGTACAACTCGGAAGTTATTTGAGTCAAACAAAAAAAGAAACACGCAAATCGGTTGGAAATTGAGGCCTGGGCAGAGTTTACAGGATTATGCCCGCAAACGCACGTTTTTTAAGTATTAACCCCCCCTTTCCCCCCCTTAAAAGGTAAAATTCAAAATTCCGGCGCCGTAGTGCACAACTAGATAGTTTTCCGCGTCGAACAAAAAAAGAACCAGGAAAATCGGTTGAGAACTAAGGCCTGGGCAGACGACACAAGATTATGCCCAAAAACGCATGTTTTTTGAGCATTAACCCCCCCTTTCCTCCCCTTAAAAGGCAAAATTCGAAATTCCGGCGACGTAGTGCACAACTAGATAGTTTTCCGCGTCGAACAAAAAAAGAACCAGGAAAATCGGTCGAGTACTAAGGCCTGTGCAGAGTACACAAGATTTTGTTACACACACATACACACACACACACAGACATACACCTATGTTTTTTTTCGCGGATTTGGATTCAGAATGGTCTAAAACGGATTACTGTGTGGTTATTTTTTTCTGTTGAGTGTTGTCCTCCTTCACCCCAGATCGATCGCATAAGGACGCCCAAGTCTTACTGTGGGACGTCCTAAACAGTTCCTGAAGGCACATTTAGATGAGCAACTTTTCACGGCCATCTCACGGAGGGAAAGGAAAGAAGCGGTTTTCAAGATTTTGCTTGGAGGTAACTATTAACTTCTTACTACTACTAGTAGGTACCAGTAAACAATTTTTCTGTCAATTATACAAAATTCCCTTTCTTCCAGGAGATTATAAAATGTAAACTTCTATGCAATGTTCCCAATCAAGTGATATCCAAATTCCCATTTTTCGAACGATTCGAAAAATTCGAAAACAACTTGTTCCTGTTGCTTCCGAGTCTACCAAGGTAGCGGAAGCTTTGTTTTCACCTTTCAAGGATGAAAAAAAAAAAAAAAAAAAAGTTCTCCAAAATCAAAATTTCCACTCGCGTTTTACGTTTCAGACATTTTTGAACAATTTTGGTTCCGTGTCTGTGTGTCTGTCATGAATTCCTTGTAACGCGCATAACTATACGAAGTTATTGTCCGATTTCTATGCAATTTTCAGGGATTGTGCGGGTTGGTGTGTAGACGGTCCCCTATGAAAATCATCATCCCCGGACTGATAGAAGCGACTGCGCATGCGCAAACGTGAATTCCTTGTAACGGCCATAATTTCTACATTTTCCATCTGATTTCAATGAAATTTTCAGGGATGTTCAGATCAGTATTTAGATGGTCCCTTATGAAAATCACCACCTTCGGACTGATAGTAGCCACTGCGCATGCGCAAACGTGAATTTCCTTAAAACGGCCATAACTTCTATATTTTCCATCCGATTTCAATGAAATTTTCAGGGATGTTACAGATTAACTTGTTTTGATGTTTTGTGGTTAACTACTATGCATCGGATCATCTATACAATCGGGTTATGGATGCGAGAAAGCTATGTGCCACACCCACTTGGCAGACGTTTTTTTTGTGTTTCACCTTGAATACGGATGTGAACCTCGACGGACTGCCTACTAAAACTATTAGATGAAAGTTCAACGTTACGACGTATTGAAAGAGGGGGGGGGGGGGGTGAACTTGATTTCGCATGTTGGGTGTCGTAGATCATGGATTTTCAAAAGCTCTTCAAATTCGAGGCTCCCACGCCGCTAGAAATGTTATGGTGGATAATAGTTAGAGGGGGGGGATCACTATTTCTTGCCCGAAATACTAAATAAATACCATCGAGTGAAACAGTTTTATCGCTTACCAACTGGTTTACATTGATCTATCGCTTATCATCAGAGAAACGCAGTTCGAATTTTGGTCAAAGAGGTTATCGCCAGGACTGTCGTGATTGTTTCATATCGTTAGGTATACTCACATTACCTTCTGTTTTTATTAAAGAATGCTTGGTTTTGGCACATAAAAACAGTGCGGATTGGAAGAAGGGTAGCGACGTCCACGATTATCAAACTAGAGGCTGCGATAAGTTGATTTCAATATTCAATAGACTGAAAAGATGCCAAAATTCCAGTAACTATTGGGCCATAAAATTGTACAATAAACTGCCGATTAACTACAAGAAATTAGACATGAACAATTTCAAAAAGCAAATTACAAATTTTTTGAAGAATCATGCATTTTACTCAACTGATGATTTCCTCCAGTTTCACTTTTAACACAGTTTTGTTGAATCTCAAAATCACTACAAATACTACACTATACTACAAAAGTAGTACGCTCATTTATGTGCCTGACTTTGTACATACAATTTTAATTATTTACATTGTTCTTGTTATGATGGGGTTTTAATTATTCTGTAATTTGTTCCTTGGCAGTGATAGAAGCCTGGGATTTCGATTTTTGGGCTGTGATTGTATTTTGTTTTGCATTGTTGAGTTTTAATGAGTATTGTTGTGAGACATGATCTGTTAAGGGCCTTGGTCCAGCTCCGCTGTTTTTATTATTTTTATTTTCAATCTGACGTTTGTTATATACCACTGGTATGAAAAACAATAAAGAGCTCTCTCTCTCTCTCTCTCTCTCTATCCAATGGGACGTCCAATGGAATTCATGCGTTTTTATTTATTTTTTATTTAGATGAATTGCGTCTATTGAGCAGCTGAGATACCTCTAAACGTCATTTTCTCAAACTTTGTTGGGTAGTGAGTGCTTCAGCTCTTCTATAGGATTACCTACACAATCATGTGGTGGATACGAGAAGCTATGTGCCACAGCCTCCTGGTCCTTGGTCACTGCTCTCGATGTTGGAGCGACTGCTGCCTCGTCAAGCCATGTCCTTCACCTCGACGGCTCCAGACCCCAGGAGTGACGTCCAGACGAAATCTCCGAGGCTCTTCCCGCTTAAAAAATCCCCTCCTTTCACACTCCTCCTTCCCAGGTCCATGAAGCGGAGCCACACAATTGATAGGAAAGAGCGTTTCGTAGTGGAGGAGGCGGGCGAGATCCTCCACTTTCACTGCCAGGTCATTCCCCCACTCCCGTCGTCCCAGTCATCCCGGCACCGCGCGGCTATCGCATACCTGGGATTCCAGCCTCGCCGTCTCCTGTCCCCAGCCGCTGTCCCCCTCTCGCCTTCCTATTGTTGTTTCTTCTTCCACTTCCCTCTACTTTGCCACCGTTTTCGCCCGTTACTTCCTTGAAAACGTTGAATATTGTCCAGGAACCCCGGTTGGTCAGGCGGTTACCTGGGACTGTTTTGGTCACTTTGACAACAATCACGTTCCTGTCGCTCTCGCTCATTCATCACTACCTACTCGATACCTCATCATTACTCATCTCTGCAGGGGACACATCCAGACACGGATCTACAATTGCTCAAAATTTGCAAATACAATAACAATTTATTGTACATTTCTTCAAAATGTTAGAGCCATAAGCAGTTTATTATATACCCTAAATATTTCCCAATGTCTGAGAATTTTCCCAAAACGTTGGAATTTCAGGACTGAGAGAATTGATGTGGGACTCAGGCAAAATGGGAAATTACAAGTAGGTAGTCACTTATCACCATAATAATTACAGTACCAGAGAGAAAACTGCTTCATTCCAACTTCCGTTGGTTACCCACCTACTACCTGGGGCCTATTTTTTGAAAGCACTTTTCAACACTCATCACTTTTCAATTTCGAAAATAGGAAAAGTGGAAAGTAATTATGTTTTTTGATACCAATCGAAGTATGCAGAGTTTTCTGTTTTTTCAACAAAGATCATTACCGCACTTTTCACTTTTGCTCTTCATGATTCGTCTTCTGTTTTTTGTACCTTGATTTCGAAAAGAGCAGAGATGCAGAGTGAAAAGCGAGGAAAACTCTGCAAAAAGTAGCTCCTTTTGTTTTTTAAACCTCGCTCTCTTGAAAAGTTTATACTCTTGCCTTTATTTAAAGAGCTCTGGGATTTTTGAAGGCCCCGAAGGTTCGGCATCGCTGCAAGAACCCGAGCCCCAGCGGAAGGTCGAGGTATACCTGCGCGACCCCTCCGCCCGTGAACCCCCCCAACCCCCCAACAGTTTACCCTCTTCTGCAAATGCACACTTGATTCACAAATTATTTCGATCATCCCATCACCAAAATCGTGATCAGCGAGAAAAATTGAACATATCGAGTATAAACTCGAGGCAGGTACGATTGAAAAAGAGTGATGAGGAACATTCAAGTAAATTGTCTTACAGCAGAGATTTTTAACCTACCTATATCTTGATTCCAGGTATTTCCCAAATATAAGTTATACATTTAATAATAATTTTTTCTGAGCTTTGTTTACCGTATTATTGTTACAGTTGCGATTAAAAATATTGATTTGTAAGATATTTTTGGGTTGATAAATAATCTATTACGAGAGGTTATTGAATCTCCTAGTAGATTATAAATAAATAAGGCTACAATGGCACAACAAATTGAAATTTTGAGTTGACATTAGTAAATGATGTAAGGGAGAACTCAAGAAAATAGGCATTTTCACTTTACTGTTAAATTATCATAAATTTATACTCATAAACTAGTATTTTAATAACAAAGCAATATAATAATTCATAGAAAAATAATCCATTTTAGATAAGAAAGTATAGCATTCATATAAAGTATAGCCCTCTCCCGGCCAATCCACCCAAACGAATTACGCCCTCTTCGCCGAATTACAGGAAATTTGGACTCATTTTCATCAGAATAATTAGTACGTTACGAATTTAAATTACAAAAAATGTTCACCGAACGATAAATAATTAAATTGTATGTTGATAGAAGAGGAAGAGGGATGATGGGTTTTGACCGCGAAGGGTTGAGACCCCAAGGTGAGCACCTTGCAACGTTGCCACCTCTTGGCAGGGAAGGGGTTTTGGAACCCGCGGTCCAGAGCTCTTTGAATAAAGGCAAGAGTATAGTTGTTTACTTTTCAACTTTTCAAAATATTTTGCAAAGACTTTTTTCTCTTTGCAGTTGTCCTTTTCAACTTACTGGACTTAACTTACAGCTTAATTAGAGACTTTTGTGTAAGTTTTCAGTGAAGTTTTTTCAGTGCTGAATTTATTTATTTATTTTTTTTTGCGTTGATAACGATGTTACGCCGAAATATCCTGGGTTTGAGGGACGATGCGTTGGATGAAGAGGTTGGGCAAGACGGAATTATGCCAAGGCCTAGGCGATTGCGTGAGCGAATTAATTTTGAAGGCATAACTAATAATTTTAAAGAAATGTTTCGTTTGTCACCATGTCAAGTCAACCTTGTTCTCGACGTCATTGAGGAATTACACCGAATTCTGTTTGCATTTTTCCTGAATAGTTAATAGTGTGGAATAGATGAAAATCGGGCTGATTTCGGAAAATAAGTCTCCTGTTATTTTTGGGAGACAATCAAAATTTTTGATTTCAAAACTAACCGGGAAAACGGACGTGAAGCGGGAGCGCTTGCTGATTGGGCTGTTCGGATCGCCGTCTCCTCCCAGTGTTGCCCATTGGGACGACGAAATCGTGTTTTCTAAGAGAAAAGTTATCAAACAAGAACAGGGGAAACCTTATTTTCCCCATCTCGCTTTTTCTATTTTTTTCTTCAGTTTTTCGATTTTGAACTTTACTGTTTCGTGAAATTTTGCATCTGGGGACTATAGATTTCTCGATCTCAGCGCTTCAAGCGGCCATAAATGAACTATTCCAGGATGACGTCATTTTCCCGGGTTTTTTAAACATTCGTATTTTCTACACTGTTTTGTTTATTCGTAAATTAGGAAGTTCGGGCTGAAAGTTTGCCTTAGGAGGTTTTTCGAGGTGCTGAATCCGATTTTGGGGTCAAAAATAGGAAATTCCGACATGCTGAAATTCCTCATTGCAAAAACGCACTAAGCGTAGTTTGGCCCTGTCTCCCCGGGAACGATTGCTGCTAGCACTCCACTGGTTGGGTAATGGGGCACAAATGCACGGAATTGCAGCAGCCCACAATGTGGTCAAGTCGACAGTTTGTACAATCGTCAACGAAGTAGTAAATGCCGAGGTGCGTGACTTCCAAACTCCGAACATTTTGTCCCGGACGAATTCCCATGATCGGGATTGATCACAGAGGCCTGCACACAGCCTTGGCTCGGCATAACATCTTACTCCAGGCATTCACCTTCATTTCGTGTGAAATGTTTGTATCAAACTTGGAGAAGATGACACGCTTCTCTTCCTCTATGGCCTGTAGCACTGCCATCTTCATGCTGGCCGTTTCTTTTTTCTTGGCACTTGTCATAAGTACTTGGAGTTGGACCGAGGAAAAATAATGGGGTGTGCGCCTGGGTAGGAAAAACTGTTTATTGTTATTTTTAATCTAAGGTAGACCTCATTCTGAGAATTTTGGTACCAACTGCGACCTTCTAGCCTGTGTAAATCTTTTCCTATGAATTTTTAAAGTTTCGACCGTTTATGACGTCACAGTGGGCTGGGGGGTCCCGCCCAGGCGAGAGGGGCGCGTGACGTCATAAACGGTCGAAACTTTAAAAATTCATAGGAAAAGATTTACACAGGCTAGAAGGTCGCAGTTGGTACCAAAATTCTCAGGATGTTGTCTACTTTCGATTAAAAATCTAAAAAAAAATCAAGGCGCACACCCCATTGTACGAGAGTTACCGTGCGTTTTTCGTTCTGAATTTCAATTTTGTTGGCTCAGCCATGTGAAAGATGTGGTCTGTTTTATATTTTGTCGTTAATGTTATGTTATGTCCTCTAGCTTGTTCTGGTTTCTATGGATTGTTAAATAATGTTCTGTTGTTTCTGTTATGTTATGCCCTCTAGTTTTTTCTGGTCTCTATTGATTGTTGAGAATAACTAAAATAATATAGTAGGTGAATAATTATTAAGAAAATAAAATAAATAATAACATGAATAGGTAAGTAGGAAATGATTGAAAAACATCGCAGTAAAATAAAAAATAAAATGATAATAATTGATAAAAATGAATTGTTAAATTAAGGAGTTATGTAACATTGATCGAGATGATTGTGTACGACGTTTTTGGTTTTAAGGGTTTAAGGGTGTTGAACTCTCCGGGCAGATGACCTGTGGTCCGTGCCCTAAATGTTTTCTGCAATACAAACTATTATTGAATATTGTATGACAAATAAACAAATTTTTTATTCTATTCTCTTTGGTTATCTGTCCGTACAATTCCACGCCAAATCAAGAACCTACAGGATTTAGGGAATTTCTAATAAAATTCATAGTTAACAACTTTATCAGGAGGAAAAGCTAAAAAGTAAGGTCCCAACAACATAGGTCTTTACAGGGGGCAAAGTTGTGGGGGGTGAGAGAACTTCGGGTACCTATCAATTTCAGAATACTTTACAGCTTCGGGCACTCACGATGCTAAGAAGTTACGGTACTTCCAGTACTAGATCATGGTGAATAATACTAATATCAATACTATACACACTGATGCAGTAGACATTTTTAAAAAGGCTGCTAAGTGGGTGTGGCAGTGAGTGTGGCTTCATCGTATCCATAACTCGATTGTATAGATGATCCGATGCATAGTAGTTAATCTCAAAACACCAATCTCTAAGTACCAGCTATAAGTAGCAGCTGGATGGAAGATGGGAGGAAGAAGAGGAGGAATAGAATTGAAGGAGAGGCCAGAAGTAGGAGCAGCCTTTTGGCACAAAAAAAAAGGCTCACCCTGAAGTAATATGGTACAAGTGGTTCCGGGGTGAGTCCTAAGGAGAGGGAGAGGGGTTTTAGTTAGTAGGCCCAATGTATGGGGAGTTCAACACTGTTGTGGTGAACTTCCCCTTCGCTCTTAAATAGTTTCCCCACTTCCGTAAAAAAAAAAAATCCAGAGTACCTTACATCGGATTTTACGTTTGAGCATGCGCAGTGGCTACTATCAATCCGGGGGCAATGATTTCCATAGGGGACCATCTACATGCCAACCCGGATTTTTCTCTGAGAACTTCATTGAAATCGGACAATAACTTCGTATAATTTTGCCCGTTACAAAAGACACACGGACATACAGATAGACAGACACGGAACCAAAATTGTCCAGGAAGGCCCAAAACGTAAAACGAGTGTTGAAATTTAAAATTTGGAGAGAATTTTTTTCCAATAATGAAAAGTGAGAACAATACTTCCGCTTCCTTGGTAGACTCGGAAGGAATTGGTAGAATTGAATTGTATAGACTTGAACTTTCTACTCCTCATCCAAAGGGACTCCCCTGGAATGCATACAATTACAACACCACTCGTTTCCACATGTTTGGTGGGCAGACTAGTACCCATCGTATCAGTTTCAAAGAGGTACATCTCGTACTTAACGAGACCATAAATTTACGAAACCTCTTAGCTCCATCAGCCTCAACGTTCGCTTTAATCACCTTCAATCTTCATTCCTTTCATGGGAGTGAAATCCTCCGGTTCGGAATGTATTTTGAGATCGCACGCGAAATTCTATTTCAAGGAGATCGGCCTTCGAAATCGAAAGAAATTATAGGAAGCGTGAGCTGTTTGAGGCTAATGACAGGTCCAAAATGCGAAACCAGGTCCAGGAGTCGAGCCGGGGAGCCCGTGGCAGTCCAGATGTTTGGATCGGATCGATTCAGGCAAATCAGTACCTGCGGGAGATTTTTGGCGAATGTCTATTAAGATAAAAATGAGGTGGAGGAGTTCTACTCTGAATCTTTACATCCTGAATGGTTAACCAAGGAATTTCACACCAGAAAGGCGAGCTCGGAAACAGAATCATCGCAGTCATATCCGCATGTTTTCCTGGCTTTGAAATTTCTTGACTTATCTAACGATTTTTTTTTTCGCTTTCAAGATGAAAAGGAGTTTTGGTGAAAAAAACAAAAATCTCACTGCTTCCGAATCTACTAAGGTAGAGGAAGCATCGATGTCACACGAGGTGGAAAAAATGTCCTACGACTAAAACCTCTAGGGAAAAGAAGCAGAAGAAATTAATGTTTGCATAATTCGGTGGACTGTATAGCTTCTTCACAACACTTAGAAAATATAGTTGGTCGAAAATTCTCATCATTTTATTGAGCAATTTTTTCTTGAATCAGTAAACAAAATGACTGGACATTGCCCGATATCCTTTCTCCCAGTTTTGCCAAAATTGTTGCTATCCAGCGGCTTAAACTATTAATACAGTATAGATAATCGATTCCGCATCACCAATAATTGGTCCCTAATTATTAATTGGACCCTAATTATTAGGGTTCAGCGGAAAACACTTAACGATAGACCAAGTCCATCGTATCAAAAACACCATAGAAAAGGCACTCGAAGGTTAAAAAAAGGCTGCGCAAGCATTTCCTTAGACGTTGCTTAGGATTTTGGCACAAAGGTTTGGAGATCAAACTGCACAGGGCAGTATTCTCTATTTTTTAAGTACTATTTTGAAAATCGACATGTCAGGGTGAAGCAAGGTGAGTATGAGCAGCACTCAAAATTGAAGCCCATGTAAGCAGGAGACCTGCGAGGAAGCGTGCTGGGTCCTGTACTGAACCTTACGTACACTCTAGATCTGCCTCAACATTAAGAAACAATGAATGTTACATTTGCTGACGATCTATTATATCCTTCGTAGAAGATGCAACTCGAATACTACAAACCTCCATCAATCAGGTAACTAATTGGACAAAGAAGTCGAGATTAAAACTGAAAGACTCGAAATCAGCGCACACATTAACTTTATCAACAGGAATAATTCGCCCAATCTGGACGTACGAGATAAGAGATAAGCTCTGGGGTTGTGCCAAGAAATCTAACATTAAACGAATGCAGACTTTCCTAAACAAAATACCTACTAAGAAGTTGAATCTCACGACAGGGAAAAGAGCCAATACGCCACGACGACAAAATTGCTGATTCCTTCCTCTACAAGATGAAAAAGGAATCAGGTAGAACAACATAAACATAAAGCAGGTGTTTGGGAAACATTCAGAAGATCAGCGGCACCTGATGTTCATCAAACTTACCTGTTGAAGGGCCAATAAAACCACTCGTTTTTTATTAATTGGGAATAATTTTAGACCTATTGGATCAAACTAAAATCCAAGGATAGCGCCGTAACCAGAAAAATGGCCATGAGAATTCTCGGTGCGATTCTGTGACCTCAATTAGATTAGAGCTCACCAAAATTTGTATTTTGGCATATTGGCCCATTTCTCAGCTGGTTTCGTTATTCATCATCCAACGTAAATATCGCTCCAAGAATACAAGTGGCAAGTCGAAAATCACTTCTTTAGAAGGATTGAGTTCAGAAAATTGCTTAAAAAATTCCTCAATTTTTATTGAACATAAGTGGTTAGCGCCGTCACAAGGTTTCTAACCATCCGCTCTACTGACAATAAACCCCCAAAAAAATTGTAGTCAAATTCTGAAATGAATTTTTGGAACACGAAACTCAGTGGTCACGGTACATAGCATAAAATTATGCTATGTACCGTGACCACTCAGTTCAATTTTCTAAGCTTTTAACTAAGCGTTAATTTTAACGCCTCAAGTTTTCACAATGTTGTGTCTATTCCCATTTTTAAAAAAACAATTTTTCCAAAAATCCGTAAGATGAATAAGATTGTTTGACAATTTCAACATTTTGGAGGGACTAGATTAATGAATTGAATATTGAATCCATTGAAACAGTACTTTTATTTGGTATAGAATGTCTACTATCGGAAGGGCCCCTCCCCCTCCCTGGCTTATCGTAGTACTGCCTACTGCAACTACTGCTCTCAAGTGTTAGCTATAGATACTAAGATCTATCTGTTTATATTAAACACTCAAAAATTAGGTTTTTGTTTGTTAGACAACTCTTCTTGAGGTGCAATATGCTATAAATACAATGAAGTATTGGGATTCAGCGCAAGATTGTCTCCAATACCAACCGATGAAAATGATGTCAATACAATAATTCTAGTAGAGAAGTCCGTTAACATAAGGACGGATATTGTTTGGTGATATTGCCATCAGAAAAACAAGCGAGAGATCGCCGAAAATAGCCCTCAAGTTTACACTGAGTCATCAACATTTGCGCAACTGTCCTTTGATTAGTTGCCGACACCTGATTGCCATTGTGGAAGCCATCGGGATGAGTTTGGAGACTGAACCTGAATGATTCATATTCATCGGAATATAGCTTGTTGTTTATGAATGGCGAGGTGGCACCAATTTTCATTTTTGAATTGGGCATGATCACTTAAAATAATGGCATCATTTTGATGAATCTTATGAGGTTAACCTCGTGACAGTCTCCTATGAATATCATCAATGATTTTACTTACATCAATTTCTCACGTCCTGATTTTGCTCACTTTTTAAGGGTAGTTGGGTGCTGGACCTAAGAGGAATGTACATTGATTTCTTCGAGATCCGATCAATAGAATAGGAGAAAGATCCTCTTTTTTTTTTTTAACTCCCCTCAAAGACAAATTGTCTTTTGTGACGGAGGGGGCACGCCATAAATAAAAATAAATAAAAATGAAAAAATAAATCAAATATAATGGGGAGGACGCCCAGGACTCACCCGACGCCGGCGCTAGGGATAAGTGAAGATGAGGAAGGTGGGGGGGTGGGAGAGAAGGATGAAGGGAAGTGCCTCTATAAAACGACCACCAGTTCAAATATGAGCCGAGCAGGACACGGGTGGTGGTACCACGGAGTACGCCTACTGAGATGCCCAACTCGCGCAACTCCGTGGCACTTTTCCCGCACCACGACAATATAGACGTGTTGCAGTGTCAACTCAGAAAATCTTCAACAAGTGAAAATTCACCCTTCTTATTGGGAACAGCCTTCATTCAGCAAAACAGCTTGAACATTTTTATAAACCAAATAGTTCAAAAGTCCAAGTTTTTTAATGTCATGGAAAAAATACAGCTCATCCAACTGGCGGACGTTTTCAAGATCTTGGAAGGCTGAAACTATTTGTCCGTCAGAACACGTCTTTTCACACGATCAAATTAGTCAACTTTCATTACTTTTCAACTATTACTATTAGGATACTTTATTAGTAAAAGGAAAAATGGGAAAACTTCTACAAGAGCCGCGCATAGCTCAGAAAATACCGAACGGAATAGGACTTTGGACACCAATAATGAGGCTCATTTTAGCAGGTGTTATCTCTTTTCTACTTGATAATGTGAATGAGGTGGTTGGAAGGGTCGAAATTTCATTTTGGAAAGACTATTTTTTGGGAAGCGTTTCTGGAAATTTTAGTTAAGTACAGTTAAGTACTTCAAAAGAGATTCACTACACAGAAAGTTTTGTTGAAATGTCATGCAAGTTCTCCCCCATTGTTTCAGATAAAAAATAACAATTTTTTCTTTAATACGTATCTAGCTGCTAACGTCCAGGATGAGATGGGATTGTTGACAGTTGCGGGTGTTTTTAAAGTTATTGAACTATTTTCGAGTTACAGCTTTTTGAGAGCTTGTTGAACAACATTGGTAACTGAAATCATTGACTGATTTATCATAAGTTTTCATTAGGAGCGAACGGTTGGCCCAAGACCTTTGGGTGGTCTCATTCGATTCTAAAAATTCAATACTATTTTAAATTATACAAACAACAATTCCTTTAAATCAACAGTTTTTGAAAATTTCAGCCCTTAAAAGTAACTGACATAATAAAAAACTTCGGGACACAACTAGACCCCATATCGATACCTATATCGTCCATCCACCTTCCAATTTTTTTTAATTTTAGAAAAACTCAAATTCAACAAAACTAATATTGAGTTTTCTTGACGATAATAGCTTGAAAATTTATTGAGGAAATTAAAGAGTTTAGTAATAAGCCATTATTTTAGGAATTGTGCATTGGTCATAATTTCTTTTGCGTTTTTATCAAAACTCCATTTTTGGACATAGCTCCTTTGTGCTTTAAGGTGTCGATATATGAAGCCCATATACCAAATTTCACCAAAATCGGTCCTTGAGAACTAAGGAAAGTGCCGCGTACGGCGGACAAATTTCTATTCGATTTTGGTTTATTTTCAATAATGAGCCTTTGAAATCGACCAAGAAAAAAAAATTGTCGACCTCCCGAAAATTTGTTGGTTTACGTTTCAAGGGAAGTAGAATCCAAAAATCGAAAAAAATAGTAATGCATTTTTAGAATCGAATGAGACCACACAGAGCTCTTTAGGACCACATAGGTTGGTCCTGCGCAAAAGAGGCCTAATTTCCTTTCAAATTTTAGCTGACCAAAATCCAATTGTGGTTCGTTTCTTACTATTGTACTGAGTTTTGCGTCCTTAGCAAACAGTAATCACATTTCCTAATAATTAAGACAAACTCAACTCCCTGTTGATAGTGAAGTAATAATACGGTTGGTAGTCAATGGCAAAACTGTGTTCTTTGCAGGCGAGTGATCTACGAGTATACCGAAAATACAAGTCGTATACAGAAAAATAATAAACCTTTGCGTAATAATTTGCAGAGTTTTTGGATTCTACGTACCTTGAAACGTAAACGTTGACAATTTTTTTTCTTGGTCCATTCCAAAGGTTCATTATTGAAAATAATAAACCAAAAAAAATCTAAAAATAGTTGCTCTTACAAGGGTCAATGGGGCAGTCATTGACCTCGGGGAAAGTCATTGACACCTTTCGAAATCAAGGTGACCAGGAATGGAAATCCAAGGGAACGAATTGCAAACGGTCAAAGTCGACTGGTTTCATCGCAGTAAATGGCTTTTTCTGAACGAAATAAGTAAAGGATGAGAAGGAAAGCCAGCTGATATCGGAATTGCAGGTAGAACGATCGAAGGGGAAAAAAAAAAGATTAGACGAGTGGGCCGGCGGGAAAGGTGCAGGGGCCGAGGAATGCCGCTACCAGCCTTGCGCTAGTCTCAACCTTGAGGCCCCCACCTGCTGGCAGCCACATGGGTGTACCCTTGTACCTCAGATGAGGGGGTCCGCGTACACCGAATTCACAATGCGCAACCAGCGTTCTCGCAATGTATTCCCGAGAACAGCCAACGTCACCTGCCCACCACCTGCACCAGATCTTCGTCAACATCTCAACTTACCACCTCACCAAGATAACAATAGCCCAGTCAATTTATACCTACCTCTAACATTGGAACGGTGGGGGTACCTACGAATTTTTAAATATGGCCCTCTAAGGGTAGTTTAGTCCCAAATTTGCAACCCCAAACCCCTGTACTACTGTCGTAGTGCGCTAAAAACCATATAAAAAGTATGCCCTTTTTTCAGTTTTCAACGATAACTTCTAACCTATGATAATTTCTATCATTCTTGCCCAGTAACTTTTTAAAATAGGTTAAATTTGCTACAGCCTGAGACCAACTTGACTTCTGTAGGGTTAACCCCTGGTGTGTATAAACCCTCTGATGGACTCCCACCCAGTGGATAAAGGGTCTGACAGACACGCAGCAAGTGTAAAGTTGTTTTTGAGACAAATGATAGGTTAATTAATATATTTTTCGTCGTACCAACATTTCATTATTATTCATAGTCATATCAACATTTTATAATTATTTCGTCTCACCTCACTCTGACAGAAGCCAAAATAGCCAAGGAGATTGAAATAGCAAGAGGAAGAGGAAAGGCAGTGTCCTTCTGTTGGATAAGAAGCCACACGGGTGTGACGGGGAATGCTATAGCCGATAGTGAAGCAAAACGTGCTGCCATCCTCCCTGAACCGAATGCTTCCCATACCTACCCGCCTACGGATCTTAAACAGATTTCCAATATGAAAGTCCTGAGGAAATGGAGAAAAAAGCATCTAGCCCTCTGTTGGCGAGTGAAAAAAAAAAATAAATAAATAAAAAATAAAAAAAATAAAGAAGCCAAGTTTTCAATTAAACTACCTACCAGGTACCGAAATTCAAGTTGTTTCCCACCCATCAATTATCTAAACAACAGGCAATTTATTGTTGAATAGGAAAATACATTCTTCTCGTGACTTTTGCTCAGCACACTTATTTTTTATTTATAAATAATAATTGTAGACTTAGGTCCTATTCTGATTAACAGCTCTGCTATCACCCATCTTTAAAAGGTTATGGGCCCAGCACGCTTCCACCTCACAGCTGGCAACAGGTACAAGGAGCTTTTCCCCTTACCATCGAAGACCCCATGGTTCAATTCAATCGCAGGAACGAGATCTAGAGCCTTCTACAAAACGATTTGTAAATTACGTATAGGTCACTGCAACACCAAAGCATACCTTCACAAGATCAACGTGGCTCCCTCCCACCAAACCGCACGAGACACATTCCAGACAGCTCTGCATCAGAAAACAACAAGCCCGTTTAATCTGGACACCATCCTAGGAGTATGTAACATGGACATTTATGATTTATTATTATTTGACGAAGGCAAATATTTCTGTCTATAAACTAAGCATTTTTTACCATTGACACAACCATTTTATTAAGGCTATATAAATCCATTTCGATGCCAATAAAAAATTTTTTTTTTTAAATTGTTAGTAATAACAAAGTAACTAGACTTACTCCCAAGTAGTCTATGGGGTCTAATTTGAACAGAATTTCAAAAACTATGATCTACGATACCCAACATGCGAATTCGAGTTCACCCCCCCCCCCCATACCCCTTCCAATACTCCTGCGTTGCTAGTATAGGTAGGTAATCCGCAGAAGTTTCTGGGGTGTCCTGGCGCCATGGTGGCACAAAGAATACATAATTCATGAAAGTACAGAGCTATGTTGATAATGTCCCCTCATTTCAAATTCAAATTTCATAATTTGGGTACTATTAGCAAGCTATAAAGGAACCGAAATATTTAAAAATCGGATATTTTGTGAATATTATCCCCCTACTCACGCTAATTTCGATTTCTGGTCATTCAAACTCTCCGAACAAAAAATAATTTCGCAAATTGGTTGGAAATTGAGGCAAAATTATGGTTTTTTGGTTGCCTGTGTATAAAGTGTCTGAGGGACACGGTGGTTTTCAGAAAACAGGGAAAAAAGTACTTTTCCTGGCGGTTAGATCACAGCTGAAGGTTTGAAATGGAACCTTCTATAAAGGGGGACAGTATCAGAACGCCTGGGATATTCAAGATGCTCACTGCTGTCAAAATACTTCATTGAAATCTCCCTCGTGTCTGTCAGACACTTTATACACACCAGGGGTAAATAATAACCTAGATGAAGCAATAAAAAAATAAGTAATTTTTCCAAAAAGCGAATTTTTTCATAAAAACCTACTGGGCAAGAATGATCGAAATTGTCATATTTTATTCGTTTTAAAAACTGAAAAAAAGCACAAACATTTCATGGTTTTTGGTGCCGTAAGAAGCACAGGGTTTTCAGGGTTGCAAATTTGAAAATAACCTACCCATAGGGGTCCTAACAACATATTAAAAAAATCGTAAATACCCCCACAATTGCAATGTTTAGCCCTTTTAGCGAATTTTCAAGGAAAATGAAGCTATTTAAAAAATAAATTGACTGGGCTAATACGGACCTGCGGATTCATGAAAATTGAAAGAAGAGCATTTACCCTTACAGTAGCTATTCCATAACCAAAAGAGGCAGAACTATAATCTGTAATTCTCACAGTGTAGGGAATAGAGGTTTTTCGAAATGCGGCATGTAGGTGCCCTCATCATTGTACGCCAAAAATCAATAATTTCACTGTGGTTATAAATTTATAATTAAATAAGGGATATATAGATCGCAGAAACTTGTATTCGGCTCTGAGAAACTTCGGAATACCTGCCAAACTGGTGAAACTGGCAAAAATGACGATGGAAAATGCCAGGTCAAAAGTTGTTGTTTGTGGCAGAGCAGGCGAACCTTTCCCTGTGGAAACTGGAGTAAGACAGGGGGACTCACTGTCAGCCGTGTTGTTCAACCTCGCCCTCCATGCAGCCGTTGGAGCTGCAGATAACAAAGGGACCATTTTTGTGAAGTCAAGCCAAATTTGTGCGCATGCAGATGACATAATGATAGTGGCCAGAAGTCAAGGTGCGCTGAGAGAAGTCTTCTGGACAATAGAGACGAATTGTCGCCAAATGGGCTTGAGACTGAACGAAGGAAAGACCAAATATATGCAATTAGACTCAGGCTCGAGAAGAAGACCGATCCAAAACATCACATTAGGGGAATACAACTTTGAAGGAGTTAGAAGTTTTAACTATCTAGGATCACTAATCACTGATGACAATGGTATGAAAATTGAAGTGAATAAACGAATCCTCTCAGGTAATCGTGCATTCTTTGCAAGCATCAAATTGTTCAAATCAAGGTTGTTGTCCCGCACTTCAAAGCTGCTCCTACACAAATCGTTAATACGTCCAGTCGTCTGCTACGGATCTGAAGCCTGGACTTTAACAAATAAGGATGAGAAATCTCTCCGAATTTTCGAACGAAGAATAGTCCGAAGGATAATGGGACCAGTGAACGACCGAGGCCAATGGAGGATTCGTACGAATCAAGAAATTGACGAGTTTCTTCAAAAAGAAGATATTGTCCGATTTATTAAAAGTAATCGTATACGTTGGCTTGGGCATGTTGCACGTCAAGACGCAGATGCTCCCACTGTGAAGGCACTTCAGGCTAGGATGATGGGTACTAGACGACGCGGACGACCAAAAGTTAGATGGCTGGATGATGTAGTGGCCGATCTTCGAAAGCTGGGAATAAGAGATTGGAAGAATGAGGCACTGGATAGAGTGGCCTGGAGGAGAAAAGTCTTGGAGGCCAAAGTTCACTCCGAACTGTAGAGTCATTTAAAGAAAGAAAGAAGAATTAAATAAGGGAAAATGCTTGTTTTTGTTTCCTTAGACCGTCGAGGTAAGAAAAGCTTCAATTTGTTCAGAAGGACAAAAAAATATTTTCTTCAAAACTATTTGCATTTTGAAAGAGTTTGATCCCGAGCTGAATAATGGAGACACACGTGTTCCATGGCAGTCTGTTGGTCTGTCTGAGGTAAAATCCACGTCCCTGACCAAACCACAGGAAAACGATGGAATTGTCAAGGTTTGGATTGCTTCGGGATGGTCCGCTCTGAATTTCATTGTAACCAGAGAAACCATAGCGTCTGCGCAGGCCCAAATATGATTCATTCTTTTAACACCAATTTCTCACAATAAAATCCAAATACTGCTTCAATTCGGAGGCTGGTTCGAGATTACGCCAAAAATGAGAGCTTATTGATTCAATCAAGGTCCGATCAGAAGGGGCCACATGTGATGAGTGGAAATTCAAGATAATCGTTAACGACTCCACAATCGTGTTGCTGTTTATCGGCCTATGAAGTCATCAACACGATCGCAAAAAACAACGGTCCTTGTCAATAATACACCAAATCATTCTACAAATCTAAGCTATTCTAAGTGAGGAAACTACACTGCCCACCTTACTTGGTTACGTTTTCTGCGTTGACAAATTGCTTCGAAAAATTTGGTGGGCTGTGACAGCTCACTGAGGAATTCGAAGTAATCAACAGTATTTGCTAAGATAAAAACCATCTTGTTGGAACCTTGGAGTACTTGAAGATAAGGAGTTTCGAAATAAACGACGGAATTTGAGAATGGAGGGGCAACTTTGAAAGAAATATCATTATTGTGTAAACACGAAAATATCATGAAAATACGTAAATTAAAATCTTATCATAAATAGGCAAATTTGTTTGATTATAAACAAATTCAATCAAAATGGATCAACTCGAAATTCAGTTGGATAACGTTAAATGGTAAATCAATAGGTTGTTTGTAGATTTGGGAGATCGCAATATAATGGCGATTCAAATCATTGTAGACATATTTATGAATAGAGACTAAATTTGAAGCCATAAAGACGAAGCCGAATAATAATGCCACGACAATCGTGAATAAAATGCTGTGCTGATTACGATATTATTTGAAGTGGGCATCAAAATAGTTCAAAAAAGCACTTATTTGTTCGAAAGTCTGTTTTTCTTCAAGTAACGAAAGTAATATGGAGATGATAAAGGAAATACGCAGAGTTTCTATACTTAAAAATCTAATTCAGGTATTAGCAGGAAAAATCTTTGTAGGATTGGAGTAATTAAAACGAATTTGAGGAAAATTCATGCTGATCATGAATATACATCGGTTATCTACTGGAAGCCACAATCCCCCCCCCCTCTTCATCAGAGGGAGCCTCAAGCCTGAACGCTGATTTCGTTTTGAAAAATCCACGGTTTTCCGCGTTCAAACACCAATTTCCCCCACAAATTTCATATCAAACCTGAAAAATTGATGACCGTTGTGAAGCTTATAAAATGGAGTAAGTTTTAACCCATTTCAAGCCAAGGGTGGAAATAACAGAGAAGTGAGAGGAGGACGAACTCTTTTATAAGATGGCGGCCGCAATAAGGCATAATTTGCTCACCAATTGAGAGCGAAAATTCTCCAAATTTTACACTTTAATTGGTTTTAAGAGGCCTCAGTCTTCCAAATCGATGTGATTTATTCGACTGGTGGCTCAGAACGCTCAATCGCCCAGGATTGAATTTGAGCCACCATAATCATGCTTTCGGCCAAAAGGCCTCCTTTTCAACAAACAAAAAAATTCCAAAGTCGCATCGAGCTCCGAATGTCAAAGAATTGTTTTTGACGAGTATAGGAACAGCATGAACGAGAAAAAATTAAAATAAGAAAAATATTTTCCACTATTTTCAATATTTAAAAAAAGTCGATGCGAAAACGCATCAGTGGCCGGAAATGGGATAAGCTTCGGAGAGCCTCTGAAAATGGCTGTGTTTTATCGAGAAAAATTCACCAAAATCTTTGAAAAAAAAACAAAGAAATTAACAAATTTTTGAAAAATTTAAAAAATGTAAAATTTTAAGTTTGAGATAGAAAAACTATTCTAATTTAGTTTTCCTGGGCGGGTCAAGAGCTTATCACATGGGAAATTTAACGCTTTTACTAACAGTCTAATCAGATATGAGTTTGCATGGAAAATGATATAGTTATGACCATTTTAGTAGTTCTAGAATCGACTCCTGAAGTAATATTAATTGATTCCGGGACACCCTGTTTAAGTTGAAAATATTGTGTTTAAGGAGAACCTGAAAATGACATTGTATGAAATTCGCGAAAATTTGGCTTTTATAGGAAGAAGGCGAACCGAGTACAAGTAAATTAAAATATAACAACACAGGACGCGCGAGAAGGATATGTGCATATTTCAAGAGGCTGATAACTGAATATCACCTCGCGGAAACCGGATTCCTATTATGAAAGCGGTAAGGAATGTTGAGTGATGGGTGGGGATAATGGGGACCTCAAGGAGACACCGTCGTGTCGACTTCTGGGGCCCATCCACGATTCACTTCCCATATGTCCGAGATAAAAATTCCCGATGCTGCTGCACTGTATTGTGGTGTATCCAGGTCGTGGTCCAGTGTTGGAGAGCATTTCATGGCATTGAACACGTCGAGGGTAACTTGGGGCCTCCAACGCTGTGACGAAACAGGATGGGGCAGAAATAACATTTTGACGTCAAATTTATGCAGAAATTTTAAGCAGTCTACTAGGCCATAAAAACAAAGAAGTCACGTCGAATAAGGTTACGCTTTTTGGCGGAAATTTGGAATTCCGACACATTCTGGATTGACCCCAGCGATAAGACATATTCATCTCAAAACTTCTTTTATTTTTATAGAAACTGTAAGTTTGAAAAATCGCATCATCCACGTTGACCGTTAAGGGGAAAGCATCAATAGTGGACACTGTACCAGTAGTGGACACTCTGGAAAAAAAGTTGTAGAATAAGGATTTGGGTTGAGCTGGGCACTTGATGCTTTTTGGATTCACTAAAGTAACATCCAATTAAACGTGAAGAACAAGAAGAAGACGTTAGAGTTAAGGTGAAAAACAATGACTCAGCATCAAAACAACCAGTCGGTGAGAGTAGTGATTTCGTGCAGGACGTTGTGAAAAATACTAAGGAAAAGAAGGTAAGTTTTAAGAAATATTCATACATAATCTTCAAATATTTGTGCCCATTGGTTTGAATAATCACTTCAGTAACTAATTAGATGATTTTCCGGCCGCTTAAGTTCGTTTATGTTGGTAAACTGGGCTTTTTAAGCATGTCCGCTTCAAGTGCAGCAAAAATGTTGGATGCTCTAGTAGTGGACACCCCTGTTCACTACTGGCGCATCTTCCCTTTTCGAGAGAGGTTATTTTTTTATTTGCCACTTATTCGTTTACATTGCAACTAGCTCACGATACGATTTTCAAATGAATCTAATGTTGCGGACCAGAGGCGGACAGGGGTGTCCTCTACTAGTACAAGAGATGTCCACTACTAGTACAGAGGTATCCTCTACTGGTACATGAACTGTCCTCTACTAGTGCTCACTTTATTCTTCTATTTGAATGGCATTTTTTTGGGATTTTCTATTGATTGTTTATTTTTACTTTCTTCCATAGCAAAAATGAAGCACAGAAGAAAAGAGGAGGAGGGATGCGAAAAAAGAAAATTCAAAATTACTTTCAACAACAGTTGGATCAGGCGATAAGGGATGGATTACAAGAAACGGGTTCTTGTAAAACATATTATCTCACGCATATTTTAAAATTTTCTGTGATTTCAGGGCCTTGCAACAATTTGTTCTATGTGTTAGTATGATTGAATAAATGATTATACATGATTTTGAACCAAATTTTACATTGCTTTGTTGATATACACCACGTGTCCACTACTGGGTCATCAAGTGTCCACTACATCGACATTCAAAAATTTTAGCTGTCCACTACTGGCGTATTCTATTATTCCACAAATTTTGACTTTATTTCTACAAAAATTTATAAAATTTGTGATTCCATCGATTAAAATCAATGAAAAAAGGTCTGAAGAACATGCAGACACCCAAAAAACAGTTTTAAAGCTAAAAATGTATGAGGAAACACAAAAAAACGCACACGATTTTCCGAACATGTCCACTACTGGTGCTTTCCCCTTATTGGCTGTGCATTGCCGAAGGCGTTCCTGGAAATTTTCCATCACCCTTCGAGTCATTTCTGGTCGAATCGCGTTGATTTCTTGCCCGATCCTCTCCTTAGAATCATTACGAATGAGGTCTGTGCTTAAACACCTTCTTTTTGAGATTTACCCACAGGAAAAAATCGCAAGGGGATAAGTCTGGTGACCACCCCAAGTCACCCCTCAACGAGATCAATCTGTCAGGGAACACTTCCCTCAAAACTCCTAGAGAACGCCGAAATGTGTGGGCTGTGGCTACGTCCTGTTGGAACCACACATCTTCAGCGTCGATTTTGAAGAAGTTGAAGTACAGAACTCGTACTCTGGATTATTTATAGGAGAGGATCAGGCCAGAAATCGGCGCCTTTCCATCAGAAATGACTCGAAGAGCGGAGGAAAATTTCCTGGAACGCCTTCGGCCAATAACGCCAATAACGGTCAACATTTGGAAAATGTGTTTTTTGAAACTTACTGAAATAGAACTATTTCCTTTGTACTTGTAGGAAATGATACAAACTTTTTTTTGGCATGGAACATGCTTTAGCCATCACTTAACTGGGCAAAAACCTGACGAAACCGTGGAACGGAAGTACCGCGGGATTTTGTAATGATTTTCACTTACAACCGACCCATTTCTAGGGAAACGTAGTTAGTTAGTTAGATCCTTTAGTTTTGATCCCACGAAAATCGTTCGCCACTCGTTGAAAAGCCCTCAATTTATGCGTAAATTAGGTATGTACTGCCACAACAGCTGTAAATATGGACGAAGCTGAGATATATCGATACCTTAAAGCACAAAGGAGCTATGTCCATCCATCTTCCACATTTTTTTCTTTTTTTAAATTTCAGAAAAACTCAAATTCAACAAAACTATTATTGAGTTTTCTTGACGATAATAGCTTGCAAATTTATTGAGGAAATTAAAAGAGTTTAGTGTAATAAGCCATTATTTTAGGAATTGTGCTTTGGTGATAATTTCTTTTGCTTTTTTCTCGAAACTCCGTTTTTGGACATAGCACCTTTGTGCTTTAAGGTATCGATATATACCTCTTATTTAAAAGAACTGTAAACAACCTTCGCGGTAAAAACCAAAATCGATTTAGTGGATTATATTGATGTTGTTGGTTGGCTTGGTTTTTACGAATGTAATCAAAGGATCTTCAGATTTTGTTATGAACGCGGGCGGAGGAGTTGTGATGTGTTCTCTGACGCTTTAGATGTTTTCAATTTCTTAATAATAAGAATACCTTTGGGATCAAGAGGTGAATGAAATAACGAGCAATTTGAAAAGCTGGCCCTTAAAGAGCTAAATTAAAACAACAGATTAATGATATGTAATATTGCTAGATGGATTGTATTTAATATTCAGTTGCAATAATAAATCACGTTAAAAAAAAAGACATCAAATTCCTAGTAAAAGGAAACAGCAGACCAACAAAACACGGCTGAAGCATGTTCCATGTTTTCTGAATTTTAGCCGAAGGCTCTAAGCAGCAACCAGCCGGGGGTCCAGGGGGCTTGCTTCCTGGCGATGCTCGAAGGGACGAGTTTTCTCTAGACATTGTTTTTTAAAGCCCTTCAAAATGTGTCAGTTTTTTCTGCTTCACCCAGTATACATCTCAGCTGACTAAAATAGTGTAGGTCTACTCATTTATAACCACATTGATTGAGTTGTCACTTGGAGTCACTAGTGAGTAAAGGAGGAGGATGTGGAGGAAGCTCAACCTCATATTCGGGCAAAGATGACCTGATATGGTGTTTTTGTCCCTCTATCTTCCCCAACGAAACTGACAATGAGTCACAGAGTGCTATTCGTGAATGATGGAACGTTTTACGATTGTCTGAGAAAATGAAATGAAACGTTTGAGATGATCAACTGAACCAGGCCTTGGGAATGCTGGAATTGGAGGAATCGTTGCCTCAGTGAGTAATCGTTTTAATGTTCACCATAAAGTGATCATGAGGGCCTGATTCCTTGAGAACAATAAATGTTGTGACAAATCTTTGATAATCATATCAACCCAGCGTACGTGGTGGCCGCCAGGAAGGAGAATTCTAGTGGATTTCTGGGAGGTACGTTTCAAATTTCGAGTAGTTTAATAGGAGCCTCCTGCCTGAATAATATGAACTAAGGCTTACATAGTGAATGAACTGCTTGCTATACCTGGACTTTAAATCAAATAAACTCTAGTTCAACCAATGCTCAACTTGTGAGACACGCCGATGGAAGTGTGTTATTCTTCTGGGATGTTAAATTCCTCCCAAACTTTGAAAAAAATTCGTTTTAAAAGTCAGAATCGAACATTGAAAAAAATCGGAGCCGAGGACGACGGGATCGGGAGTAATATTTTGTGGGGTGTTTAATGGTCGTAATCGGAGGGCGGTAGGAATTCCGCCAGTTCGCCTTGACTGAGCTCGCTGATGATTCAGACAGCAAATATCCACTCTATCGGATCCACGGAGAAACAGGAGCGGAGTGAGGAAATCGACTCTTCGCAGGTGACGCCGATCTGCGCAAGGAAAAGCGGGTTGAAGTCACTGTGACGCAGGCCAGTCGATTTCCAAACCAGGAAACGACAGTAAGAATAGTACTGAGAAGACGAAACCTTCAACGACCCCTACATCCCAGAACACTGATATTCCTTACCTATCCTCCGCGTAAATCATTACAAACTGGAGTAATATAAAAAAAAGTCTGCCAAGTGGGGTGGGCAGTGTAGCTAACATAGAAGAACAATGACAAATATAATTTTTGGAGTGAAAACGCTTGATTTCAAGATTTGAGATCTTGCTTAATTCCAACGTCCCCATGACTTTTCCCGAGATCGCTTTAAGAAGAAAGCTCTAACATGGTTGATTGAAAACGGGCTAGATTCATGCGATAAAATGTTGATTAGCTGCTACAAGATTTAATTTTTGGCAAATTAAATCTTGTATATTTTATTAAATTTTATTTGTATATTTTATTAATTTAGTTCTATTATTATTGTTATTATTTTTCTACTCTTCATCCGCAAACTTCATTATACATTAGAATCATAACATTTCATTATACAATATTGTACGATCGAAATCGATCCAGACTTCTCTTTCTTTTACTTAGTATTGAGAAACCTATCAATACATACTTATATAAATTAATTTTGTAGAGACTCCTTTACGACGCTACAGAGCTAAGCTCCATGACGTAAGGGTTCCACATGTATTATTTTGTATTTTATGCTACATATATATGTAAATCAAGGAATAAAAATTATTTTTTTGAATTTGAATTTGAAAAATTTGAACGTTTTCACGTTTCACGAATTTTTTTATTTTTTTAAATATAGATCACTTGCCTGCAAAGAACTGCTTTGCCTTTGTCAGTACCTACGAACCATATTATTTTCCCTACACAATCAAGTTTATTTGGAAGAAATAAAAGCTTCACTCACAATTAGAGTTGTTGGTGCTTTCATTAAGAAAATAGATTACTGGAAACGAACAACGATCGCACATTGGTAAGCTAGGATTTGAAACTAGAATTTGGCCTCTTTTGCGATTCACACTCGTGTTTCTGATTTATCGTAAGCCCAACACTTGGGTTCTCATAGAGAGCGAACGGTTTTTCCTACAGAGCTCAGGGTGGTCTCATTCGATCCTAAAAATTCAATAATATTTTGAATTGATGAAAAAACAATACCTTTATATCTAATTTTTTGAGCTAAGGCGTTTTGAAAATTTCAGCCCTTATTTTTCAACGTTCAGAAGTGACTGACATCAACCGAAACCTTCGGAGGACAACTAGACCCCAAATACCAAATTTCATCAAAATCGGTTCATGGTAACTAAGGAAAGTGCCGCGGACGACGGCAAAAATTTCATTCGATTTTTGGATTCTATGTAAACTTTGGAACGTAAACCAACACATTTTGAGGGATTTTTTTTTCACCCCATCAATTCTACAGGTTCATTATGGACAATAATAAACCAAAAACAGCAACACGATTGTTGACGTCGACAAAATTATCTTTCTTCTCTGCCAGTACCAACTTTCTTAACTCTTCAACTTACTCAACTCTCTTACAACTCCCCTTCCTAATATCATTCCATTCCAGCTCATTCGTGACTCATTCTTTTTATTCTAGCATTTCCCATCAAATATTCTGTTATATTAACTCGTCTTTATCGTTTAGCACTATCAATTAATTGAGAATTTATTTCAAACCCAAAACGTTGAACATCTGGAATTAAAATATTTGTTTCGAAGTACAACATCAACTCGTCGAATCTGACGACAGTTGTTACTTGTGCTAACAAATGTTAACTTTATCACGCTTATCGTGGTTTCTACTGATCAGATCATGATGAAGTCAATATACTTCTAGGACCAAGTCTCAAATATGAGCAAAATTATGATAGTGAGAAATTTGTGTTCAAGAAAATTTTTGTTCTCTTCCGCTGTTGAATTCTTGTTTAACCCATTTCCGCCGACTGTGACATATATGTAACACAGTAAGAGGCTTCTTGCAGTTCGGTTTACAGCTACCCTAATTTTCCGAGTCGTTTGAATTACGCTTAGTTATCAAGGAGAAGTGCCTTACTAAGGATTTTCACCGAAATTTTAGTCCCCGCGTCAATTTTGCAGCGTTTACAAGCGTTTGTATTTGACCAAGTGCGCAACGAAGAGAATTTCGAGACCCCGCCATGTTGTAAGTACTCTACATCCATTGTTGTTGGTTATTTTGTACCATTGTTGGTAGTAGTTCCTTCCTTAGGTTTATAAAAGATGATTCGAGTTTGCTAACCTCAGTTTTCTGGCAATGTTGCTTTCTGGTACTACTAGAAATAGTAGTGTGACAAATATGTCATAGTCGTCATACGAAGTTCAAAAATGTGAACTTCATACCATGCATCCCAATTTTTTTCCCTCCGTTATTATTTGTCAGGTAGTTGTTTGCATTTCAGTTTTCAGTCATTCTCATCAAAATCTACTCAGTTAAAACTCAAGTTCACTCACAATCTTTTCCATTTTTCAGTAACGTCGTGCAACTACTCATATTGTAGCCGTTATTCACTTGGCTACAATATGATTTCCATCCAGGTCTGCACCTGGGATCCACATAATAACTGGAAATTTCATCGAAATCAGATGTGAAATGTAGAAGTTATGGTTGTCACGAGGAATTCGCGTTTGCTCATGAGCACTGACTATCAGTTCCGGGGCGATGATTTTCAAAGGGATGATTTTCCCCATTCCACACAATCTCTGAAAATTTCATCGAAATCAGATGGGAAATGTTTTTAATCGTACCATACTAAATAGTAGGCGAATTCATGCAGTGATCTATAACTAGACGAGCATTTCTGTTACCTACAATTATTCTGAGTGATAATGAAATAATGTAATACTTATCCTTATATCCTTACATTTGATTTGTATTTACATGAAAATTGAATTACGAACTTTCAATATGATTTTTTTTTAATTTTCGGCATTTATTTGAAAAAATTGTTTTATTGAATTATTATGTTCCTTTTAATTGTCTTAATTTATTCTAATTTTCAGCAAAAATTTCAAAATTTATTTGATTTAGAAAATTCTGATTCCATAACATTACTTGATTTAGCTGAATAATTGATATACAGTATCTGATTGATCTCTGATTTGTACTTCATTGATCTGAGATTTGTAATTGATTGATCTCTAATTCGTTGTTCGATTGTGTTTGAATAATAAAGTCATATTTTGTTCCGTAAAACATCAATAATTTATCTACCAAGATTCTCACTGCTTGTGAAAAAGTTCACTGAAATGTATGTCTGGTGACGACTGTGACATATATGTCACAGTAGACTCTCCCACTCCTAGGATCCATATAATTTTTTTGACATTTTTCTCAACTCAAGAGGGCCTAGTTGAACAAAACTAGGTAAGAAAATTTTGAATTTTCCAAATTTTTTTATTCTAGGCGGTTTAATTCCAAAAAAAACGGAAGAATTATTAAAAAATGGAAACATCCATATTCTATGCATGACTACATATTCTAACTCGGAACCTTTTGGATTGCAAATAATTTCTCATTTTGAGCTCCTCGTCGGACTGATTCCAGGTGATCCCGGATTCCTTTTCGAGATCGCAGGGGGCTCCCGCATGAAAGTTAGTTCGAAAGTCAGGTTTCTACCTAAGGAATCCGAGGAATGGGACCTTTTCCTAGGCGCCGGATAGTCACAGTGGCCGCTATATCATCGGGATCCGAGGCGCCAGGCGGCGAATCCTCACCGCGCTCAATTACTCAGATCACAACCATGAGAAAGATAGCGGAACTCATCCTACGGGGTTTTTAAAAAAAGTGTTTCTCAGAAATGAAATTTTCTTTTCTTGGTATATCAGCTCTCAACGTGACTTTTAATATCTGTCCTGGAGCTACCAGTAGGTTGTAGTACGGTCTGGTGCAGTTTAGTAGGTCTGATGACGAGCACAGGCCAAACCTCTAGTACTAAACAAGACAAATCCCTAAAGGTCCATATAAAAAATAAAAAATTCTTCCAATATTTTGGCTGAGGCATGGATAACTACCCCCAAATCCATTAGAGGCATCAAAACGCACCACTTCCATTTTTATCAACTAATTTGGCATGAATCACTTTGAATTTTTGGCAACTGAATTTGAACTTTTGGCAAATATCTTACATTTCGTCGATTACAGGAGTTTTTGTCCAACTTGTTTACTCCTAAAATTTTCAATAAATGTTTTTCTATCTCCCTTATTTTCAATAATGAATGATTCGAAGCGTTCCAACGAAGACAGATCAGCAGTGTGAGCGACGAAGCTAACTAATTCGAGTACTGTAATTCTATAATATTATACCTTAATTAAAATCAATGGAATGGACTGGGAATATGTCCAGAAATTCAGATCTGCTGAGTGAGCGATGGATTATCATCCAAGAACGCTGAATTCTGGCTCTTACGCATTGGAGAACTTTGTATGAGGTAGGAAGGATCTCAGGAATGAGCAATCCAGATAAAACTACTCTCCTGATGACAAAGCGCTTAAATTTAATGCACAGCCTTTTCGAGGCACAACATGAATACCACGCTGTTCAAGGCACGAAGTGTGTTTTTGACATTTCATGTCTTTGCTATGGCACATAAATGAAAAATCGTCACGCGGGGAGCGTTATGAGGGGAGCGTTACGCGGAAATTTCTGATGATTTTCGCTTACATAAAAAGTCTCTCGTGGTTGCGTACTTGTACGAAAGCTGTAGCCACCGATCGGGTTTCTATATAGATCACTCGTCTACAAAATCACCAACCATCCAATATGAAGGAAAAAAAATAAAAAATAAAAAATAAAAAAATAAAATTTTTTAAATTAATAAAAAATTTAAAAAAAATCAAAATCACCAACCATTTTAAAATAATTTTTAGGAAGTCCCTCAGATAGACGTCCTTATACGATCAATCTGGGGTGAATGAGGACAACACTCAACGGAGAATTCTGAATGCAAATATGAAAGAAAAAAAAAAACACAGGTCTGTGTGTCAAAATCTTGTGTACTCAGCCCAGGCCTTAATTTCCCACCAACTCTACGGTTCTTTTTTGTTCGAAGCAGAAATCTACCTAGTTGTGCACTACGTCGCCGGAATTTCAAAATTTGCTTTAGATGGGGGGTCAATGCCCCAAAGACAGTTGATTGAGGCAATACTTTGAGCGCGCTGCCTAGTCCTCAATTCTCAACCCTAGTTTTTTTTATTGGTTTTTCTTAGTTCGACTCAGATAACTTCCCAGTTGCACATTAGTTAATCAGAGAATCAATCGAAATCATCATGGGAAGAGGGCGAGAGAGATTTTATCCACAAAATACACTTTCTTCTCAATACTTCGGTTCATATTGAGGCTTACTAATGGATGCTTTGAAATTCAGGGAAAATGTTTAATATATCTTTGGATTTTCATGAACTATTATTTGTACCACCTTGGAACAAACCCATGGTGTCACCGTGGTGCCACAACACCAGAAACCATGTATTGCGAGGATTTTTGGGTGTTTCACCTTGAATACCGATGTGATCTTCTACGGATTACACACCAGAATCAAAGATATGAGTCCACAATGAATTATCACTGAGGTGCCAGGCTGGCGCCGTTGATCACACCGTCCACGTTGGGTGCCTAATTATCGCCAATTTCCGAATTCAAAATAACCAGTTTTGTGCTCTCATAATGCTAAAAAAAGAACTTCCTCAGCATACTAACTATAATACATCGGGTGAAAAAATATATTTTTCCATATTTTTGATTTTGATAACACGAAAATTCTTGACACTGAGCCTCATAAAGCAAAAAGAAAAGTGAAGGAAATGATTCATATTTCAAGAGAAAAAAAATTCCTGTAATAAGAGAACTGACATAGATAAATTAAGCAAAATACATTCCAACATAATTAAATAAACTTCTGTTTCCTTCTTCTCTCCAGTGTCATACAAATTTCTTCTCAAAGTGTCTTCTTCTCCTTCTTCGTCATAGTCAAAAATCTACCTCATCCATCTCACAGTTGAAAGTCTGTAATTCCATCCCCGTTGTGCCACCATCAATAACCCAGACAACAAAATACAACAAACCACCAAACATAAATGATAAAAGCTGTTGATAACTGATTTTTTGAGCAACTGTGAACTAAACATCCTCTTGTTTTGTTTCTTGACAATTGTAACAGTATAACTTGTAAATTCAGTATACTTCTTTACTTACTTCAATGTTTTCGAAGTTTTTGGAAAAAACCTCACAACAATATTAAGGTATGTAACTTTTTTTCGCATTCTCTATGTACTTATATCAACCTACACTGTATCTTAGTTTTTTTTTTCTCCAAATCATTCTGTGTTCACTGAATAGCTTTGTTACTTACCAACTACCTTTTTGAAGTAACAATATTTTAATATTCACTTCCTTGCTGTGTACCTATATTATTTTGTAATGTCCCCATATTTATGTGCACGTGGTTTTTCTTCCCCCCTCCCTCTAGCCCTGATGATGGTGTATAAATACACGGAAACGTTGGCGAAAATTGACTAATATTAATCAACAATACCGACTCTCAAGAACTGGATGATAGAAAAAATATATGTTTATCGCTTACTGGTAGAAATAGAAACGATCTACTTCTTATAAAATCGGACGTCCTGTGAAATACAGGGTGTCCCCGAAAACGTCCCCCCCCCCTGCTAAAATCGTCCAGGTAGTGGTAAAAACAAAAAATTTTTTTTGAATCTTCATGATTTTTCCCAAGGATCTCAAATATGACCACGGTGCGCATTGCGCACGTGCGCAATCGTGCGCAACGCACACCAACTTCGTTTTTTCAAATGAGACCCCCATTTTTTATTGCAGATTCGGATTCTACGTGAAATTTCATGAACATTTCACCCCTCAACCGATTTTTTTTGTTGCGCGCAACCCGCTCAGTGCGCGCTCAAAGATGCGCAACCGCAAGGTTGTGTCAAAATGTGCATGTACGAAGTACCTAAGTGTGATACATGAAATTTTAGTATTTTTTTACGCTGAATCACGTGGTGATGTTAGTTTCTTGATTTTACTGCATTTTTATCAAATTATCGACGAAAAATGAACTTTAAAAAATGAAAATTGCATTTTTAAGGGCAAAACCACCCTGTCTACTTAAAAACTTTTTTCCAAAATAATCGAAAAAAGACTTTCAAGTAGACAGGACGGGGTTTTCACGAGAAATTACAAGTAGAGAGTCCTTGTGAAATTACTAGTGAAGAGTCCAGTGTGATAAACAATCGTTTTGACATAGATATGTCTTTTGGCTGGGGGTCAAGGAATTTTTTGCGGCACTTTTTTTTTTATCACAAAAAATGCAATGCTGCAACCAGTAAACAAAATCATAGCTACATATCGGTAGATATGAAGCAAGGTTCTTTAGAACACTGCAATACATTACGTGCAATCGGAGAGTTTTTTTTTTTTTTTTTTTTTAATGTCAAAACATGAATTTCAACATGTCCTACAATTTAATAACAAGGATGAAGTTAACGGATGGGCACAGAAGATGCGTAATGAGTAAAAATTCGTCGATAATTTGATAAAAATGCAGTAAAATCAAGAAACTAACATCACCACGTGATTCAGCGTAAAAAAATACTAAAATATCATGTGTCACACTTAGGTACTTCGTACATGCTCATTTTGACACAACCTTGCGCTTGCGCATCTTTGAGCGCGCACTGAGCGGGTTGCGCGCAACAAAAAAATCGGTTGAGGGGTGAAATGTTCATGAAATTTCACGTAGAATCCGAATCTGCAATAAAAAATGGGGGGTCTCATTTGAAAAAACGAAGTTGGTGTGCGTTGCGCACGAGCGCAATGCGCACCGTGGTCCTATTTGAGATCCTTGGGAAAAATCATGAAGATTCAAAAAAAAATTTTTGTTTTTACCACTACCTGGACGATTTTAGCAGGGGGGGGGGGAACGTTTTCGGGGACACCCTGTATATGGATTACCATAGAATAATAATTTGTTTCATTTTTGGATCGCAACTAAATAACTGTTCAACATTCACGTTAAACGTAGGTATTGATATCTTTATCTTGGCAAGTCTTTCCAGCAGACATCCGAAAATCGTCAAGAAGACGAAATATGACGGATTAGTGAAATTTAACACTCATTCATTTGATCTTGGTATTTCATACGAAATAAGTATAATTATTTACTCCACTTCAATTGTATATGGCATCTAGGGCTCCAAATGGTCTTTTGTGAATTTAATTATTGATATATAAGGAAATGTTCAGATAGTTCTTTAATGTTGTTATGAAAAGCAGGCAGTTATAACCAATTAGCAGACTCTATGCGGTAGTGGGTACCAAACATGAGATATTTTTCATTGAGAATCTGAATGAACATGCAGTATAAAATTATATAAATTTCATATAAAAAATATCGGCGAAGCCATGAAAAAAACGACATAACGTGTTGGCGGAGCCGCCCGCGCTAAACGGCTGCGAACTCCCAGCGGGAGAGACAGAAAAAGACAATAAAAAAGTTTCCCCTTCAACTTTTGGAGGTCAGATTCCTCGAGTTGGCCTTGCTTCAAGTGTGGAATGCTCGAGGGCTGAAGTTAACGAGCCCCCCTCCCTTCTCTATTACCTACTCGTAGCGGTACAACAGGAATCAACAAAGGGGGATTTCTAGTCCTAGACACTCGTGGAAGAGGATGAACTAGGACGGAAATTGGTATTGACATCTCCGTTCGCATAAACTCAGTACGTTGACACCAAAAAACTAAAACATCCCACGCGGGTCTCCGGAAGATCAAAGAAGTTTGAATACGCTGCCCAAGAAATCTGAGAGCACCAAATTGTAGGAAATGACCTCCTTTTTCAAAATTTTGAAGTCACGAAATCCAAAGACATCATCCGAATGATTATCAGCCATATTAACAGTTGAGAATAGAATGCACAGTATATTCAGGTGTCTACACTGAAATTGATCAAAACTTCAGGTTTCGATTCTACAAGGAATTTTCAACAATAAAGTTTCCTAGCAATTTAATTTTAACTCCATCATTTCCATTTTTAAATGATTGAGAGTTGGAGTCTATTTTTCAATTTTTAACAAAATATATAATAATTTCAGTTTTTGACATTTTACTTATAACTTTTTTTTTTGATATTTTACTTATTTTATTTTACTTATACTATGGCACATAAATGAAAAATCGTCACGCGGGGAGCGTTACGAGGGGAGCGTTACGCGGAAATTTCTGATGATTTTCACGTACAACCAATCGTTCCTAGGGAAAACTAACTTCCTCATTTTCCACCCCACAAAAATCGTTCACCACTTATTGGAAAGCTCTCAATTTATTAAACATAAGACATAAAATGTCTCTCGTGGTTGCGTACTTGTACGAAAGCTGTATCCACCGTTTGTGTTTATATCAAGTTTTTTGTTTTCATCCGTGATATGATTTTTATGCACTTCATTTCAATATCCCATACCTTCCCCATTTCCATTATTGGTATAAGCATAAAGATTTATTTAACAAACCACAAGGTCGGTGAACAAATAATGGTCGGTTCTATGACTGGGACTAATACTGAAGTAAATCCAACAGCCCGTGAGATAATCCCCAGGCCTGTTTTTAACCCTGTACTTGGCAAAAGTATCTCCATGGGGATTCATTAAAATGTTCCCCCCTAAAGTGTACTTTGGGCCCTCTAAAAACATGTTAAATTGTAAAAGCTTCTGAAATGTTGAAATTTTGGTATAGTTAGTGCCTACATGTCCTACACTTCCAAGTCACCAATAAATGACAATTGTTATTAAATAAAATGTATTTCTTTCTATTCCAAACAGAAAAAATTATTCATAAAATAAAATAATGTAAGAATCGCTAGTAATAATTACTACAATTACTATACCTTCTCACTTGCTGCACTAATTAGATAAAGTAGTAAAGGTGAATGTACTCCAATACAACTACGCAGTCTTAAACAAAGACGTAATGAGCTAATTATCTCAAATTTTGGTAGATACCTAGTTTTCCTATAGGGATTTGTTTCGATTTTTCCACTAAAGTGTACCCTTGGCCCTCCAAAAACATGATAAAACTGAAAAAGCTTCTATAATGTTAAAATTTGAACAGAAAACGCGTATGGTATATTAGACGTTGCGAAGTACAGGGTTAAAGCTGAGGAAGGCAACGGAGTTTTGCCGAAACATGTAAAACAAATAATAAAATCAATCATACTAACTCTCTACCATGAAACAAAAAAGAGCAGCCATCCTACCCGAACCCACACCCTCAAGCCTATATATAGGCTTATATATAGTTATATATAACGTCTCGGATCTCTGAAGAGCAGCGAACTGCTCCTTATTGCGCCAATGGAAAAACGAATTCTATGCATACCCGGCAGGAGGAAGGTATAAAAAGCTTTTTCCTGATCCTACCAAAAGGCCGTGGTTCGAATCGGTTACTGCTACAAAACCCAGAGCTTTCTTCAAAACCATTACCAGGCTACACAGTGGACTTGACAAACCCACCTCCACAAAATAGACCTGAACCACTCACCGATTTGCCTAACATGCTGCCTCGCGGAAGAAACGCCCAACCACATGTTTTTAGAATGCCCAGGCCATGTTACAGGTTGCTAACGTCTCCTACAAGCAACAACAAGCACCAAGTCTCACCCCTTTAACCTTAACATCCTATTAGCCTTAAACGACATGGACATTTATAAGAAAATGTATGAGTTTTTGATTGAAACTAATATGTCAATCTAAATAACAAATGTATCTGTAATTATCCTTTTGACGTGGATATGTCTTAGTTCTGGGGGTCATTCCAAAATTTTCGACACACAAAACAATGCAACGTTTTTTTGACATTTTATGTCTTTACTATGTCACATAAATGAAAAATCGTCACGCGGGGATCGTCACGCGGGGAGCGTTATGAGGGGAGCGTTACGCGGAAATTTCTGATGATTTTCACGTACAACCAATCGTTCCTAGGGAAAGCTAACTTCCTCATTTTCCACCCCACAAAAATCGTTCACCACTCATTGGAAAGCTCTCAATTTATTAAACAAAAGACATAAAATGTCTCTCGTGGTTGCGTACTTGTACGAAAGCTGTATCCACCGTTTGTGTTTCTTTTTCTGATATTGTTGAACGCAGGAAGCTGAAATTTGAGAGACAGGGTCAATCGATACAAACTTCTATACATCATCAAAGTTGATGATCACTGATCAGCTGAGTGAGGTCCAAGGCCATTTCCTCTCCTGTTGAACGCAGGAATCTAAAATTTGGGAGGGCGGGTCAATGGAGAATGCTGAAGGCGCCTGAGTGGTCACTGATCAGCTGAGTGAGCTCATCATTTAAATTGCCATCATAAGACATATCCATGTACAGATGTATCTGCATGCAGTGCAGATACTGACATTTTTCATTTTTTGTTGAAAACACCCTGTCGATTCTACCTAATTCTCATTTATATACAAAATGAAATATCTTATGAAGCTTTACTCTATTGTATTTTAATTATTTGTAAAAAAGCGGCTGTATAAAATTTATTATTTATTTTTGAAGCCAATAAAACAATTTAAAAAACTGTCCTCACTCCATTCACTTAAACGATGGGTACCTACCTAGCGATACCCGATATTTCAAAATATCGATACTTTCGAACCGATATTCGATATTTTAGTATCGATACAGCACTATCCAAAATTTTAGTATCGATACAGTACAATCCGATATTTTTGGGTATCGATACTTGGGATCCGATATTTCTAAATATCGAATATCGATACAGTTCTCACGAACAGTTCAACGCAATGGTTAAAAAATGAAAAAGGTAGAGAGGATGTTGGATCATTAATATTGGATAATTAATATTATGGAGATAACGATCAATAATAAATAAAAGTTATTAATAATTAACAAAGTTATTGATAATGTTGTGTAAATACACTCAGCTTGGATTCTTAATAGTAAGAAATTAATAATCTTTGTTGAGAAAAACATTTTCCTTGATATGAGAATATTGGATATTGATATGAGAATATTGATATGATATGAGAATATTGATATTGATATGAGAATATTGATATTGATATGAGAGAATATTGGATATTGATATGAGAATATTGATATTGATATGAGAGAATATTGGATATTGATATGAGAATATTGATATTGATATGAGAATATTGATATTGATATGAGAGAATATTGATATTGATATGAGAATATTGATATTGATATGAGAGAATATTGGATATTGATATGAGAATATTGATATTGATATGAGAATATTGATATTGATACGAGAATATTGATATTGATATGAGAGAATATTGGATATTGATGAGAATATTGATATGATATGAGAGAATATTGGATATTGATATGAGAATATTGATATTGATATGAGAATATTGATATTGATATGAGAATATTGGATTTTCCTTGATATGAGAATATTGGATAATGTTGATATTTTGTGACACTAAAGTATCGATACTCGATATTTTGAAATATCGATACTCAAGCCAAAAGATACATTGGATATCGATACTATAACAAAATATCGATACTTTTGTAACGGTACCCAACCCTAATTCACAAATCAACGCCAGTTTTTTTTCAATTTTAAGAATTCGTCATTACCACTGCCATAACTCCCAGTTACCAAGTAAATTCAAATTTGAGGATATCGTTCAATTCCCCATTCCCAAATATCTGTCTTCTACCCAAAGCAGATGATCTTGATTCATTTCCCTTCTATAGGATTTGTTAATAGTAGACTAGTCAGCAATGACTGATCAGTAAATGTGACAAGTCAGCGAGAATAAGCTGGTTGAAGTCATGAAATTACCCAAGAGTTAAAATACTGCAGCCTCAAAGCATTCTTTCACGCACAAAATTCGATTACAAGATGCAATTAATGAAAAGAGAATAGGGATGTCGATTTGGGAAAGCACCGCAAAATGTTTCTGGATAATAACTGAGTAGATGATGAAGTTTCTTTTATTGGCAGGAAGGGTGCGGCCTTTCCAGGTGTTGAGGTCCAAGAAGTCATTCTGGGGTTTCCCACTTTGCAATACAAGGAGCGTTTCGTTTGAACGTATGGAGCCTTGTGGTTGCAGAGTCCGCCTTCTGAGAAATCTATCAACATAATCTGAAGCTCGTGGATTCAGAGAAGAGAGATCAGGAGGGTCGCCCACAGAAGACTGGTGATTCCAAATCACAGACCCATCTTCCTCTTCGTCTGGTCGAAAAATCGTCAACCCCAATTAGCTGGCCAGGAGAACTCTTTACATGTTACTCATGAGACGTAGACTCATTAGTCAATGTAACTTCGGACACTTTAGTCAGTTTTTCCTGTGTTTCAGCAGCTAAATCCTAGTTGAAAAATCTGGAAAAAATAATTTATACAGGCTAGCTATTCCTGTATCGGATGAGCCTAAAAACCATTTGTTAGCCAAATAAATACGCCTTTTTAAAAAAAAAGAAGAATGTCCGAAGTTACCAACAACATGCTCCTAATTTCGGACACCCATACACATTCCATTGAAACCGAAGATGTCATTCTTAATTTGTAACTTCGGACACTTGTTCGCGTTTTTAAAAGTTTTCAAGCAGGAACAATTTTTTAAAATTGATCAAATCTGTGAGCCAGGAGCTAAATTGATCTTTTTACCTCGAGGTTTGAGTGGAGCGCGTTGTTGGCGAACATTGTCTTTCAGGAATAATTCAATCGACGATGCCCATGCAGGGTGGTCTTGTTCAATATGCAACACATCTTCATTGCGATTCCTGAATTCGGGGAACTGCTGAAGGACTTTCTCTGAGGAAAGGGGAAAAATGCCTGTTGCTCTAAAACTTGCAATGAGGTTCTGTGATCTATTTTCCAGCAAGTCAAGGGCCTTTTTCAGGATGCCAGGGAAGGACCCCTCGATTTTTTGGGACTTTTGGGAAGGACCCCTCGATTTTTTTTCTTCCACTCAGTTATGACTACATGCCATTTCCTTTTCAATGGAGCAAAAAAGGTTACATCAAGCGGCTGTAGACGGTGAGTGCAATTTGGTAGCAACAAGATGAACTCAATGTTGTTCTCTTCACACAGTCTTATTACTCTGATGGAAACATGGGAGGATAAATTGTCCCCAATCTATATTTTTCTGAGAAGCTTCATCTTCTCTCTAACTGGAAGAGGTTTTCCCATTGTCCGAAGTTTCCTACACAAAGTGAAAGAAAGTACATAAATACTGCTGCAGTCGGAAATTATAGCATTAGAGCAATGAAACTAGGCAGATCGCTTCATAACAATATCCCCTACAAACTAAAAGTATTTTTGGTTGGTTCACTCCACTTAACATTGCTTGTCAAAGGAGGTTTTTCTACATTCTGAGAAAAACGATGAATTGAAAATGATATATTTACAATTATTGGACGACAACCGAGCAATAAAAGCAGGACCAACGAGCGGGAAATGAACACTGACAACAGGTGATAACGAAACTCACGAACAAACTGTCTATACTCTTGCCTTTATTTAAAGAGCTCTGGGATTTTTGAAGGCCCCGAAGGTTCGGCATCGCTGCAAGAATCCGAGCCCCAGCAGAAGGTCGAGGTATACCTGCGCGACCCCTCCGCCCGTGAACCCCCCCAGCCCCCCAACAGTTTACCCTCTTCTGCAAATGCACACTTGATTCACAAATTATTTCGATCATCCCATCACCAAAATCGTGATCAGCGAGAAAAATTGAACATATCGAGTATAAACTCGAGGCAGGTACGATTAAAACTCAGCAGCCCTCTCCCGGCCAATCCACCCAACCGAATTACGCCCTCTTCGCCGAATTACAGGAAATTTGGACTCATTTTCATCAGAATAATTAGTACGTTACGAATTTAAATTACAAAACATGTTCACCGAACGATAAATAATTAAATTGTATGTTGATAGAAGAGGAAGAAGGAAGAGGGATGATGGGTTTTGACCGCGAAGGGTTGTGACCGTTTTCACCTCAAGGTTTCACCGCAAGGGTTTTCACCGCAAGGTGAGCACCTTGCAACGTTGCCACCTCTTGGCAGGGAAGGGGTTTTGGAACCCGCGGTCCAGAGCTCTTTAAATAAAGGCAAGAGTATAGGGCCAGCACTGTGGATGCTGTAGAGGCGATTTACTGCTAAAATTCGATTTTGTCCGAAGTTACATGCATTCACGGTACTAGAACGATTCGAAAAAGTCACATTCTAGGAGATTTAGACGACACACATTTTCCAAAACATTTTCTATTCTCTAAAAAAAAGTACAACCATCCAGATGAACTATACAATCGACTCATAATAGGTACATATACCAGAAATGAATGTTTTTAAATAGCTAATTGGAAAATACAAGAAATGCTGAAGTTGTCTTGGAACCAAATCGGATCGCTAATCCTACAGTAATCTCTAGCAATCCTGAATCGAACTTTTACATAGCTATTCGATCTTTGAAAGGTCCTTTCTAATACCTATAGTTCGGTACCAGTTTCTACTGCTGACTGACAGAAACTTTCTGTGGGTGTTAAAACCCACCCTTTGGTACTTAGTGGATAAGGACTGAGGTGGACCTATTTTCAGCGATCCAGGAAGAACATCAGAGAAGTCAGATGAACACGAACATCAGCTCCCATAGCTCACACATGACTAGCTGGAAACTTGTCTAAAACCAGGTGAGCTCTTAACCCCAAAGAACCATGGTAGATGAAATGTAGTCCAAACTTCGTTTATAATGAAGATTAAAGATGTGTCCTTGATGTTCCTGGCCGTACACCGGCTATAACCTACCAAATGAAACTCTGTAAGTGCTAATAGGATCTCTTAGTAAGGAAGTAAGAGACAAGTGATTGCTTCGCGCACCAGATCTTTCATAATCTTTCCCGGTCTCTTTGGAATACCTCTCCTGAAAGCCAGACAGCTTGACTTCTGAGGATGACAGCTAAAATAAGACAGTAAAGGTGAGGCCGTGACCGGACGCCGACCGCAAAGCAGTGTCTGATTTCAGGAGCAGAAACCCGAGAATGCGATACGCTTGGCAGTAATAACCCAGTTCACTTCATCACAAACATTATGACGGTCGAAGATGCATAATGGACACGGTAGTATTGGATGACAGACCGGACGACTGAACGTATCCATAACGAAGATCAAAAACAAAAGGAAGAGGAATTTACACACTTCACAAACTTGGAACTACGGTAATTACATAAACCTTAACCAGCTATACGTTCATTCGTTTGTTAAGAGTCTGGTTCAACTAAATCAATATTATACCTCGTTTTCCTGATAGTTATGTACAAATGAGAACGATTATTGGTTGTTCAACTCCAGCCTGATTACCCTATAATAATGACTCGTTTATCAGGAGAGAAATTTCATTTTCCTGAGACCAACAGGAGCAAATTTAGGTCGCCTAGCGTTTCAGGAAGGAGCTTAACCAGTAATTCGAAGTCAGTAGGGTTTCTATTGAAAGGGAAAGTACCTTGGATAAATTCAGAATCAACATAAGATTTCTTGGACGAAAATCACATTCTCACAAATTCGGATTTTGGCCACCAGCAGTGGTGAACTTACCACAATTTTCTACTGCAGACCTGATACTCAAGAGTTCAACCTGACCATGATGTACCCCAAGTCCATATTAAATTTTTCAAATGGAGTTAAGGTACACCGGGGTAAGTGGAGCCTAGGATTTCATTAGCTCCACTTCATTAGCTCTTTTTCACCAAACCATCAATTTTCCACCAATTTTGCTCCAATTTTCATCATTTGTTCTCCAAACTATCCTAAATCGACGGCCCAAATTAGAAATCCAATAAATTCAATCAGTCTTCCACAAGATCAGTTTTAAAATTTCCCGTCAGGTTTCCACTTGCCCCGGTCTGTGCGGGGTAAGTGGAAACCCGGCCCAATTCCGTGCTGAACTGATGAGAAAATGAACGGGGCAAGTGGCATTGAAATAGCGCAAGAAAAATAGACCAGAAAATTGTTTTCTTTATTTAAAATATCACGTTGCTTGAGCAAAATAGAACTTACAAAATAACGAGATTAATCTTAACAGACAGCATTAATCTTATGATGGCAGCCCTGCCAGTTCACGTGGTTAGATGTGAGAAAGGTTATTGTCATTCAGTGTTCATTCAGCTTGCTCATAGAACTTGGTTGTTTTTCACTTGTTGACCTGTGCCAGTCTCATTTCGCGAGGAAGTGCAAAACATTTTGTGGTAAGTCCTTCCATAATAGTTGCTTGAACTGATGTAGAAGTTTGGTTGCGATATTTACACGTGATAATTTGTGGCTTTCCGCTTACCCCGGTTTTGTAGAATCCACTTACCCCACAGGTAGGGAAAACTGGGGAAAGTGGAAAGCCACAAATTATCAATCCCCACGTGTAAATATCGCAACCAAACTTCTACATCAGTTCAAGCAACTATTATGGAAGGACTTACCACAAAATGTTGAGCACTTCCTCGCGAAATGAGACTGGCACAGGTCAACAAGTGAAAAACAACCAAGGTCTATGAGCAAGCTGAATGAACACTGAATGACAATAACCTTTCTCACATCTAACCACGGGAACTGGCAGGGCTGCCATCATACCTGCAACGAAGTTTAGGTTATTGATGTAGTTTTCTCGCTAAGGTAGTTCAGCTACCCTCCATCTGGAGCGCTAATTTTGCCCTAGGCTCCACTTGCCCCGAATTGACACTTACCCCGGTGTACCTTATATAAGGGTGATAAAAACCCTAATTTGACAAAAAGTTAGAATATGCTAAACCCATGCCTAGACTCTATTAATGATGTCATATTGCGTTTGTAGAGGGAGTTGATGCTGCTGGTTCCCTGGCAGTTCAACGACTCAAACGGTGAAATTGGAATCTCAACTACCCATTCCCTCGGTGGATGTTTCTCGAAGAAGAGACTATGAAAAAGAACTACCTACGCAGCCTTGGGTCCTCGGAATCCAGCTGGGGAGAAGGAACCGCTACGGCCTTCAGGAGCCGCACTGAGGACCGCCTCCGGGTGAACCAGCCGCCAGCCAGGGACCAGATTCTGCGGTTGATAATGAGGAATCTCTCCCGGCTCGATCTCCCGCATGAAAATGATTTCGTGAAAAGAGGAACCGTTCCTGCGAACGGTTAATTTGTTAAATGAGTAAGAATGAGCCACAAGTTGGATGAACTCGCAGCACTCGAAGAATTGGATTTTGGGGAATTGATTGAAAACGAACAGTACAGGCGAGAACTAATAGTGCGGTTCACAAAACGTAAGAATCTGTGGGAACGAATTGATACCTTCCCACCCCAAAATTCATCTCCAAGTTGGGAGGGCTTACTCACAAACACGTAGTTAGGTATGCCGCCAATATTGGAACTTCCTGTTACCTCTGGGTACAGTGACATACCCAAGTTTAGTTCCCAATCTTGGAAAGAAAACTTTTTCCACCGATGAAGAGGTGAAGAAGACAGAGTAGAAGATTCCCAATGATTTAGGTCGATCGGATAGCATTAACCCGTGCCGCATTGAGGTTGATGTTCAGAAAAACTCACTTTTTTTCATAAAGATATTCTTTTTTTCCTCAAAACATTGTAACCATTTGTCATGGAGACTTGAGATTCAAATGTATCAATTTTCCATGTAACAGAGTGATAAAGATACATCAAATCGCCTGGAGGTCGGTTTCATAGACTAGAGTGTGGTTTTTAGGGGTATGCGTAAAGAGGCACATTTGCTAAAACGGACCACGTTTTGAGATGGGAAAAGCTGAATAACAAAATCTATAGCATGTAGCGAAAAAATTATGTGAGTAAAAGTTGAAGTAAATAACATTTTAAATAAAATGAGACCAATTTCAAGTCTCTAGGACAAATAGTTACTATGTTATGAGGAAAAAAAGAATATCTTTATGAAAAAAAGTGAGTTTTTCTGAACTTCAACCTCGATGCAGCACGGGTTAATGTTATCCGATCGACCTTCCCTCCCCCTTCAGAGTGGAGGGAAGCGCAAACGATGAGGGTATACAAGGTGTCTACAAAACAGCTGTAAGGAATTCAAGGGGTCGATTCTACAACTAATTTCCGTTTTTCAACGCCTATAAATCTCCAAGAATAAAATAAATAAATAAATCTCCAAATATTACCAGGTAAAGTTCTGTTGCTGGAAAGCCTAAAAACTGCGCCAGAATCTCAGCTTTCCAATGGTATAATCAAAACATATTCTACAACCGTATTTAGGGGAGAAATTCGTGTTTGAACATTTTTTCAACGAAATCGGCGCTCTGGCCTCCTGTTTCCGGAGGCCTCGCGGTCTACTGCGGCGCCGACCCACCCACTCCCGGCGTCCGACCTGAAAAACGGGAATTTTTCGAAAATTTACTAAGTTCACTTTTTAGGTTGCTTTATTCCTCGTGTAATTCAACTGAAAATTTGTTATTTGGTATTAGGGAGATAGGAAATTTGACGCTCTTTCCAACGGTATCCTTATTTTTAATTTTTGAGTGTAATTTAAGAGAGTTATGACCGTTTTAATGGTGTAAGGTCGAAAACACGAAAAAAAACTTAAAAGTGAAAAAAGTCGGTTAAAGAGGCGTTTAAAAAAAAATTCTAGGAGACACTTTTTGTTGGAAATTAGTTGTAGAATCGACCCCTTGAATTCCTTACAGCTTTGTAGACACCCTGTACAAGAAAGCTGGTGCCCAGGCTGAAGAAGTGAATTGAGCTTGATTATGTAGTAAATTAGGCACATATTTTGGAACATACCCAGTAAATTTTAATAAAATATATGCATTTTTCGATTTATAGCAGCAGTTTATAACCTCATTTTCTGGATACCCCTCGTACCTGCCTGAATTCTTCGACATGAAACATAACCCTCACGATCGAGTTGATGGTTTCCTACATTTTTAGAAACGATTCTTTCCACTTTAGGTCGATCATCCAGAACTATATACTACCCTCTCAGAATTTTTCTAGGATTGCTATCGCATTCTCCAACAATTCCGGAACATAACTGCCCTCCAAATTGGATAAAAATCGAAGAAATGAATGTTTTGGGACAATCAAGTTTGTTATGTTTGCGGACGTTATATGGAACCATCTAGAATCTGTTACAAGTAATAACGGAAAATGTCATCAGAATCGGATTATTTTATCTTACAGACATTTTTCCGTTTTTTCCCGAGCTCCTACTGATCCAAAATCAATGAAAGTTATACGAAATCGTATTGGAGCTAAAACCAAAAACCGTTCAAATTTGTTTATTTAGGACTTTTTTTTAAATCGTAGTTCAAGGAATTCACGTATACGCCTGAGCTCACGTTATGATGAAGGGGACTAATCCACCGATTTCCTGAAAATGTCATTTAACCTATTTGGACCAGAGTGTCACTAGTATCACTGAAAACATCTTTGGAATCACACAGCTGTCTCAATGTGTCAACAGATTAACTAGATTTGAATTGAAATTTAAAAATTATTGGACAAAGTCAAATTTTTGAACCATTTTTTTAAGTTATTAAAGTCGAAAAATGATGTTATGACAAAAATGTTGATAATTTTTTCATCGATTTTCTTGGACATTTTTGTCATAACTCTATTTTGATACTTTCTATAGCCCACAAAAAATTCTGCTGTCCATTAAATTAAATGTTTAATCCATTACATTAAATTAACTTTGGTTACTCCGATAACACTTTAAGACCGCCTTGGAGTTCCTGAGATGTTTTCGGTGACATTAGTGATACCATGGTCCAAATAGGGTTAATATCGTACAATATTTTCGTGTTTTGCCCGAAAAGGTCGGTTTGCCTCGGATATAATACAGATAGATACGGTATCAAAATAGTTCAAGAAGCTCTGTAACGCAATGTGTTTGACCAGCTGCACGAATACAAAGCTTCGATAGTGAGAAGACAAAACAGCAAGTTCGCCTTCAAATTAGAATTTGAGGAATTTGCTCACTAACATCCCGCGCTCTCTTGCCTCAGGGAGTCCTTACTTCTGGAATAACAGCTTCATCAAACCACAGATTGTAGAACGAACTGTCACACTTCACGGTAGTACGTTTTCCAATTTTCTTATCGTTCTAATAATGGTTTGATACCGTAACAGCGGATCACATCCATAAATTGATGAATCGCTATTTATTATCTACAACGGAAAATAAACTTTTAACGACTTTAATGAAAAGAAAGAAAAAAAATGAAATTTCTACAAAGGCACGGGGATAATTGATTTCCGAGAGCGGTATGATAGGAATGATTAGCGCTGCACAACTAGAACGCGCTAATCTCTCATGAAAAACTGGTTTCCGTTTCTCCGACTTCTCCATTACCGTGGCGATCAGAGCCGACGATATTGTGAAATAGCTAAAAGGTCAAACGCTTCGCATTCCAAACGAGAGAATTCCACATCTGCAGCCTCTCCGGTCCGAGCTGGGGCTGGCGGCAGCGTGTGAGATGGGTATCGATGCTCGGTTTCGTCAGACGAGCAGGTAGGAATTTGAGTTACAATCAGAAAGAGAGCCGAGCCAATGCGAGTACGATGTAGGTACCTATCAGTACAGTATAACTATTTTGAGAAGTAGGTAGACTGTAAGATACATTCGGAGTACTAAAAGTACTAATGAGAACCAGAAGACTACCAACCTAAGAGCACCTACACTATCCTGAGAGAGGAAGCTACACTGCCCACCCAACTTGGCAGATATTTATCTGTCTAGATATTTATCATACGTCGCCTGATACGTTTGCTCACGTTTGGCTCACCCAAACCACACTCCTCACATGGAATTACTAACCCCAGATGAACTCTGCTAACCTCCAAATGAGAACATATATCTAATACTATTAATAACTAAATAATTGCTTATTCAATTCATCAGGGTCAGTAGGAGCCACGGTACATCGCGAATTGTCGATATGTTTTCACAATCAAGATTCCACTTTGTTCACTCGGAAAACTAGAAACATGATCGAAAAATTCAAGCATTTTTGAATATAAACGCTGCAAATTATTACGCAATGGTTTATTGTTACCCGACTGCATAGAACTAGTCTTTCTATCAATACTACCAACTAGCCATAACGTAGTTATCCGAGAGCTGTGCGAGTTTGGAAATTACGAAATTGGAATAATTTCGCTTGCCTTGATGTCAAGTGACAAGAAATTGACCGGCTATAACCGGCTAACTCTATTCAAAGAATTTCATTTTGCTTTTGAAAAAAAAAAAAATTTCTTGCTCAATTCCAAAGGTTTATTATTGAAAATAATAAACAAAACGGGTAGAAACCCGTACACGCTAAAGAAAAACTTGCGCGAAATCTCAGCTTTCAACGGTATAATCAAATGAAATTTTACGATCGAATTCAGGGGAAAAATTCGTGTTTGATTTCGGAAAAACGTTAATTTTTTTTTCAAACAAAATCGGGCACAATGTTCCACAAATGATAATATGTCCGTTGATCAGGAACTAGAAAGGGGGTCGAGCTGCATCAGGGTAGTAGAATAGATAGCAGTTTTGATTTATTTTTGAATCGAGCAAGAGAAAAAGTTCAACTCCCTCTCAAAATTTGATGGTTTACACTACAAAGTAGACGAAAAATCCAATAATCGAATTTAAAAAAAAAATCCCCCCGTCCTGTATGCGGCATATTTGGAATATATGGGCTCTATTCGGGCTAGTTGGGCCCCGAAGCTTTTGGTTGATGTAGGTCACTTCTAAGGGTTGAAATTTTGAAAACGCCCTAACTCGAAACATTTTGATACAAAGGTATAGTTTTTCCATCAATTTAAGATAGTATTGAATTTTTAGAGACCACGCGGAGCCCTGTAGGACAAACCGTTCGATCCCTACGCGAACTTAATGGTCGGACTTACGATAATTCAGAAACACGAGTGTGAATCGCAAAAGAGGCCAAATCTCCGTTCAAATTTTAGCTGACCGAAATGCGATCGATGTTTTTCTTCATGTTGGTTGGTAGTAACAATGGCAAATCCGTGTTCTTTGCACACGAGTGATCTATATAGAAACATTTGCGTAATAATAATTGTAATAATTTGCATTGTTTTTTATTGAACTGCACACCTTATCGTGTATACTCTGTATGGAAATGTAGTTTTACTAAAGGAAGCTATACTGCCCACCCAGCATGGCAGACGTTTTTCAAAGAACAGAGGGCGGTGACAACGCAGTAGGTAGTAGCGGGATGATCGATGATCCTGGAGGAGGTCACCACTTTACCGCAGATGCGGTTTCCAGAGAGGACGAGGCAGAGAGAGAAGAAAAGGATTCCAGCACGTAAGAGCTCTGTCACCTTCCCTGTTTAGCGGGAAAGTTCGAAATTCCTCGGCGAGCCGCGCGGGGGCATTCAGGTCGCCCGCATTAGAGACTGCATGCCGATATCACGCCATGGCCATGGACAGAACAAGATGGATAAACACCATCGGTCGAGCGGGGCGGGGCCGGCTGGGGAAATCGGATCGCTTGCTCCAGAGCAAGTGTGGAGGTGGGGCACTACAAGGCTCATATTACACGTCACCTGATTTACATTTTGCGGTCCCCTCTTGACGTCTGAGAAATCCACGACTTCCGACAGCCGGATATGGACGATCAGAGGAGACTCTAAGCTTGTGACAATCGGCGGATCTATAAGGGACATTTTCCTGGAATGGTACAATCGGTAGGTATCCCAAGATTTCAGAAAACTTAAAGTTCGACTCAAGTTCTGCCAAAAATCAGGGATTAAACTCACACCATACTGATTGAATTTTGACGAAAGAACACACAGTGGGACGCTTAATTAATTAATTAAAAATTAAAGAAGAAAACCTATCGAAAGAAACCTATTGGCGTGGTTTCCGCGTAAAGGAGAATACTCGGAACGCCATCTCCATGAGTAGCGAGAACTGGGAGTTATTCCAAAAACGCTGCAAATTATTACACAACGGTTTATTATTTTTCTATATAATCGTCTATAAAGCCACCAACCATCCAAACATCGATGGCATTTCGGTCAGCTTTAATTTGAACGGAGATTAGGCCTCACACTCGTGTTTCTGATTTATCGCATGTTTATTATTTCATTATTATTATTTTAATGGTTTATTATTTTTCTATATAATCGTCAATAAAGCCACCAACCATCCGGAGATTAGACCTCTTTTGCGATTCACACTCGTGTTTCTGATTTATCGTACGTTTATTATTTTAATGGTTTATTATTTTTCTATTTAATCGTCTATAAAGCCACCAACCATCCAACATGAAGAAAAATACTTGGAAAATGTCACCCCACGCATATTTAAGCAAAAACCTCTTTTTTGGCCGGTTATTTGCCCATAACTTCTATACGAATTAAAAGATCGGAATAGTTCGACGTTAGGACCAACTAGACCCCAAATGGAGTCTATGTGCGAAAGAACGGGTTTTTTAGACCGATTCTAAGGCCTTTTATGGCCCGGACGGCGAACGGCGGACGGACATTGCAAATTTGGATTCTACGCACCTTGAAACGTAAAGTGACAAAGTTTGAGGGGGGGTTATAAAAATTTTTTGCGATACGATCACATAGGCTTATTATTAGAAATAATAAACCAAAATTGAACCAGGGCGGGACGCAGGTGTAGAAAAGGGTTAAACCAATGTGGAACACGGTTTTTCTGATAGCAACCTAGAAACGTCCGAAAGTAACCAAGTATCCGATTTATCGGTTTTTCGAGCCAAAACTTGGTACCAGGGGATTTTTGCGGTTGCTGAATACAGTTTTGAGGTCGAAAAATGTAAAGTTTTTAAATTGCAACTGAAAATTCAAATTAAATTGTTAACAACTTGAAAAAAGTCTTTCATCTCTCCAAAAGCCACCATCACCGGCAGATGAAAGACACAAAAACAGACACGAAATTCCTGGGTGGCACTTAGGTTTTTCAGCTTTTCCCGCATTCTGGTGCTGTTCTGCTGAAGTGTAACCATATCGCTGGAACCAGCTCGGTAAAAACAAGAACTAGAGACCAAAAAGAAAAAATAATTTCGATTTCTTGCCGTTCTTACAGAGGGCAGATGAAAGACAGACGGTGACTGTGACACCACAATTTCGCAACTGACTCCACTTGCGCACGCTTCCACACAGAAGGAATACGTTTCCCGCCGCTTTCTTTGATAACCTAACGACTAACCTCACCTCTTACAGTGGTAGTAAAACCGCGGGAAACGATAAAAAGCTGACAAAATACAAAAACACAAAAAAGGCAGATTAAAGACAGAAACCTCCGGACAACCACATTTTATCCTCCTGCTCGCTTTTACATGACACTTAGCAGTTTAAACTTTAATTTCTATATTTTAGCGTGAATAAGTGCATATTTTATTGATTGCCCGAAGTAGAAAAAAGTTGATAGTTTATGGAGAATTTTTTTTGACACCCAAATCATAAATGTCCATTCGGAATCTTCTCTGGACAACGATTGGCCCTTTCTGGGAAAATGACCCATAAACAAATAATAATGTGAAAGGGTGGGGTAACTGGGAATGAACGCAAATCAAACAAGTTCCATTAGTACTCTGGCGGAAATGAGAAGGTCAATATCACGAAGACTGTCAATCGCGACTGTCAATAATGTTCTCAGTTTCTGAAACTGACACCTTTTGCTTTGAAGTTAGAAAAGATTTGAACCCGTGCAACAGGTGTGGTACTACAATCAATCCGGATATGAACATGAACAATAGCAAAAAGCAACAAAATTTTCAAAACGAGCCAACTAATGAACAAACTAATAAACATAAACCTAATCCAAAAGTCTCCTTGGAAAATGGACGGTACGACCAGATCTGGTAGTAGTTTTAGCAGGTTCTTCACCCACCAAGGGCAGGGGAGGCCGAGCTGGAGGTTGAGAAATGTCAGGATCTTGCTGAGAGGAGACTGCAGGTCGAGGTAAAGCTGCCTGTCGAGGTGCTGGTATCTCATCAGCTAAAGCCAATAGCAAAAAGCATCGTCAGAGAAGAGAAGATCGTCACAAATTTTTGTGACCAACTTCCGTCATACTTCCAGCAGACGTTATCGACATCTCCATGGTATCATCTAAGGCAATTATGGAAGACATTGCTTATTTCGATGATACTCCTAAGATTTCAAATTTGGACCACATATTTGGGTAGTCGCTCTTATCGTATCTTTAGAGGCGATTTGGCTCAGAATCATGATTTTCAGATCTTCTTCAAAAAAAGTTGACAAAACTTCCTCACACAAACAGCCATCAAATTCCGAATTTATGTTCTCCCCTCTCTATGGTTTTTCTCGCGGATTTGGATTCAGAATGGTCTAAAACGGATTACTGTGTGGTTATTTTTTTTCTGTTGAGTGTTGTCCTCCTTCACCCCAGATCGATCGCATAAGGACGCCCAAGTCTTACTGTGGGACGTCCTAAAAAACGACCATGATGGGAAAGTGGGGGATTTTGGTGTTTACATGTAATTAATCTAGTGTAATGATTTCCAGTAAGAATTCTCTAATGTGATGCAACATACAGTTTATACTGGATAGATATTAATTCAAAACGTAAAGCCAGAATAATTAGATTGAACGGTTTATATTTCAAATGTAAATTACATCCTTTCACTCCTAAAGGAACAATCCTTGAAAATTTCATTGAACTCGGATGGAAAATGTTGAAATTATGGCTGATACAAGGGTTTTATGTTTTCGCATGCTCAGAGGTTAGGCACCTAACATCAAATCGGGGGCGATGATTTTCATAGGGGACCATCTACACCCCAACCCGTCACACAGACCGACTAGCAGACAGATAAGACACGAATCCAAAATTGTTCGGGAAGGTCTAAAACGAGTGGACATTTTGTTGAATCCTTGTGAAGTGAAAATAATGCTACCTTGGTAGATTCAGAAACAAAAGGTTGGGATACTTTTTTTTGCACGCATTTTTAAATTCTATACCTACTACTTTGTTGAACCAAGATCATTGATGATCAACATCCAAAATTCATATTTCTAGATCGATAGCGAACTCGGCAATGATCCCGAAAAGGCTCAATCAGCGTTTCCTACCTCCCTCACTCTCCAAAATTTCCAATTTTCACTAAATTACGACCTCCAAATTGGAAATTAAAAAAAACTCCAAAAGTATAGTTTGAATAATGGTGGAGTGGCCTTCCGAAATTCCTAATTTCGGAGAATGACCCGGGTGTCCTACAAAATTTTCTACTCAAATTTAGCTTTTCTGAGCGTTCTGAACCATTTCGGTAAAGTCTCGGGCATTTTCAGAGTTCATATGCGGTTGTCTTCCATTAATTGCACCGCAATCGAACCTGCAGTAGTCTGCATCGATTTAGTTCAAATGCTGTTGGTACTTTGGGGGCGAAATTCTTAAAAAAAAAAAGCTGATAAAATAGGGAATCTTTGGACTATTTGGAAACAAGAAAAATGGTGTATAAGAAGGTTAATATTTATTTCTGACAAGAGGGAATGAGAAATGTACCGGAGAATTTATCCGCCTTAATATGGTCTTAGAGGTAATGAGTAGTGACGATTCGATACTTTCGATATTTATTGATATCGATATTTTGTTTCGATATTTGTATCGATATTTTTCTTGCGATATTATCGAATATCGAAAGAAAAATATTGATATCGAAAGAAGAAAATTATCGGTTATGATGGTTAATAAGTTATTAACCATCATTAACCATAAGTCATTATCATCATTACCATCATTATACCATCATTATCATAAGTCATTAACCAGGAATATAATATATTCCTTCCCACAGTAATTTATCAATTTCTCATAATCGATAAAAAACGATGCAAAAACATATTCGATATCAGTGAAATAAGTATTTTACTTTCCATAATCTATCGAGATATCACTGATATTGATTTTTTTAAAATGCAAAAACTTCCAATATCAGTGAAATCAGTATTTTTCTTTCGATATTCTATCGATATCACTGATATTGATTAAAAAAAAAAAAAGATGCAAAAACATTAGATATCAGTGAAATCAGTATTTTTCTTTCGATATTCTATCGATATCACTGATATTGATTTTAAAAAAAAGATTAAAGAAAAATTCAGTGATAATGTCACATCAATATTTTTGTTGCGATATTCTATCGATATTAGTGATATCGATATTTTCCTTCCGATATATTATCGAAAGCGATACTGTCTTCCGATATTATTTCGATGTTCAATATCGCATCGAAAGGTACATCGAATCGTCACTAGTAATGAGAAGGAAAACCCGTAATTTTTTGTTTCCAATTACCCTATTTGACCATAAATTCAAACCCACGTGGCAGAACTGAGCAATAAACAGCAAACATTCAGACCTCCAATAAGGGCTTCTCTTGACCAAACCGAAGCTCCCGGTAAAATCGAAAGTTGGGTGACTGAAACCCTGACCGCTCGTTGACTTCACGGCGTCTTTCTATGAGTTGTTGGGTAAGTACGATGAATCAGAAAGAGTGCCCATAAGTAACACGAAAGATGAACTGTAATTACTATGCAGGGTGTCCCAGAACCAATCAACAATACTTCATAAATCAATTCCACAACTAATTTTTCCCTCTTAGCACTATTTTTCCCGCTCAAAATGTCAATTTTCTCACTTTGAATTTTTTCCTCGTGTTTTCGACCTTGCGGCACTAAAATGGTCCTAATTCTCTCATTCCCCAATCAAAATCAAATCTCATTACACCGTTGAAAAGGGCGATAAATTTCCCAAATGATGAACACTAGGGTAATCTTTCTACCTCAATCAATTTGTTTTTTTTTTTCAAAATTTTGGTGATTTTTTCCGAGCCCCCCAAAAGCTTAAAATAGGCTCCATTTCACCAACTTTCCAACGGTTTTTTAGGATTACTATAAACTTTGATGGGAATAGTTGGTTTGAAAGCAAAAAACGTGTTATTTCAGCGAAAATGGAGTGTTTTGCACCTTCACCAAAGAGAAAATGGGGTATTTTAAGCAGAGTGAAAAAGTGCTAAGAGAGAACAGATGCAAAAATTAGTTTTAAAATCGATTCTGAAGTATTCTTCAATTACCCTTGAAAAGTCAAATAACACTAAATTTCTTCCCCCAGTTACGAGTCTTACATGGGTAATGTTGGATCTAAAATTTTATACTCTTATCACCTCATCCCACAAAACGAGATAAGGAAGAACCAGGATCGTTCTGTTTTCTTAGGGTTAAAATAGGCTCTATTTCACCACCTTTCCAACGGTTTTCTAGGATTATTATGAAATTTGATGGGAATAATGGTGTTTGAAAGCAAAAAACGTTATTTCAGCGAAAATGGAGTGTTTTTCACCTTCACCAAAGAGAAAATGGGGTATTTTAAGCAGAGTGAAAAAGTGCTAAGAGAGAACAGATGCAAAAATTAGTTTTAAAATTGATTCTGAAGTATTCTTCAATTACCCTTGAAAAGTCAAATAACACTAAATTTCTTCCCCCAGTTACGAGTCTTACATGGGTAATGTTGGATCTAAAATTTTATACTCTTATCACCTCATCCCACAAAACGAGATAAGGAAGAACCAGGATCGTTCTGTTTTCTTAGGGTTAAAATAGGCTCTATTTCACCACCTTTCCAACGGTTTTCTAGGATTATTATGAAATTTGATGGGAATAATGGTGTTTGAAAGCAAAAAACGTTATTTCAGCGAAAATGGAGTGTTTTTCACCTTCACCAAAGAGAAAATGGGGTATTTTAAGCAGAGTGAAAAAGTGCTAAGAGAGAACAGATGCAAAAATTAGTTTTAAAATTGATTCTGAAGTATTCTTCAATTACCCTAGAAAAGTCAAATAACACTAAATTTTTTCCCCCAGTTAAAAGTCAAACATGGGGAATGTTGGATCTAAAATTTTATACTCTTATCATCTCATCCCTCAAAACGAGATAAGGAAGAACCAGGATCGTTCTGTTTTCTTAGGGTTAAAATAGGCTCCATTTCACCACCTTTCCAACGGTTTTCTAGGATTATTATGAAATTTGATGGGAATAATGGTGTTTGAAAGCAAAAAACGTTATTTCAGCGAAAATTGAGTGTTTTTTTTCCACCTTCACCAGAGAAAAATGGGGTATTTTAAGCGGAGTGAAAAACTGCTACGAGAGAAAAGTTGTAAAAATTAGTATTAAATTAGTTTTAAAATCGAATCCTGAAGTATTCTTCAATTACCCTTGAAAAGTCAAATAACACTAAATTTCTTCCCCCAGTTACGAGTCTTACATGGGTAATGTTGGATCTAAAATTTTATACTCTTATCACCTCATCCCACAAAACGAGATAAGGAAGAACCAGGATCGTTCTGTTTTCTTAGGGTTAAAATAGGCTCTATTTCACCACCTTTCCAACGGTTTTCTAGGATTATTATGAAATTTGATGGGAATAATGGTGTTTGAAAGCAAAAAACGTTATTTCAGCGAAAATGGAGTGTTTTTCACCTTCACCAAAGAGAAAATGGGGTATTTTAAGCAGAGTGAAAAAGTGCTAAGAGAGAACAGATGCAAAAATTAGTTTTAAAATTGATTCTGAAGTATTCTTCAATTACCCTAGAAAAGTCAAATAACACTAAATTTTTTCCCCCAGTTAAAAGTCAAACATGGGGAATGTTGGATCTAAAATTTTATACTCTTATCATCTCATCCCTCAAAACGAGATAAGGAAGAACCAGGATCGTTCTGTTTTCTTAGGGTTAAAATAGGCTCCATTTCACCACCTTTCCAACGGTTTTCTAGGATTACTATGAAATTTGATGGGAATAATGGTGTTTGAAAGCAAAAAACGTTATTTCAGCGAAAATTGAGTGTTTTTTTTCCACCTTCACCAGAGAAAAATGGGGTATTTTAAGCGGAGTGAAAAACTGCTAAGAGAGAAAAGTTGTAAAAATTAGTATTAAATTAGTTTTAAAATCGAATCCTGAAGTATTCTTCAATTACCCTTGAAAAGTCAAATAACACTAAATTTCTTCCCCCAGTTACGAGTCTTACATGGGTAATGTTGGATCTAAAATTTTATACTCTTATCACCTCATCCCACAAAACGAGATAAGGAGAACCAGGATCTTTCTGTTTTCTTAGGGCTGGTGAAGAGAAGTTTTGGCTTCCACACGTAAGGAATTTTTCATAAATAATATCAAGTTATGATAAATACCGATTAGTTATGAGTCGATCAATAAGTTTAATGGTTACCTTCCGATTTTTTAAAATTATTGACGTGTTTTGGCTCCCGTCCAAGGACTTTTCTGAGCAATTTTACCAAAGTCCTTGTTAAGTACAATATATGGTAAATGGGAGTATAGTGGACACTGTCCCAATAGTTGACACTTGCTTGCATAAATGTGAAAAATAAGAGTAATAGACGCCCAACTACTTTGAAATGCATAGAATTTGTAGGTTGTACCATCTATGAAGCTACTGTAGAACTACCGATACTCCAGAGCATCATGGGAAAGAATGATAACCATTTGAAAATGGCGTAGTTGAGGTCTGTCACTCGCACGTGATGTTTGCTGCTGAACCTCGTAAGGAGATAGGCATGTTGCAACAGTATTTTTGGAATTTATAATTGCTTGAGCGACTTCTGGTTTTTTGTGACGTTCAAGTAGATAGTATAGATTAGTTTCCATGAAGGATTTCTTGTAAATTATCCTGAGTGAGCATTTAGGCCCTGTGTCCACTTAACAAACACTAAACAGCCAATGTTCATTAAGTGGACACTGGGTGTCCACTTTTGAAACATGAATGATTTTTTTATTCTGAGTTTTTTTTGTGTGTTCAGACTGTTTTCAATATACAGCTGTATATGCTACGTTAATTTGGGATCATTCTGGTCATGGGGACCAATAGTGGACACCATCACAAATGTCCACTATTGAAACAATAAGTCTAATTGTGATCATACAGGTGGTTCGTGCATTTTCTAGTTCGTATTACTATCGTTTTTTGTATGTTTCTTTCAGGAAAATGGCTCCAGGTAGTAGTTTCTGGCAGTATGATGAGGAGGAGATGTATAGGGCACTAAATATAGAGGTCAAAAATGGCACCCCATTGGCTACAGCTGCAAAACGCTGTAAATTATTACACAAAGGTTAATTTTTTTCGATATAGATCACTCGTCTGCAAAGAACACGGTTTTGCCATTGTTACCTCCAACCAACTTGAACAAAAACATCATATTTCGGTCAGCTAACATTTGAACGGAGATTAGGCCTCTTTGGCGATTCACACTAGTGTTTCTGATTTATCGTAAGTCCAACCCTTAAGTTCTCGTAGGGAACGACTGTTCCAGTTGTAAATAACAAATTTATGACTGAAGTAAAGTATTTCGTGGGTTTTGTGATCGAAAAATTATTTCCTAATCAATTTGATGAAAACAGTCGTGTTAAATCAGTACTTTCTTCCTATCTACCTAAATAAAGTAAATGTGATAATAATCTATTACTTTTTATAATTGATCAATTTTTTTTTCAATATCCTACCCTACAGACCCCATTTAAAGCATAAATCCCTCGAAAAAGGCAGTACACGAGTGATGACCACTATACATGCAGAAAGTGTCCACTATAGAAACGAAAGGAAATTTTGGTGTCCACTTTGCCCTCATAGAAGGCTTTTTGTAATTATTATTTTATACATATTTAAAGTGACGTATTTAGAGATTTTGGGTGTGGAATCAAAAGACGAAGAGTCGGAGAATGTAAAAAATGAAGGTTTATCGTTCTCAAACAAAATCCATCATATCTATTGAGAATTCAATGCAAAAATTTCCTTAAAGTGTCCACTATTGGTGCTTTTACCTTAGTTGGGTTTATTTTTATAATGAACCTTCAAAATCAAGTTGAAATATAATTCACGACTTAACAATAAACAATAATTAATTATCGATATATTTATGTACATACGAATACCTATTCCTAAACCTAACCAGTTTTCTTTTTTATGCCTAGTCCAGCAACCCATTTCGTTCCAAGCAGTAGTTTTTTCGTTCGTCATAATTTTTGGGTATCTACTTTTTTACCAAGAACATTCAGACCAAATCAGAGTCCGATACGTGAAGGACAATATAAGGGTTCGACGGAGATTGAATTTGTCATTTTAGCTCGCCGGATTTCGGAAAGAAGAAAACTAGCCGGTGTTCCATCAGAACTTTCTTGGCAAATATTTCTGAGAGGATCAACTGAAAAGAGAAACCAGAATACGGCGTGTTCGCACGTCCCCGGCTCTGCAGCGGGTTCTTCTTCATTGCCAAGAATCTACCGCAAGCTTGATCTACCTTCCGATAGCATTTCAATCGACAAGTATCTAGTAGGTAGAAGAGACCTAGAATATGGAACGATAATATCGTAAGATATTATCTTATGAGGTTCCTATCTTATGAGTAGAGCTCGGAATTTGCATATCTTGCATATCTTTTATTATGAGGTATATCTTTGTATTTGAACGTTTTGAAGGTTTCTGAAGGGTATGCGGTGGTTTAAATTGAAATTAAAATTGCATATTTTTGCATATTTCGGTCATTTTGGGGATTTTTGCATTCTTTGGTCATTTTGGGGATTTTTGCATATTTTGCAGCATATTTCACCAGTTTTTTGCGTATTCTGGATTTTTTTTTCAATGTCAGTGCTCCGACCTGCTCGAAAAAAGCTCCCACTCGCATGGAACAACTGGAAAAGCCGTCAAGGATAAACTGGAGGGGGTCCTATCGAAAAATCCAGGGTGGTCTTCAGTGGTTCAAATCGCGAAAATTCTCAAAGTAGAAGACAGCTCATGGGACTCTCCCTGCTCTCCTAAAGAGATTTCCACTTTTAAATTTTTGCCTATTGTATCTTGCGATGTAGAGAGATCGTTTTCTGCATTGAAAGAAATTTTAAGTGACAGGAGACACTGTTTTACACCTGATAATTTGGAGCGTGTAATTGTTGTCCAATATAATACGTAGTTCATCTTTACATGAAAAAAAAATGTACTTATAACTGATTTTTTGAATTGCTTGTTTACTTTACCTGATGCTTCATAACTTATTTCTAGGAGAAAAAAGGGCTAAAAAAATGTAATAATATGGAACATCCTTTCTTAAAATACTGAAATTCCAAAGTCGTATGCAGTTTTATGGGCAAATGCATATTTTGCATATTTTTCCAGTTTCAGGCGCATATTTTCGGGAAATTTTCGTGCATATTTTCCGAGCTCTACTTATGAGTTACCAAGGTACCTATCTTTACGATATCACGTAACAGAATAATAATTATGTTGCCCTACCAGACGATGGTAGGTCGTAGCTCTATAATTGGTAGGTAGGAGTGTAAAACCTGTGTAAAATCAAGAACCAACTAGGCATAACCTACGAAATATTGTACTTGACAACATGAGATGGCATCACCTACAGTAGGTGTCACGAAAATATGACCTATGTGCCAATTTTTACGAAAATCACTTTTTGGTGTCATTTTGTTCTTTATGCTCAGCGCTACCTATTGACATGTTCCCGAAGCCACTTAGTCCACCTAACTCGTCGCTAGAGGCCCTTTAAAACAAATCCTATGTGAGGGTCAGTGAGCGTTGTCACGAAATAGAGCCTAGGTGACAAAAGCACGCGACAGCGGCGTCTTACCGCTCTGCCTGTTGCTTCAAAATTTTCTCCTGTGCCGTGTTTGCTCGGTTTATATTTCAGTGTTTTAGTAAAGTTTCCAGTTGTCAATCCGTGATGAGTGAATTTATCGGTACCAGAGGGAAACGACTCGTTGCTCTAGCATTATTTAATGAAGGTAAGTGCCTACGAAAGGTGAAAAAATTACGTTCTCGACCTCCAAGTTCTCATTGCTGCATTTTTTATACTCTCGATCACTCACAAGATTGGATTATTTTACCTCAAAGGATAAAATCAAGCCACAATGATAGTGACGTCGTGGCTCCGCTTTACAGCAGGCCCCGACCTATGTCAAAATCGAAGTATGATCACCTCCAGGAGCTCAAGGCGGTGATCGAAAAAGACCACCACGCATTTTATGACTCGCTCACGTATGTCTGAGCCTAAATTGATTGAGTTCCTATGATTCTACATGAGTTACCTACTGCAGCAATATTATTCTATTTAGTAACACTGTTCTAGTTCCTGTTAGTTACCTGCCTATTTAAATAATGTACCAACGTTACCAAATAGAAAATGTTTGAAGAAATATTAGGACAATACTTTTGAATTTCATGAGACTAAAAGGGGCGGAAAGCAGAACAATGTTTTAATAATTAAATAAAATATCCTTTTTTGAACTTGTTTCCTTGTGTCGTTATTCATTTTCCTAGCAGCATCAGGTGTAATCGAGTAACGAAGACCTGATTCTGGATTATTTGAAGACAGGAAACCAACAATTTTCAACAAAAAAAATCTGGAATAGTAAAAAATGTTTGTAAAAATGACCTATGTGCCGCTGAAATACATCCTATGTGCCAAAAACCCAAAAAATATGTGATTTTTGAACATAGTGGTGAATTATTTAACCTCAGAGTTGGCAGGAAACTAGCAGATTGGTAAGCTGATTGAATACTATGAATTTGAACGTACGTCTTCCTGTTCAAACGTTAATATCACTAAAATGAAATGTTTTGACACATAGGTCATATTTTCGTGACAGCGACAGTAACTGCTCTTCTTTCTGCAGGTCGATACCAATGACATGATCACCTGTAGGTGATCACAAGTCGGGCTACAAGTTGAAAACACTGAAATTATTATGATCAGATCATTCGATACCCAAATTCACCGGTGGAGTAGGAAATCGAATGATCCGGTCGAATTTTTTAGGGCCCGAAAATGAGAATCGCCAAGATCAGGAGAAAGATTGAAATCCTATGACCTCAGGTTACTCATGTATGTTTTGGTTTATTATTTTCAATAATGAACCTTTGGAATCGAGCAAGAAAAAAAAATTTTAACACCCCCTCAAAATTTGGTGGTTTACGTTTCAAGGTACCTACGTAGAATCCAAAACTCGAATAAAAATTTGGCCGTCCGTACGCCGTACGCGGCACTTTTGCCACTTAGCATTGACCGATTTTGATGAAATTTGGTGTGTAGGCTCCATTTGGGGTCTAGTTGTGCCCCGAAGCTTTTGGTTGATGTAGGTCACTTCTAAGGGTTCCAAAATCAATTTTGAAAACGCCCTAACTCAAAAAATTTCTTTTTTTGTTTTTTTACAAAATAAAATTTTTTTTTTGTTTTTCCTTCAATTTTCAAACCGTTCGCTCCCTACAAAAATTTAAGGGTTTATATTGAAATATATATATATATATATATAAATCAAAACACGAGTGTGAATTGCAAAAGAGGCCTAATCTCCGTTCAAATTAGAGCTGACCGAAATGCGATCCATGGTTGGTAATTTCGATTTTTTTTAATTTTATTTTTTTCAATATTGGATGGTTGGTGATTTTGTAGGCGAGTGATCTATATAGAAAAATAATAAACCATTGTGTAATAATTTGCAGCGTTTTTAGGGCCCGAAAATGAGAATCGCCAAGATCAGGAGAAAGATTGAAATCCTATGACCTCAGGTTACTCATGTATATTTACACCAGTGATCTCCCGGCAGAGGTAGTGTTGTACCCTGTTCTGTTTAATTTAAGGTAGGTAATGTAAGTTTAATACCACCAAGCATAGTTGTGTGTGTTATAATAAAAACAGCAAGGTTTGTGTTTCTTGAATAAATAGCAAAAGGCGTTGAGGGTTGTTGCCAAGTCTCACCAAAATTTTGCAAACCGCCCAGCAGAACGAGGGAAATCGTACCTATTGCCTTTGAACTCATGAGTTTTTTTTTTAATTTTCCACTCGTATTTTGAGTTTCAGACCTTTTTGAACAACTTTTGTTCCGTATCTATTTGTAGTTGAAATTCTTCATGAAATCAAGGTAATTTTTACGGAAATTTTCAGGGTTTGGAAAACATTAATTTCTCACCATCTGAAGATGTTTTTTGAGGATGGCCCCAAGAAGAATACACAATCATTTCATCACGATCCAATCAGTAGTACGCGAACGACAATTGTGTCGATGTTTGTCGACTAAAAAAATCATCAACATGATCTTGTCAATCTGTGGTACCGCTCAGAAATTCCACTTAACAATTTTTGCACCAGATGATTCTCTGGGTCCATGAATATTATAAGGAAGCAATACAGTCGACTCAACCTGGCAGAAGTTCTCTGACCTGCAGCACGAATAGTAGTGAAGATGTAACAACTAATTATACAGGGAAAGTGAGTGAATTGTTGAAAACGGCACCAGTATCATCCAAGAAATTGGATGAATCCCAAGACAGGGAAAATCCCAGCACTCATGAGAGTGCTGTTCTGTCGCATGCAACATGCATGAGAGAGGGTGTCAAAAAGCAACGATGCAGTTTCCTGTGTGAGAAGCAATAATTTAGGTAGTTTCATCGAGATGAACAAGGCAGGTTCTTACCAACGTCAAATTTGACAAGATACCTACCTACTGTAGTGAGGAAGAGAACCTCCCTACTTTGAGTCAAGTTTCAATGCAATAAGAGGTATCTAAGAACATGAGCTGATGAGGATTAGCATGTTATTTACCTGTATTGAGCTTTAATCCACGGCAAGCGAAGTAGTCGTGGAAGCTGTAGACCAAATAATCCCAAAAATTTCCGTTGGTTGACACAAAATAACCACACTTCACAACAGCACAACCCGGCAAAAAGGGGGAAATTCTGAATGAGAAAAAAACACTGGCGGTGAAATGACGAGGGAACAGATCGCAGGAGTGGATTCACCAGGACACTGACTGGAAAGCGTGTGCTGAGGTTGAAGCGACGGCTGCCTCCTCCAACACCGGAGGAGTCTGTGGAATGCGGCTCCAGTGCGCATGCGCACCCGCGCCACTAGCGCTTTCGCGGTCTCGAGCCTTCCAGCGGCCGTTCTTTCCGTTTCTCACCTGTTGATTTTTAAAAACTCGAGTTCGAATTTTCCCGAAAAGAGGAGAAATTGTCATACCTACTCAAATAAGAATGCAGCATGAGTGAATGAGCGAATTTAGAAATGAAACTCAGATAATTAGGGATCGGATTATGCAAGTTTTTAAAAATGCAAAATATTTAACGTATAGGCACCTATTAAGAGGGTTCGGTAGTCGAAAATTTTCAAAAATTTCATTTTTCATATTTTTTAAAAACATTATTCTACACATTATCCTCGACATTTTGGTATATAAAACTTTCATGTTTGAGTGAGGAAATGTCCTGCAATCGTTGCCTGAAGTTGAGTATCTCCGAACCGCTTTTCGGTAGGTACCAGCGGAGTTAATCTGCTATTGCTTGTTCAACATTTGCACAAGCCATTATTCCACTTTTTTATGCTTATGGAAGTTGCTATGAAGCACATTATTCATGTAGCAATAAAAAAAAAGTTTGGTGATGAGGTTTCATAAAGGTTAATGGAAAAGAGATACAAGTTGGCACGCATCGTGACGTAATCGTCGTAGTAGGTACCTTTTCAGTTTATTGCGTTTTTCTCAAAACTATGTTTTTCTATGCGTTTGACCCTTTATCTCTGGAACTACGCATGATATCGAGACGATTCTTTTTTTGTGTAATGAAAGAATAATAGTTCTACACATTAGCATATGCTTTTTGTAAACTTGGAATATACTTGGAATATAGGTACTTGGAAGCCGAGAAATTTTTTTTTTGTTTGACTCAAAAAAAGGGTTATCTAAAATAGCTGTACAAAAAAAGTTTAAAGATATTTTTGGAAAGCAATATGCTTATTTGTTGTCCTTAAGCAGCTGAACAACATGAAAAAAAAAAATCATGCAGATCGAACTTACCGTTGTCTAGATAATGGGTCACGAAAAAGGTTATTTTTACCCTATGACTACCGAACCCTCTTAAGTATTTATGCGGTAAATATGCACGAACGCTGAAATATTTTCAAAAATGTTTATAAGCTCGAAACGAACAGTTGTTCAAAAGAAAAAACGTCTGCCAAGTGGGTGTGGCACATAGCTTCCTCGTATCCATAACCCGATTATATAGATGATCCGATGCATAGTAGTTAATTTCAAAACACCAATCTCCAAGTACCTTTCACTACCCTCATAGGGAACCATCTACACGTTAATATGGACAATCCTAGAAAATTTCATCAAAATCGGATGAAAAATGTAAATGTTATGGCTGTTACAAGGATTTTACGTATGCGCATGCGCAGAGGCTTCTGTAAATTTTAAGGCTTTGATTTTCATTGGGGACCATCTACAACCTAATCCGCGTAATCCCTAAAAATGTCATCGAAATCGGGTAGAAAATGTGGAAATTATGGACTTTACAAGGAATACGTTTGCGCATGCGCAGCGGCTACAGTCCTTAGGTGATGATTTTCATAGGGGACAATCTAAATACTAATCTGTAACATCCCTGAAAATTTCATTGAAATCGAATGGAAAATGTGGAAGTTATGGCTGTTACAAGGAATTCACGTTTGATGATTTTCCTATGATTTTCATAGGGGACCGTCTACACACCAACCCGCACAATCCCTGAAAATTTCATAGAAATCGGACAATAACTTCGTATAGTTATGCGCGTTACAAGGAATTCATGACAGACACACAGACAGACACGGAACCAAAATTGTTCAGAAAGGTCTAAAACGCAAAACGCGAGTGAAAATTTTGATTTTGGAGAACTTTTTTTTCGTCCTTGAAAAGTGAAAACAAAGCTTCCGCTACCTTGGTAGACTCGGAAGCAAAATTGGTTACCTAGTTGAAAAAGAAGGGTGAAATGTGGAAATCTCTCTTTGAAATTATTCGCAAGTGTCACGCGAGGGTTATTCTCCATCCCATCCCTACTCCGCTGAAAAGCGCTGCTAAAGTGTGTTCCATGTTTCTTGAATTTTAGCCAAAGACTCCAAGAAGTAAGTAAGGCGAGGCCCGATTCCGTCCAGGTTTCGGTTTATTATTTTCAACAATGAACCTTTGGAATCGACCAAGAAATTTTTTTTTTTTTTAACACCCTCAAAATTTCAAGGTACGTAGAATCCAAAAATCGAATAAAAATTTCCGTCCGCCGTCCGCGGCACTTTCCCCACTTTTGATGAAATTTGGTATGTAGGGTCCATTTGGGGTCTAGTTGGGCCCCGAAGATTTTGGTTGATGTAAGTCACTTATAAGGGTCAATTAATGAATTTTGAAAACGCCCTAACTCAAAAAATTTTGATATAAAGGTATTGTTTTTCCTTCAATTTAAGATTCTATAGAATTTTTTGAGACCACGCGGAGCTCTGTAGGTCAAACCGTTCGCTCCCTACGAGAATTTAAGGTTCGGACGTACGATAAATCAGAAACACGAGTGTGAATCGCAAAAAAGGCCTAATCTCCGTTCAAATTATAGCTGACCGAAATGCGATCAATGTTTTTCTTCATTTTGGATGGTTGGTGGCTTTGCAGACGAGTGATTTATAGAAAAATAATAAACCATTGTGTAATAATTTGCAGCGTTTTTCAACAGCATAAAAAATTGTACTCCAAACTAAAAATTATTAATCCAAAAGAACCAAGAAAGATCGTAATAAGATCGACGCATCACAACAATTGATGTAGTTTTTGGAGTCTAATATTCAATTTATTATTGTCGTTTGGTACATGTTTCGGCAAATACAGCGTTGCCTTCATCAGCCTTAATAAAACGGTTTGGGGATCATCCCTTGTGCTGTTGCTTTTTTCTTTTCATTGTTCGTTATGGAGCATACCGTTAATTTGTTGAATTTTTCTGGATCATTCTTCATTGGGTTACGGATCAGAAAAATTCAACAAATTAACAGTATGCTCCATAACGAACAATGAAAAGAAAAAAGCAACAGCACAAGGGATGATCCCCAAACCGTTTTATTAAGGCTGATGAAGGCAACGCTGTATTTGCCGAAACATGTACCAAAAGACAATAATAAATTGAATAATAGACTCCAAAACCTACATCAAAAACATGGTCACTCCATTCACCCATCAACATCACAACAATTAAATGTTGATTCATATGATTCACACCCACTCCTATCGATGTCAGCACAAACCCATTTTCAAATGGGTGAGGGGCCTGACTGCGGTTCAAAGCCCTTGATCCGTGATTCTCAGCTATGACAACCATCTGTGCACTATCTACAAATAATCATCTTTCAAACGAAGGAAATTTGGTATGTAGGCTCCATTTTGGGTCTAGTTGTGCCCCGAAGCGTTTGGTTTATGTCAGTCACTTCTACGGGATGAAATTTTCAAAACTCCCCAGCTGAGAAACTTCCGAAATTGACGTAATGGTTTGTCATCCATTTTAACCCTTAATTTCCCATTTGTTAAAAAAATTGTTTTTTCGGATATTTTTCTAGATTTTGGTATGTTAGAAGATATACCAAATTTTCGGATGTTTTTCAAGATTTTGGTAAGTATGTTAGAAGATTTTGGTGTACCCACAAAATGGCATAGAACTGCTAGTTTTGAGCGAGAGATGAAAACTGGATGGTATATTTTAGACACCTCAAGAGGGAGGTGTCTAGTGAGGAGATAAAAAGATAGATACTTGGGGGGGAGGGGTTGGCTATCGTTATTTAAAAATGGATTCTTAGAATACGTTCTATCCAACTTTGGCTAGATGGAACCAGCAGCTTTTTATCCTAAAACAAATAAATAAACGAAATGACACAAATAAAATTGTTAGCTCATTAAGTCCTTCTCGATTCAGGAGTATTTTAATGGAATATTGATGCAGTGGCCCCCAATATCGGTTTTGACTTGGAGAGTGGTTGAACAGTGTTCAGAATGCTTAAAAATCGGACTTCCGAAAAGATACTTGGCTATCGTTATTAAAAAATGGATGCTAAGAATACGTTCTATCCAATTTTGGCTGGATGGAACCAGCAGCTTTTTATCCTAAAACAAATAAATAAACGAAATGACACAAATAAAATTGTTAGCTCAATAAGACCTCCTTCTTCAGGTGTATTTAACCCTTAATATCCTGAAGTATCTTTTCGGAAGTCCGATTTTTAAGCATTCTGAACACTGTTCAACCAATCTCCAAGTCAAAACCGATATTCGGGGTCACTGCATCAATATTCCATTAAAATACTCCTGAATCAAGGAGGACTTATTGAGCTAACAATTTTATGTGTGTCATTTCGTTTATTTATTTGTTTTAGGATAAAAAGCTGCTGGTTCCATCCAGCCAAAATTGGATAGAACGTATTCTAAGCATCCATTTTTAAATAACGATAGCCAAGTATCTTTTCGGAAGTCCGATTTTCAACGTTCTGAACACTGTTCAACCACTCTCCAAGTCAAAACCGACGTTGGGGGCCACTGCATCAATATTCCATTTAACCCTTAATTTCCCACTTGTTAAAAATTTAAATGTATTTTGACAAATTTATAGAATATATGAGTAGGAGGTTCCTCAAAGGCCTACATGTACTTATTACAGTCTGTCAGCTCTAGAATGAACTTTCCAAGGGCCACACTAGCGCTATCTGCGTGAGCAGAATGTATCTATAAACCCACTTTTGTTGGAGTAGAAGAAAGTAACTTGGAAAAATCCTTGGTGGGATGATGGGGTCTGTTATTTCTCATAAAGTAAAGAACCAAAGAATAAGGTGGGGAAGGTTCACTTCATAGAGGGATCTTAGCTGCCTTAGTATCGTCATATCTGACAAGGAAACCCCACTAATAGCCCACAAGGTGAGAAATGAGGGTAGAAGACACCTAGAAGGCTCTACTATAGCCTGTCAACTCGAGAATTATTATTATTATTTGTTTGAGCTATTATGTTTGTATCATTACGTTAACTTACATAATCGATAGTTGGAGTATCAAGACAGCCAACGGCTGTCAAATTAGGTTTAAAAGTGGAGAAAATATTGCAGGTAGAAATCGGACTTCCGAAAAGATACCTCAGGATATTAAGGGTTAAATGGCTACAACAAATTATTGATTAACAATAGAGAAAGTGAGAAAACCAAAGCTTTTACAGTTTTTAGAATAGTGACAAAGTACTCAATTTATCGAAGATAACGTCCATCCAAGCTGAATTGTTGAGTGTGAATCGCAAAAGACGCGATCAAATCTCAGTTCAAATTTTAGCTGACCAAAATGCGATCGTTGTTCGTTTCTTCGAGTTGTACTCAGTTTTGCGTCCTTAGCAACCAGCAACCAAATTTCCTAATGAAGGCACCCCATTTTCATGTCTTTGATTTGGCACATAAACTGAAAAATCGTCACGAAAACTTGCTCACTATTGTCAATAAATAAAGTAGACTCACTGTGTTGCGTACAGAACAATCAACTGTTTTCTTATTTTGATGCTTGGGTACATGAACTAACAACCTTACTTCACTTCCTTGTTGTGTAGTGGTTGACATGAAAATGTCCCAATTAGGGATGGGTATCGATACTCGACATTTCAAAATATCGATACTTTTGTACCGATACTCGATATTTTAGTATCGATACTGCACTATCCGATATTTTTGGATATCGATACTTTGGATCCGATATTTCTAAATATCGAATATCGATACAGTTCTCGCGGAAAATTCAACATAATGGCTAAAAAATGAAGAAAGTAGAGAGGCTTTTGGATCATTACTCTCAGGTTGCACAAATAACGTTTATATCATGGAGAAATCACCCTGCTTGGACTCTTCATAGTGAAAAATCAATAAAAATTGTTGAAAATAAAAACTCGGCGCTGTGCGCCTCGCCAGGGGGCAAGCCCCCTGGACCCCCGGATGCTTTTCACTTAGAGCCTACGGCTAAAATTCGAGAAACATGGAACTATGCTTTACGATGGATACGAACTGTGGTATTTTCTAACTTCCCTGGTAATGAACCAGGCTAGCGACACATAAGATTGTTTACTAACTATTTATAATATCGCATTATTGGATAAACACCTAACACATTAATATAACACTCAATATACAAATGCGACATAAATCAGGAGCTTTCCAACGAATGGTGAACGTTTACTGTGTGATTACAATTGCGGAAGTTCCATTTCCCTACCAACGGCTCGGTTGTACGTGAAAATCATAAGAAAATTTCGTCACCCATCCGCGTTACCCATTCCGCGTGACATATTCGTGTGACATTTTTCGGCAAGTGAGTCCAAGGCTAAAGCATAGTTCCATGCTAAAATTATTTTGACATTTTCATGTCTTTCATATGGCACATAAAAAAAAAACAACGTCTGCCAAGTTGGGTGGGCAGTATAGCTTCCTCACTCATTGTAACATGGACGTATAGAATCAGTTGGCGAAAAACAGGAGAGGAAATGGCCTTGGAGCTCACTCAGCTGATCAGTGACCACTCAGGCACCTTCAGCATTCTCCATTGACCCTGCCTCTCAAATTTCAGCTTCCTGCGTTCAACAGGAGAGAAAATGGCCTTGGAGCTCACTCAGCTGATCCGAAGGTGCTGAAATTTATAGGGGACCGTCTAGGACCTAACCCGCACAATCCCTGAAAATTTCATCAAAATCGGACCACAGGTTAGTATAGTTTTGCCCGGGACAAGGATTGACCACAGACAGACAGACAGACCGACAGACAGACAGACACGGAACCAAAATTGTTCGGGAAGCTCTAAAACGCAAAAAGCAAGTGGAAATTTTGATTTTGGAGGACATTTTTTTTTTCACTTCTTTCACGAATACAAAGCTTCCCTACCTTCGGTAGTGAGGAAGCAAAATCGTCACGAAATTTGTTGCGACGAAATTTGCTAACGAAATTTGTCCCAAGTCGCCACAATGATGATTATGACCATCAGAAGTGAAGTTGTTAGGTACTTTACAGGTAGGTACTTTACAGTTAGGTAGGTACTTTACAGTTTGATATTACCAGATCAGCTGAGTCGAAAATTGAGCTCCCAGATCAGCTGAGTCGAAAATCGAGCTCCCAGATCAGCTGAGTCGAAAATTTAGCTCCCAGATCAGCTGAGTCGAAAATCGAGCTCACAGATCAGCTGAGTCGAAAATCGAGCTCCCAGATCAGCTGAGTCGAAAATCGAGCTCCCAGATCAGCTGAGTCGAAAATCGAGCTCCCAGATCAGCTGAGTCGAAAATCGAGCTCCCAGATCAGCTGAGGCGAAAATCGAGCTCCCAGATCAGCTGAGTCGAAAATCGAGCTCCCAGATCAGCTGAGTCGAAAATCGAGCTCCCAGATCAGCTGAGTCGAAAATCGAGCTCCCAGATCAGCTGAGTCGAAAATCGAGCTCCCAGATCAGCTGAGTCGAAAATCGAGCTCCCAGATCAGCTGAGGCGAAAATCGAGCTCCCAGATCAGCTGAGTCGAAAATCGAGCTCCCAGATCAGCTGAGTCGAAAATCGAGCTCCCAGATCAGCTGAGTCGAAAATCGAGCTCCCAGATCAGCTGAGTCGAAAATTTAGCTCCCAGATCAGCTGAGTCGAAAATCGAGCTCCCAGATCAGCTGAGTCGAAAATCGAGCTCCCAGATCAGCTGAGTCGAAAATTTAGCTCCCAGATCAGCTGAGTCGAAAATCGAGCTCACAGATCAGCTGAGTCGAAAATCGAGCTCCCAGATCAGCTGAGTCGAAAATCGAGCTCCCAGATCAGCTGAGTCGAAAATCGAGCTCCCAGATCAGCTGAGTCGAAAATCGAGCTCCCAGATCAGCTGAGGCGAAAATCGAGCTCCCAGCTTTCATACTTTTCTCATCACCGCCCATTACTGTGTTACCGCGACAGATGAATGTTTTTATTTAGAGCCTGCTGCTACAAGTATAGAGTTCATGTTCATGTTCATGTGTCGGGAGGGGAGGGGGGGCATGAAAATGTTTCAATGTGTTGCAGACTCGTATGCAAGCGTTTTCTTTTCCATTCATTTGAAATAGCGACGATTTTAGCATGGAACATGCTTTAGCCATCACTTAACTGGGCATAATTGTGACGAAACCGTGGAACGAAAGTAGCATTTTCGTTCAACTCACAGTAGGTTGATCTGACAATTTTGTTTGTTGGCTGTTTCTAATTTGGGATAGAGATTTAAGGTATTTCAAATTGGGCCCCCATAATCATTATTATCAAGTTGTATAGTCACCAAAACAAATTTGGTATTTGCGTTTTGATAGATTGAGAAAACTCGGCGCTTTGCGCCTCGGCGGGGGGCTCCGCCCCCCTGCACCCCCCGGTTTATTTCTTTTTCCATACTCTGTATGAAATCATAGGAACACAGAATGTGTTTTTGCGATTGTGAGCTCTCGCTCTCTGGGGCCAATTTCCAGTGAAGCGGGAGCTGGGCACCACTAGCCCCCTTCGGTCAGCCTCGTAGGTGACGTCACAGCTCAGGTGGAAAAGCAAGACACTCGACGCCGAACGCCACCCCGCGCGTCCCTCCCCCCTCAGCTGGGAGGGACCCAACGGTCTCTCCCCCACTCGACCAGCCGTCCCCACTACCATCTTCAGGCGGGGCGGAGGGGGGAGGACTCCACCTGAGCTCCCCGCCAATGACGATCGCCTCATACCCAGTCCAACAGCGTTCAAAGTCAGTGACAGCGAGCTAGCCCCATCCTGACGAATATTCCTCCCGTATCCCCCCCTCAACCGCCACGATCGCCACGACTCCGCGCTACGATCGCCACGGAATCTTCAAGCCGCCACACCCATTCAAGGATACCTTCGGGCCCGACAGTGAGTGTTGAAACCTTTAAGCATACATATATTGGCCAATTATTTATGCAACTGTGCTAGAGTAAGAGTAAAAGACATTAGTAAAACAACATCGAGTAAATTGAGAAACATTGAGTAAATTGAGAACATTGAGTAAATTTGAGAACTTTAGTAGAATTGAAACATTGAACAAACTTGAATGAATACATACCTTAAATTTGAAATTGATGACCTATGCTTGGAAACTGATAAATGAGATTGGAATTCTGAATGTACTTGTTGAAACGGAGAACCATACTGTGTTTTGTAAAACTTTATTTGAAAGCCTTCAGCTCCTAACCGCCACACTTGTGGGGAAGTCATTTGCCGTTCCTAATTTCTAATAAATCCACCTGCTAGTTGTACTTTGTAGTTCTTCTTCTGAGTATACCTGGTTCAGTAAAAGGTTAGAGGAGAGTGCAACGACACCCCTCAATTGGTATTAGATCCCTTCAGGACAATCGTCAGCCCCTCTGGCAAAAGGACACACTTGTGTACCTGTTTTATCTTTATTTCGCCCTTCAGGCTTTCAAGTTTTGCTGTACGACGATCGCCACGCAGTCGCCGACGTCGCCACGCTTTGTCGCCACAGGTAAATATCATTTGCTACCATTTTAAATTCTAAGTGTTTTTTCGATATTTTATTTCAGCTAAATTAACTTCAAATCAAAACCCCCCGAACTCGTGTGCAAACGTTTGGTGCTCGTGTTCGTTGATTTTTATCAACCAACACGACCCCCAAACGCCCATCACCGCTTGTTGGCTTCATTTTCAATTCAGCTGCCATCAAGCGTGGGGCCCATAAGGCTTACAAAATTGGTGGCAGCGGTTTGGATTGCAATACCCTCTTGTCTCTCCAACTTGATTCACCGTAAAAGGTGTATAAAGTTGTGGCGACACGCGGGATTGTTGTGAGTTCGCCTCACACGAATCCACACAAAAAAATAGTAGGTCTTGTTTCGCCACGAGTTCTAAAAATTTAAAAGTAGAGTCTATCGAAAACACGAAAACTGACCAGGTATACAATTAGGTAGGATGTGCATCCGTTTATTGTATTCCTAGGAAAAGTGACGCAACGCAGCCTCCTATATTTTTTGATCGCCATAATCGCCACGAGAAGCTGATTTTCTCAATAGACCTAACTACTACCGACACACAACTGAACACACGCGTACAGATTTCCTTTTGCCTAAGTGGTAGTCCACATAAGTCGACACACTCATCCTCAATACCTCTTCAACCGACACGATGTCTTTAAATTTGTCGGGAGCTAGTGATAGGGGAGAAGGTACACACTCCTCCGCCGGCACAGAGGCCGTTGAAATCATGACACAGACGATGAGGGAGATGAACGTGCTCCTTCAACGTTACAATACAGCGACACACGAGGGTGAGAGAGGGGACATACCGCGCTCGGTATTCCTTGAACTCGAACCATGGGACCCCGACACACCAGGTGCACTCAGTGTAGTTTCATTTTTTGCGAATTTTGATCTAGTGACCGCGGGCCTAACCTCACAACAACGGTATCGGCTACTTCGTACCAAAGCACGCGGGATAGCCAAACAATTCCTAATCGATCGCGATGACGCCGTTGACGTGGATAACGTTTATGAAATCGTCCGTGAAGACATGTTGCGATGGTTCCAGAAAGAAAATCCGCAGCATGCCGCAGCATTATTGTGGACGGTTAAACGCAACACAACCGAAACGCTCCGTCAATTCGCCGATCGCGTGCGCGGGATAGCAAGATGTGCCGTCATGGAAGAGGGGACGCGCCTACGCCGCCACGAACGCAACGAATGGGTCGAAAAGAAGACAAAGGACGCCTTCATTCGCGGCGTCGGTAAGAACATGAGTGCCCTATTGATAACCAACCGACCACGAAATATTCAAGATGCGTTGAGTAAAGCAGAAGAGCTTGAAGAAACCCTTGATGATACCACCGATATAGAGGAAAGATGGGACCTTGCGGCCGTCACGAACGACCGTCGATGTTATAGCTGCGGAAGCCACGATCATTTCGCAGCACGATGCCCTCGGAAAGATGACCATACACCACGACACAATCGCCACAAAGAAGAGGACTATCGCCGGGAGAAGCCAAGCGAGCCACGAAATGAGGAGAAGCCAAGCCCGCGCTATCCTTGTATGTTTTGTGCCGACCGCGCGCATTTCCCCGTGAATTGCCCATTTAGTCCGCAGAAGACCATTTTTTGCGACTTTTGTGGTATGAGAGAACACCTAGAGGCTGATTGTTATAAGAAGAAGCGTTTACTCCCTGTTTCGCAACCAATAGCTGCCCCTGCACACACGATGGAGATAGCTCGGTACAAGAAGCCCGTAGAAGAGGACCACATCCCCGCAGTTGAAGCCCCGATGTCACGCACCCTGAAAATTACCGTAGGTTTGGGCCCCGAGGAAAGAGACATGATTGTCGACACGGGCGCCGCGCTTTCGGTTTTATCAACTCCCGTCAAGGGAATAAAATTGTACCCGACACGAGCGGTCGCGTGGGGTGCGGACGGGATGCCCTTGCATTTCTCGGGAGAACAACACCTCGTAACACGTATCGGTGGGTGCACATTCGAGCATACTTTTTTGGTGTTTGCACGTAAATGCGCCACGCTCGATTTGTTGGGATTAGATGTGCTAAGAAGAGTACCGATTACTTTCACCACGGGGCCGACTATGAAGTACCACACACCGGAAGGGAAAATAAGACCTTTTACGCCCGTCGAGATGCTAGATGAGCCGTACAGTGTGGGTGTGGTGTTGCGGCCGGAGGGGCGGGAAACCGGGTTGCTTGATGATCGTATCCACAATCGCGACACAAGCACACCTCTCCCTAGTACCCTTTCGGCGGCAACAGCCACGCTCAACGTCGTAGAACGCGATACCTCTGTTCTCGACACACGTACCGGCGCGACGAGCACACCTACGACCTCCGCTAACAACAGCAGCGGATCCGGTGGAATGAAATTTTGGAGTAGACACTTCCGAGGAGTCACCACACCAATCGACACACCCGCCGATTTGTACGATCATGCGGCTCGCCACGAAAAATTGGATTCGGTTCCCGCACCGAACGAGGAGGAACGCGATACAGAAGAAGCTAGAAGAGTCCGTTTCGAGATACCGGGGGTAGTACGCGATGCAGAATGCGTCGCCACGCCGCTACCGACTATCCACCCACGTTCCGGTGCGAGTTCCGATACGTTTGACGATTCATCTCTTGATCGGTACATCGACGCGGCCGTTGATCGAGCGGTACGCACCATCGACGAGTCCGCCGCTACCGTAAACCATCTGACCGCCACGACACCCGATTTATTTGTAAATAGGGTCGTCGACACACCATATCGGCACACCAACGCCACAAATGACACAGATATCGGCACACCAAATCGGCACACCGACACCATGATGAATGAGATCATCGGCACACCGACTCGGCATACCATCGCCACACCGGGGGTGGTTGTCGCCACACCCAACATGGTTGTCGCCACACCAGACGTGGTCATCGCCACACCGAATACGGTCGTCGCCACACCCGAGCGACACACAAATACCAATGTCGCCATGGTCGTCGCCACACCCGATATGGTCGTCGCCACACCAAATGAGCATACCATCGCCACATTCGACACGGTCCTCGCCACACCTGAAAATAAAAATGAAATTAAATTTTCAGAAATTTCAACAACCTCCCAGATTGAACCTGCAATTGATCAACATCTTGATAAGATATTACGCGAGATGAACCCACCCGAGCGAAAACGCCCAAGAAACGATCCACCCATTGTTCAAAACGATGAAAAAGAGGGCGTGATTAATTCTCTTCAAGAAACGTCGGATGAGGAAGAATGGGGAGAAGTTCCGACCGATCAATGGGATCCGCCTTTACCACAATTTGAGACCGTCCTTGAACAAAAATTGCAACATTTAACTACACCGGACGCTGAGCCAACGAAGGAGTTGTTGAATGCCTACCGGGACTTGTTTAAGCCACCGACGGGGGCGGGATGCAACCTCAACGTGTCCCACGAGATTATTCTCACCCAACCCACCGTGACTCAACAAAAACCTTACCCCGTTCCTCACGCGCTCCGGGAGGTAGTCGAAACGCAGATCAAGGATATGTTGGAATCCGGAGTGATTAGCCCATCTACCAGCCCGTGGTGCGCGCCCGTCTTATTAGTAAAAAAGAAGACGCCGCCAGGGGAAAAGCAGCTTTGGAGATTCTGTACTGACTTCCGTCAATTAAACAAGATCACCAAAGGAGACGCTTACCCCCTCCCACGTTTGCAGGAGACGCTCGCAATGCTCGGACAATGTAAATGGTTTTCAACAATCGATCTCATCGCGGGTTACCATCAGATCCCGGTCCACGCTGATTCCAAAGAGAAAACTGCTTTTTCGGTCCTCGGAAGACATTTCCAATACGAGAAGATGCCCTTCGGGCTAAAAAACGCTCCCGCCACGTTTCAGCGCGTAATGAACGACGCATTAGACGGAATTCTGGGAAACAATTGTCTTGTATATTTGGATGATGTAATTGTTTTCTCAGCCACACGAGAAGAGCATCTTGAGAAACTCGCACAAGTTTTCGATCGATTGTCCGAGGCTCGACTTCAAGTCAACCTCGCGAAGTGCGAATTCCTCAAAAATGAAGTTCGCTTTTTGGGACATCGAATAACAACAGAAGGGATCCTCACTGAGCCGGAGAAGACGAAAGCGATCAAGGAATTCCCCGTACCGACCTCCGTGGTAAAACTTCAGTCCTTTTTAGGTCTCGCCAGTTTCTACCGACGGTTCATTCCGAACTTTTCGGAAATAGTGGTGCCCTTGACCGAGTTGTTGAAGAAAACCCAGCCTTTTGAGTGGACAACCCGACAACAAAGAGCGTTCGATGACCTCAAGGAAAAGTTGACCAGCGAACCCATACTCGCCTATCCTGACCTGACTAAACCGTTTATCCTCGCAACCGATGCATCCGGCTTCGCCTTGGGAGCCGTCCTCTCACAAAGCTTTAATGGGGAAGAGAGGCCCGTGGCGTATGCGAGTCGCAAATTAAACCCGGCCGAAACCAGGTACTCGGTCACCGAACGTGAGCTCCTAGCGGTCGTTTGGGCGGTTCGACACTTCCAGGAATACCTCCTCGGACAGACCTTCGAACTCCAAACCGACCATATGGCCCTTACCGCCGCTATGCACCTCCGTGACCCGACTTCGCGCATCGGACGATGGGTACTCAGATTGGCAGAGTATGACTTCACACCCCGTTACCGACCAGGAACACAAATGGGTCATGCCGACGGATTGAGTCGCGGAGACATAGCTGTAGTCACTCTCGAGTTTCCGCGAGAGCTTATGATCGCCGCTCAAGACCTCGACAATTGGATCCAATCGATCACTTTAGACCGCCACAGAGAGGACCTACGCAAAACCAACGGCGTATGGGAAACACGCGTTCGATACGACGGACAACATGAATGGGTGCCGCTCATTCCCTCCTCACTTCGGGAATGGCTCATCGATAGATGTCACAAAAATGAATGGGCCGGACATCCCGGAGCGGAGGTGACAGAAAAGATAGTACGGAAACTCGGAACTTGGCCGGGGTTAGCTAAAGACGTTCGCGAAAACATACAGCGATGCGAAACGTGTTCACGACGCAACACCCCGCCCGGTCTCCGTAATCCAATCCAGAAACCTTTACTCCCAGAGCGCCCCGGACAGATCGTTGGAATTGATTTTGTCGGACCGATTGCGGGAGGAAAAACCACAAAATATCTGATGACGGTCATAGACCATTTCACAAAATATGCGGAAGCGTATGTCACCACGGACTGCACCGCCACGACAGTGGCACGAAACCTCGCAAGAAAGTATATACCCACTCATGGCGTTCCGGAACGGTTGGTCTCGGACCGCGGAACCGCTTTTACGGCCGGATCAACCAGGGCGCTGTGTGATCAATGGGGTATCAGACAGATTTTCACAACGGCGTATCACCCCGAGAGCAACGGAGTCTGCGAGAGATTTCACCGTACCCTCGCCAATATCATCGCTAAAATCTCGAAAAGAACGAAGGATTGGGAGAGCATGTTACCCGTTGCACTCGCGGCTTACCGCGCAACCCCACACAAGAGCACAGGGTTCAGCCCGAACTTCTTGACCTTCGGCCGAGAACTCCGGTTGCCGAACGAATCGCTACAAAGTCTGAAGCCACGTCCCGACGAACCCACCACACTGAAAAATCTGAGAATAGCCCGAGAAGCCACTCAACAGAGCCTTCATGAAGCGTGGCGAAAACGAAGCGACGCCATCAACAGCCGTCGAACGCTACGCTCATTCGAAGGCGGTGACGCCGTGTACCTCAAGGACATGCAGGCGCCCCCAGGGGTTGTTAAGAAATTTTGGAGTCCCTGGAGCGGACCCTGGATAGTCGTGAAAAAGTACTCGGATGTGACGTACGAGATAAGAGACTTACCGGACATCCGCCGCCAGACTGTCCACATCAACCGGCTGAAGCCTGCATTCGAGTTAGGTGTTCCGGACGAAGTCTTCGTTGACCCCGAACGGATCAGACCCGACACGCATGGCGCCACGACATCAACACACCAGGAAGAGATGACACCTGAAACAGAAGGAGAGTTTATTGAAGAGTATGGATGGTCGACAACTGCAAAAACCACCACCATGATTCCACCTATCACCAGCCAAAAAAGGAATTCATCGAGGACACCCCAAAACGAGGCATCGACCCGATTAGGTTCCCCTTCGGATACACAAAGGACGGCTGATGCGGATCACCAATTTGATCGCTACGCCGAACAAGAAACACAAGAAGGAAGTACTCACCTCGGGAACGAGACGTTGCGGGACGAGATCGATCGCCACGACGATCGCCACGACGATCGCCACACCGACCGCCACAGCGACCGCCACAGCGATCGCAACGAAAGTCGCCACGATGAACAACCCCCAAGAAGTCCAGTGGAAATCCCAGTAGTCGATTTACCTGAGCCATCCACCGTGTCTGAATCGTCCGCAGACGAGTTTGAAGAAGCTGAAGAAAATCCACCATCAAAGAAATCCCGTGGAGACGCCAATGAATCGACCTCTCGCTACCCATTCCGAAAACGAGATGCTTCGATCGATTATCGACAACTCCACTTAGGGAAAAAGACTAACTAACTGACTAATAGGGAGACATGTACGAACATACACGCACACATTAGGACATAACGCGACACTTGGATCCTTCAGATCACAACATTTCACTTGGATCCTTCAGATCACAACATTTCCCTTGGATCCTTCAGATCACAACATTACACTTGGATCCTTCAGATCAACCAAACCTTATCTCTGCCAGTTGTCCTGAATTATGGCCAGCTAGGAAAATTGAAGTAGATGAAGTACGTAGAATCTTGAAGTCACTTTTCCTAGATCAGGATGTCACAATAGGGTTTTTGTTTCCGATTGTTATAGGATATGGCACAGCAGCAGGTGGAGGATTGGGTGTTAGAAGGAGGCCCAAAATCGCCCGACCCGGCAGTGCTCCTCATGAGGAAGCGAGTAGAGACGGCTAAGGAGAATCACAAGAAGCTCCCCGACGGATTCGTCCAGACCAAGGAACCGGTAGCCGATCCCTTCCCTTCCCTGGAGACCCTTACTAACTGCGTCCGCTTCACGATGTGCGGTGATACCCCCACAGTCCGCAACATAAATGGCAAGGCAGCCCTCCTCACCATCCTCGAAATTGCCAAATGGGTGCCCACGTACCAGAGAATAGCTCAAGAGAGGGACATCCTGGCCAAGCGACAGGAGATATGGTTGGAAGAACGGCAGCTGCTCACGTTGGACCGCAATGCCGCCTGGGCAGAGGTGGAGCGGGTCAAAGCACAGGTGGTTGCTGAGCCACCTGCGGCAAGGACAGCAGCGCCTGAGGCGACCCCGCAGGCGTCCGCAGAGGCACCTGCGGCGGGGTCTGAAGAGCCTGCGGGGGATTTTGCCCCCTCCCCTCACCATCCCACGTCACCGTCTCCGGCCTTCAGCCCTCTCTCGCTCCCACCACCAGAGAGAGTGGCCTCCGTTCACGCCTCACCATTCACATCGCTGCCAACATCACCCAGCCTTCCACCACGAGCCAGCAGTCGGACCGGCATCTTCGCCCCCTCAGATTCCTCAGCGGCAGGGTCACCACCACCTGAACCCACTCCCACAACATCTCGGGAGCCAACCAGCAGCGGCAAGCGTAAGCCCACCACATCTTCACTCCCGCGCATCATGTTGAAGATCAGCAGGAAGCCCAGACCGACTTGTCCTGTCTGCACGAAGACCGTCGCCAAGCTCTTCAGTTTCCGCTGCCCGGCATGTAAAGAGTTCTGGCAGCGGCTGAAGAGCTACCACCGACGCGGCCAACCTCTTCCAACCTGCCGCCAAGACCACCAGCAGCGCCGACGACCTGCCAGCTGCCGAGGATGCCGCAGACGCGCCTACGAGCTGGCCATCAAGAAGGCGCACCCTTCCGCACCCCTGGAAATCCCCAGTGTCATCTCCGACGACACTGGCTCCCAGGGAGGCGGGGGGTGTGAGCTCTCGCTCTCTGGGGCCAATTTCCAGTGAAGCGGGAGCTGGGCACCACTAGCCCCCTTCGGTCAGCCTCGTAGGTGACGTCACAGCTCAGGTGGAAAAGCAAGACACTCGACGCCGAACGCCACCCCGCGCGTCCCTCCCCCCTCAGCTGGGAGGGACCCAACGGTCTCTCCCCCACTCGACCAGCCGTCCCCACTACCATCTTCAGGCGGGGCGGAGGGGGGAGGACTCCACCTGAGCTCCCCGCCAACGACGATCGCCTCATACCCAGTCCAACAGCGTTCAAAGTCAGTGACAGCGAGCTAGCCCCATCCTGACGAATATTCCTCCCGTATCCCCCCCTCAACCGCCACGATCGCCACGACTCCGCGCTACGATCGCCACGGAATCTTCAAGCCGCCACACCCATTCAAGGATACCTTCGGGCCCGACAGTGAGTGTTGAAACCTTTAAGCATACATATATTGGCCAATTATTTATGCAACTGTGCTAGAGTAAGAGTAAAAGACATTAGTAAAACAACATCGAGTAAATTGAGAAAATTTGAGTAAATTGAGAACATTGAGTAAATTTGAGAACTTTAGTAGAATTGAAACATTGAACAAACTTGAATGAATACATACCTTAAATTTGAAATTGATGACCTATGCTTGGAAACTGATAAATGAGATTGGAATTCTGAATGTACTTGTTGAAACGGAGAACCATACTGTGTTTTGTAAAACTTTATTTGAAAGCCTTCAGCTCCTAACCGCCACACTTGTGGGGAAGTCATTTGCCGTTCCTAATTTCTAATAAATCCACCTGCTAGTTGTACTTTGTAGTTCTTCTTCTGAGTATACCTGGTTCAGTAAAAGGTTAGAGGAGAGTGCAACGACACCCCTCAATTGGTATTAGATCCCTTCAGGACAATCGTCAGCCCCTCTGGCAAAAGGACACACTTGTGTACCTGTTTTATCTTTATTTCGCCCTTCAGGCTTTCAAGTTTTGCTGTACGACGATCGCCACGCAGTCGCCGACGTCGCCACGCTTTGTCGCCACAGGTAAATATCATTTGCTACCATTTTAAATTCTAAGTGTTTTTTCGATATTTTATTTCAGCTAAATTAACTTCAAATCAAAACCCCCCGAACTCGTGTGCAAACGTTTGGTGCTCGTGTTCGTTGATTTTTATCAACCAACACGACCCCCAAACGCCCATCACCGCTTGTTGGCTTCATTTTCAATTCAGCTGCCATCAAGCGTGGGGCCCATAAGGCTTACACGATACTAGTCATCCGTTAAATAAAACGCTTGCATACGAGTCTGCAACACATTGAAACATTTTCATGCCCCCCCCCCCCTCAAACTGTAAAGTACCTACCTACCTAACAACTTCACTTCTGATGGTCATAATCATCATTGTGGCGACTTGGGACAAATATCGTTGCAACAAATATCGTTGCAACAAATATCGTTGCAACAAATATCGTTGCATCAAATTTCGTGACGATTTTTTTTTTATGTGCCATATGAAAGACATGAAAATGTCAAAAACAACAATAATAAATGTGGAGTTGACATTAACATGACAACCAATAAACATATCACCAGATGTTTTTTCTGTCGCTTTTTCGTGACGATTTTTTTTCGGTAGGTCATCGCAAAAACACATTCTGTGTTAAAATTATAGAAGTACCTAGGAGGAGATCTTTTAGGGCATGAAGCCTGTATAACTTATACATCCCATACTGGGACCAAAATTATTATTTTTGGGGCAGCCATACTTCGTAAAGTCATCGGAAATTAAGGAAGTTATGCTGGTTACGTGAAATTGATCTTTTAGAATGCTCAGTAGTAGGAAACCAACGATATCATAGTGATGAAATCCAAATGGGAAGATTAGGGGGACAACTAACTCAGAAATTTCTTGAGAATTTTGGATAATATTGATAGTTTGTGACACTAAAGTATCGATACTCGATACTTTAAAATATCGATACTCATGCCCAACGATATTTGGGGTATCGATACTCGGATACGATACAGTATCGATAAAAAATATCGATACTTTTATAACGATACCCATCCCTAGTCCCAATGTGTTGCAGACTCGTATGCAAGCATTTGTTTTAATGAATGAAGTGACCCACTTTCAATTTAACATAGACAACACACATAACAACATAAATTATCACACCTGACTCATTCTGAACAATGTGTTGGAGTGATCTCTTTTGTATAGTTTTGCCCGGAACGGGTTTTCTGCTTCTTCACGAGTTTCTTCTGAGGGCACTAAAATAATGTTGTAGCCTAAACCATCCAAATTTGAATGATATTGTTCTGTAGAAATTGAGAAATCTTAGTTTTAAGGAGACAGACGGATTGTTCAGAAAGCTCTTCAATGCAAAATGGGAGTAAAAATTTTAATTTTGGAGAGTTCAAAGTCTTAAAATTTCTATCCAAAAACTAAAAAGATCTCTAAAAACAAGAGGTTTATGGCATGTTTGAAGGACTATAGTACTTATTGTTGGGATTTCCCTGCATAGTTACCTAAAACTAGTAGAACTTAGATCCTAGGCTCATTTTTGGTTTATATTTTCAATAATGAATCTTTGGAATCGACCAAGAAAAAAAAAAAAGTTTAACCCCCTCAAAATTTGTTGGTTAACGTTTCAAAAGGTATGTAGAATCCGAAAATCGAATAAAAAATTAATTGCCCGTCCGCGGCACTAATTTTGACGAAATTTGGTATAATTAGGTCTCCATTTGTGCCGCGAAGCTTTTGGTTGATGTCAGTCACTTCTAAGGGGTGAAAATTATGGATTGGAATTTTCATTAGTGTCCTAGCTCGAAAACTCTCGAAATAAAAGTAGGTATTGTTTTTTCACCAAAAATAGTAGGTATTGCATTTTTAGAGACCACGCGGAGCTCTGTAGGACAATCCGTTCGCTTCAAATGAGGACTTGAGGATTGGACGTACAATAAATCAGAAACACGAGTGTGAATCGCAAGAGAAGCCTAATCTACGTTCAAATATTAGCTGACCAAAATGCGATCCGTTTTGCGTCCTTAGCAATAATAATTATTTAAATAAATTTAATTTTAAATTTAATATTTAATTTAATTTAATATTAAATAATATAGTAATTATTAATTATATTACTTATTAGTATATATTACTAATTAGTAATTAATATATAGTAATTAAATTTCTAAATGAAGGAATTCTTTATTTCTTGGAATGGAGTGTGAAGCTTTTATTTCATCTAAATAAATTCGATTATGAAGCGAAAACTTAGTTGGTAGGTAGTGACATGGCAAAGCTGTGTTCTTTGCTGGCGAGTGATCGATTCACAAAAATAATAAACCTTTGTGTAATAATTTGCAGCGTTTTTCGACTATAGTATGAAGCGTTTTTTACTTCTTCAGAAAAAATTTGATTGTGAAGCGAAAATATGGTGGGAAGGTAGCGACAATGGCAAAGCTTTGTTCTATCCAGGCGAGTGATCTATACAGAATAATAATAAACCTTTGTGTAATAAATTTTTTTGCCAGTGTTGACTATTTTCTGCGCTTATTACCGTGTTTCTATAATAATTTTGATTTATTGAAAAAATCATACCAGTTACAGAAAGTAGTCAGTGGGTAATTTATTTGAATCATGCAGAATTTCGACCATAGAGGACTAGTAATGACGAAATCTCGGTGGTTTTCTGTTGTTTGATCGGAAGAAAGGGAAGTAAATATAAAACGCCAACATTTCCGTCACGAATTCACTCAAATCGGGGTTTCTATTTTTACAGTATGTCGTTTCTGAAATGTAACCTGTTAATACAGGGTGCGGCAGCGTAACTTCCTTTTTTCAAAACTGAATAAAACGTAGTATATGAATCAGAAATTTCATAATTTAGTTTTTACAATGTAGGTAAACTACTAAAGTTTTCTTTTATATAGTTTTGAAGATAAAATCACTTAAGTGACGTCCCCCATTCTCAATTCATTAAATATACCGATTTCTGGCGTTTTTCATGACACTTTCAAGCACAGCAGGCGTTATGTTGGAAATCCCTTTGTTAATTCGTTATGTTGGAAATTCCTTCCTAATCTCGTTCTTTAAATCTTAATTGATCCTTGGAAGTTTCACATAAACAATGGATTTCAAAAAACCCGGAGAAAAAATCACAAGGGGACAAATCGGGAGATCCGGCCACTGCAAATCGCCGCTGATTGAGATGAGGCGTTCTGGGAAGTGTTTCCTCAAAATTGCCATCTTGTTGTTATTGGGTGTTAATTTTTGTGTTTTTAGGACATCTTTTTCCATCAAGACGGTGCGACAGTACACATCGCAAGAGCATCGATGGCTGTTTTGAGGGAACACTTCCCAGAACGCCTCATCTCAATCAGCGGCGATTTGGAGTAGCCGGATCTCCCAATCGGTCCCCTTGTGACTGTTACTGTGAGGTTTTTTGAAATCCCGTGTTTATGGTAACTGCCCAAGGATCCTTTAAGATTTAAAGAACGACATCAGGAAGGAATTTCCAACATAACGCCTGCTGTGCTTGAAAGTGTCGTGACAAACGCCAGAAATCGATATATTTAATGATTTGAAAATGGGGGACGTCACTTGAGTGATTTTATCTTCAAAACTGTATAAAAGAAAACTTTAGTAGTTTACCTACATTGTAAAAACTAAATTATGAAATTTCTGATTCATCTAATGCGTTTTATTCAGTTTTGAAAAAAGGAAGTTACGCTGCCGCACCCTGTACATCAAGAGGGAAATAAGACGGACCCAAAGAGATCATTTGAACAACTTCTAAATTTATTTCAAATAACTATATTCAAAAGTACTAATTTAGTAGTATCTACTTAACCACAGGTTCAGGAAGACAACAGACCTACTAAGGTCCTATCACAGACAATCATCTCAGTAGGTAAGCACCAATACATTATCCAACATTCCAGTTTCTGTAAAGCTGATTAACAATTTAACTTCACACACCCCACGGAAGTTTATCAGGAATTAATTTGGTATATTCGTCAGAAAATATTTTACCGTCGTAATAATAAACCGCGTCCAAAAAGAATGGCCCGGACAGCAATTCAAACCTCATTTTCGGGGCTTGTTCTCCTTGAATGAAAGCCACCGAACTCCCGAGGGAATCGGTCAAAAATATATTTTCATCTTGATCTAATTTCGTACTAGAGACTGCAATAAGAAAGCGTTTACCACGAACTTTCTGTTGTAGAATATTGTCAATCGAATCAGGAGATTTTTTTGCATCTCTTGGTTCTCCGGATAAACTAACAACCCAAGATATTTCAACAGGAGTGAGGCTAAAAATTAAATCGCCCTTCACAGCCCCGTTCAGGGCGTAATTCAGTAAGTTTTTAGTTTTCTTATCGAGAATCGATCTATCTAAGATGTGAAATCCTCTGACCTGAACTAAAACTCCATCAGCAAGAACGTGCAAAGCTTCCAGGGCTGTGGCTCTCTTCACGTCTCGTTCCTCAGAGAACTGGATCCAGCAATAATGTTCCTCCACGTCAGCACACAAAACACACACTTCCTTTACAGAGGAGTCTGAATAATTTCTAACGACGTGCAGAACTCTCAGCGATACCTCAAATTCGTCGATCAAACATTGCGATAAAGACGCATCAATGAGAGTCTTGATGCTCCAGAAAGGAAAAACCTTCATAGATGACGGATCACGTTGATTTTTGATGATTTTCATCGGACGATTCAAAACGTCGATTAAAGCGTCGTCGAATTCAAGAGCGCGCAAATCGGAGAACTTTTGAAAATTGGGATCGAGCACCAGTTGATTACCGGCAAGAATGCAGGGCAATCTTAAACTGTGGCAATAAACAATGGTTGATGGGCAATGCAGCACTACCACGGAACCTTCAGAAAGCTCTTTGGGAATTTTATTGGCCATAATGACAACAATAGAAGTGCGCCCCGCAACCTCGATTTGCCTCTGAGAATCCATTTTGCAATATTTTAACGACTTACAAACCAGAATATGGGCAGCATTGTCAACATCCCACTTCTTACAAACTACTAACGGGCTTGAGACGAATTTCCCAGTCAATGGACGGAGCCCGGCTTTCATTTCGTAGTCAAAAAGTGAATTCGACGCGTCAATCCTGGAAATGATGAAGCCAGCGCGCTCTAATAAAGATCCTTTTTTTCTTCGTTTGTTTGGGCGAATCTGCTCAGATTCTTCCACGTCATCGTTCAACGACGAAGTCACATTAACGATATCATCATCTTCCTCTTCCTTTTCATAAGCAACCTGTTCTGGTTCGCAGTCAGAAGCGTTGCTATCGGGTGATCCAAAGACACCAATGTCGACCGCTTCAGAGAAAGGTTTAGTAGTTTTACGAGGAGATTCGCACGGATGTATTTCTTTTCGTGTGCAGTTGAAATTCAAGGGTGGAGATTTCGCACTACCTCGACAGTCAGGCGCATTTTGAATAATGAAGCTGCTCTTATCCTCAATTTGGTCGACCGAACATTCCACTTCTGATTCATCAGAAGATGGATCTTGACGAACAACATTTAAATCAAACTTCATTCCAGAAAACCCATCGTTTGAAGTTTCTTCCACAATTAATAATTTAGGCTGCGATGGTACACGAGGGGAGTCATGCTCGATGATCGGAGCATCTTTGTTTTTGAATGGCGAAGTTTCTGCATCAAAAACCAAACTACTGCAAGCTGTAAAACCACTCAATGTGTCGTCTTTTACTACGTTATGGACTTTACAAGATTTGGGAGTACCTTCAATTACAGACTCTTCATCAAAAACCTCATCAACGGGCGGATGGGGCAATTCAAATTCTGAAATACTCAACGGCTGTTTGAGATCTTCTTTTGGGCTAATTTTTATTGAGGATTTTGGCATGAGAATTGGAGAAATAATGCCATCTTTGGGAGATTCAGGCGCAGTAACAGGGGATGTTTGAAAGTCATCGTCAACTCGGGGCAATTCGAATTTCGGAATATTCAATGGCGGGGGGAGACGGTGTATTGGATCACTTTCACCTGAGAATTTTGACAAAAGAATCGGAGAAACTGTAGAAATCGTGTCATGTTTAGGAGATTCAGACTCGTTGACAGGAAATGTTTGGAAGTCCAGGGCCCGCTTGCGTTTTTTCCTTTCTGACCCACTCATTTCCACGCTGGAGTTGAATTTTGGTGGTTTAGAAACGTGTTCTAGAAGTACGATTGATCTGTCAAAGGAATTGGTGACATTCTTTGCTGGTGGAAGCTTACCTGGGGATTCGAAGCACTCTATGGATGGCAAGGCAACACCGGGATCATCAGGCTTAACAGCTTCTTCACACATTTCAACATCTGGATTCAAGAGAATGTTGATTGAGTCGTTCAAACTTCGATTGTGACCTGCAGATGTTTTAGTGACGATACCTGAGAGCGGTGTGTGGTTCGAAGGATTAGACGTTTGTGAAGGGGGAAATGCCATACAGGGTGTAAATATTTCCGTGTGACGCGATGGATTCAGAACTTTTCTCTTCAGAGGAGAATCAAAAACGCAAATTTGAGGTTTTTGGACAATTTCTTCGTCAATCGTTTGCAACGCTTCGATGTGGAATTGGGTAACATAATTGGAAGGGCCAGCTGGAGTTGTGGAGTCACTTGCAGTTACAAGTTCTCTCGATAGGTGGGACACAGTTTTCCTAGCAATCAGACCAGCAAGCGGTGTGGAAGAATGCTTCTTAGAAACATTTTTATTTCTATTGCGAACGGTTGAATTCCTCGTTTTCTTAAACTTTTGGGAACTACTGGCATGCATTTCAACTTCTGGCGAGCTTGTCGACTCAATGGCGTAACAGTCCTTTCGTTTTCTGAGAGAAGTTTTCGGAGTGGTGCACCACGAAGAATTAGATGGATTTGGACGTGGTCGGGTCACCATAGGAATAGGCGAGAGCCTCTCCATTTTCAGCTTCTTTGAGGAACTCATGGTCGGCAACTTCCCAATTAATGAACTGAAACGACACGAAAAAGAAGGGTCATTACTAAACTATTCACACCTACATGAACCAAAAAAGCATAAACTAAATTGTACCTGGTACCAATGAGGCAGTGGAAATGTAAAAATTGGCTGTGCGCCATCAAACAAAAAAAAAAAAAAAAAAAAAACTCGTGAATCGTGTTCTTAGAAACCCTCTGATTTGGAAAAGCTGGAGATAATAACCAAAAATGTTTTCATGAATAAGGGATTGCATTCAGAAAGATTGACAGTTTACTGTCCCGCCAATTTAAGGAGAGTCTAGCCCCCAGAAAGTGTTGTCGGTTTCAGCGCTACCTACCGCCACTTCAACGAACTACCATTTCTGATATCTTATCAGGTGATCACGCTCGCGACCGCATTACCGTCGCTCCTCTAACTTGCAGTTATCCTAAGATTACAATGTAGCGATGTACATGGACAACTTTCACTTAATAATCTATAAATAAAACAAACTTCATGGCTATGGCCAAATGCTGATGCCAATTGAAGGAAAAAAAAAAACTTTCACTTAGTCGACTCGAGAACATTTATTTTTGAGTTTTACAATTGATTTGAATTTTGCATAACAAGTTCCTTTTCCTCGCAATTTAAAAAGGCAGGGAAGTAAAGCCGCCAAACTTAGAAATTAGAGAGTGGTAAAACGGAGATGGTAAAATCGAGGTAAGCCTACTTTTCAGAAATGCCACTTGACCACGCTCACATCGAGCTGAAAAGGATGGTAGTTCGCTGAAGTGGCGGTAGGTAGCGCTGAAACCCGACAATACTTTCTGGGGGCTAGACTCTCCTGCCAATTTATCTCTACATCGGTTAAAACGACCACTTGGGGCGGTAAATCCACACACCAGAAATGCAAATGTGGCAAAAGTGGGATTTTGGAGTGTTGAAGTTGGTTGCATTGTCAAAGGGGTCGGAAGCGGTTGAAGCGAAGCCTTCCTCTCATTTTCACATTGTTGGCAACCTCACAACAGCCAGCCAATGACATTCTCCAGTTTTTGCTTCCAAGTCTACCAAGGTAGTGGGCGTTTTTTTAACGTGGCATTTGGCAGGGTTCTCTAGGCTCCGATTCAACCACCACAGGTTCCCCTCCCATCTCTACAAAGTAAGAATTTTGGACAACCCTAACTGCTTAAGCTGCGACGAACCAAAGGGAGACTCAAATCACATTCTCTTCGAATGCCCCAGTTTCCAGCAGCCAAGAATACAATTAATGGAGGAACTCATCCAAAAACCATTGAATTTCCTACGAGAGTGCAGTGCTTACTGAACTATAAAAATACGTTTAAAGCAATAGTTAAACTCATTAAAATCTCGAACATTGAACTCCAGAAAATAATAATATATTATGATGGCTAAATACAGTTTACAAGTGAGGCCAATAAAGGAAAAAAAAGGTTGGTAAACTGACAATTTTCTTTATCACCTGTAATATTTTGGGGGCTTTATTTTTGTGTGGGAGCCGAATTTTATTCATTTTTTAGATATTTTCTTCAAGATAAAAAACTTTGTAACAATTTTCTCGTGATCATTTAAAAGTACCAACATTTTATTATTCTACAACTATGCATCTACATGCCAGGTATACATAATGTTCATATTCACAATGAATTTTGAACTTTTTTTCAATTGAACCAAGTTCAAATTTAAATGACATACGACTTTTTAACGCAAAATTCCATGATTTTGATGATTATATGATACTGCACACGTGTACTGTGAGTGGCTGAAACATATGTACCATAATGAAAACAACAGTAAAATTCGCCGGTTCTGGCAGTTAGATTATTTTATATACGGGAGCATTTCTTCGGTTCCCGGGGACGCTTTTTGCCATTCAGTTATTTATTGTTACACAAACTGAAGCTCGTGTCAGACTTGAATTTCAGATTGATTGATTTTTTACATCCTCTTCTTGTACGCCAAGGAGTTCGAGTGTACGTATGCGATGTATCGTCAACATACCCCCAGTCAGAAATTATGGGATGACACCCTAATATTAATAAGAATGTTGGGATTAAGGGGGTCTCAGTCGGTCGCCGTTTGTTCCTCGTTTCCCTAAATTACAGGCGCTCAAACTTTACAAATTGTACCTAAATTTTAAATTTTTAAGGATTCCCAAAATTCATTAGTGCAGCAGTCTAGGGAATTGAGAAACTAAAAGATTGAATCTGAAATCATCAAAATCGAACAATAATTATTGCCAGAGAAAAAATGGGGAAACGCGTCTATTCAGGCAACTATTGGTCGATTTTGATGATTCCAGCGGCAATCTTTTAGTTTTTCAATTTCCTAGACTGCTGCACTAATAAATTCCAACAATCCTTGAAAATTGTAAATTTAGTCACAACTTTTCAACTTTGAGCGCCTGTAATTTAGGGAAATACTAACCCGGAACGAAAACGAACGGCAACAGACTGTGACACTCTTAATATTAATACCATAATATTAATATGAATGTAAGACGGCAATGTTTATTAAAAACGTAAAAATTCCGGAAAAAACAATATTTCACTATATTTTTGAAATGTTGACCCCTTAGATAACTTTTAAATACACAAATAAAAAAGAGTTAAACTTCAGGAATCTTTTTATAATGTTCCAAAAATGTTGGGTCAAAACCTAGTATAAACATTTAAACATAAAGTAGTATAATATAAATAATATAATAGTATAAACATTTTTTTTAATTCGCCAAAAGAAATGAATTATGAAAAAGGCAAATTACACTAGATTACAAAATTTAGGGGTGGTCTGGCTGCCTCGTTCTTTCACCACTTTTCTTATGGTATTTGGTGCGCTGAATCCGAATCTGACATTTCAATTCAATTTAATCGACAAAGAACCGTCATGAAAAAGTTACTCCGCCCGGATAAGTTGCAAGCCGACCCAAATGCTCCCGACGCAGCACAGCAATGGGTTTACTGGTACAGGACGATGCAAAACTACATGACGTCCGTCGGAGATGAAGACGACGGGGACGAGGTAAAACTTTCAGTCCTAATTAATCACTTGGCACCTAGCCTATACATGCACGTTGCTGAATGTCTCACCTATCAGGAAGCAATTGAGACCCTGAAAGCCCTCTTCGTCAAACCGAAAAGCGTGATATTTGCTCGTCACCAGCTCGCAATTCGTAAACAACGATCTGACGAGACAGTCGTCCAATATTTTGTTGCGCTTCAGGAGTTAAGCAGGGATTGCGACTTTAAATCGGTCAGTGCAGAGGAACACAGGGCGCAGTATATGCGCGACGCCTTTATCAGGGGGTTGCTAAATCATCAAATGAGACAAAGGCTCTTAGAAAATAAGACTCTCTCGTTGGATGATGCAAAATCCCAAGCCGTGACTCTGGAATCGGCATTATCACAAGCCAAGTCGTACGAGCAAGCATCAGACATAAGTCAGGCCATGTCGGACCTTACCCTCAATGCAGTCCCTAAAATCCTCAAACATGACGGTACTAGCCGAGTCAAATGTTATTTTTGTGGGTTAGCACGTCATCCTCGACCTGAATGCCCAGCGCAAGCCGCCAAATGTAGGAACTGTGGCAAGATTGGCCACTATGCAGCGGTGTGTCGATCAGGAAGTAAGGAGCTCCAAGCTTCCGCTGTTCAGCAACGAGAGAGTGACGTGGACTACCCGACCTCGGCGTCAGTGATTGCTGCGGTCGCTTCAGGACTGAGAAGGACCACGGTAGTTGCCACTGTCAACAAGATCCGAGCTGACTGCTTGATTGACACGGGAAGCTCCGACAGTTACATCAACCAGACTTTTGCCGCAACCAACAAGTTGCAGTTTCGGCCTGCAAAAAGCTCGGTATCGATGGCAGCCACATCCCTACAAGCAGTCGTAAACAAATGTTGTGTTGTTACCTTAGAGCTCCTGGACAACACCTATACAGACGTCAAGCTTATGGTACTTCCAAATTTGTGCTCAGATATCCTAATAGGCCATGACATCCTTCAACAACATTCCAAAGTGGATATTGCATTTGGAGGAGAACGAGGAACTCTTTCGGTGTGTGCGCTCACTCCAGCATCAGTTCCCTTCGCAGAGCTTTTCTCTAACTTGAGTGAAAATTGCAAGCCAATAGCTATCAAGTCAAGAAAGCGTCCCGAATGCGAAGAGGAGTTCATTGCACGTGAAACTCAACAGCTACTGGCGGAGGGCATCATTGAACCCAGTCACTCGCCCTGGAGAGCACAAGTAATCATCGTAGACGGAGCGCATAGAAAGAAAAGGATGTGCATAGACTATTCGAGAACTATTAATCGTTTCACACTCCCAGACGCCTATCCGGTTCCAAATATTGATACTCTGGTAAGGAAAATAGCTCGGTATTCCTATTTCAGTACTGTGGACCTAAAAAGTGCATACCATCAAATTCCGATTCGTGACCAAGATAAGCCATTCACAGCGTTTGAAGCAGCAGGACAGCTATATCAGTTCTGTAGGATTCCTTTTGGAGTCACGAATGGGGTAGCCGGTTTCCAGAGAGTCATGAATGACATCATCAGCAAGGAAAGTTTGGATGGCACGTTTGCGTATCTTGATGACGTCACGATCTGTGGAGCGACGCAAGTGGAGCATGATGCCAATCTGAGAAGGTTTATGGCCGCAGTAGATAAATATGGACTGACTGTAAACAAGGAAAAGTCGCATTTCTCGCTCAGAAGCATCCACATCTTGGGGTACGAAATCGACAATAACACCATCCGCCCAGATCGTAACCGCATGAAACCGCTCATTAACTTGCCAATGCCTGAAAATGCAGCTTCTTTACAGAGGGCACTCGGGCTATTCGCGCATTATTCTCGTTGGATCCCTAAGTACTCCGAAAAACTTCAGCCGCTACTAAAATCCCAAGTATTTCCACTAACGGAGCAAGCTCAAAATGCTTTTGAGGCGCTAAAACGAGAAATAATAAAGGCCGCTGTCGTTAGCTTGAACCATAATGAGCTATTGACGGTAGAGACAGATGCGTCTCAGGGAGCGATTGGGGCAACTTTAACACAGAGTGGCCGCCCAGTGGCTTTCTTTTCTCGGACCTTATCCAAGTCAGAAAGGGGTCATTCCTCTGTGGAGAAAGAGGCATATGCTGTTGTCAAAGCGCTGCGTGAATGGCGTCATTTCCTCTTAGGGCGTCACTTTCGACTCCTTACAGACCAGCAGGCAGTTTCTTTCATCTTCGATTCAAAAATAGCTAACAAAATTAAAAATGAGAAAATTACAAGATGGCGCCTGGAATTAGCTAGTTTCAAATTCGACATATCTTACCGGCCAGGAAAAGAAAATGCTGCCGCGGATGCTCTCTCGAGAATCTGTTCTGCCCTGACTCCTGCATCACTTTCAGAGATTCACCAAGCACTTTGTCATCCTGGCATAACAAGAATGCTACATTGGGTGAAGGCTAAAAATCTTCCTTTCTCGCTTGATGAGGTAAGGAAAACAGTGAATTCATGCAAAGTCTGTGCAGTACAAAAACCTCGTTTTGCTAGGCACGAAGGGCACCTCATAAAAGCTACCGCGCCGTTTGAGCGATTGAATATTGATTTTAAAGGGCCTCTGCCATCATCAACGCAAAACAAGTACATTCTCACAGTAGTTGATGAATACTCTCGCTTTCCATTTGCCTTCCCATGTAGTGACGTCTCATCTGCTACTGTAATCAAGCACCTTCTCTCATTATTTCATGTCTTTGGAACACCAGCGTTTGTACATTCAGATCGTGGTTCTTCTTTGATTTCCCAGGATTTGAAGTCATTTCTGACCTCCAATGGGGTAGCTACCAGCAGGACTACACCTTACAACCCGCAGGGAAATGGACAAATGGAACGGTACAATGGCATCATATGGAAGACCGTACAGATCTTCAAAGCCGCAATAGAAAACTCACGCAATGGCAGTTTGTATTGGACGAGGCCCTCCATTGTATCCGCTCCTTACTGTGCACAGCCACAAACGCTACGCCTCACGAACGTATGTTCGTACATCAGAGACGGTCGCATTATGGGACAGCATTAGCATCTTGGTTGTTGACACCTGGCCCAGTTCTAATGCGAAGATTCAACCGATTGTCTAAGTACGAACCGACTGTGGAGGAAGTAGAGCTTCTAGAAGCCAATCCAGAGTACGCCTTTGTACGTCTCCCAGATGGACGTGAGACGTCAATCTCACTACGCCACCTTGCGCCATGTGCTGAACAGGCGCCTGAGTCAACTCCTCCATCAGAAATGCCACCTACTCCGCAATCATCCCTAGAAGCACCCGATATTCCAACCAATGACGACATTTCCGGCGTTCAGGAAACTCGATCACCCACTCTCCCGCCTGAAGAAGAATCCCTAATCACTACCTCTACTAGACCCCAAAGAGAACGGCGTGTACCTGGATATCTTCGGGATTATGTTACTTTTCTGTAAGGGGGGTGAATGTGATATTATTACTACTCTATCTTATGTTAGCGGTTACTACGACGCTCCTCTCCTTAGTTTCACCAATTTCATATTTCCATTCATTGTTCGTTCTTTGTCGATTAAAGCCTAATTCAGGTTCCGAACTATACGCATTCATTTCAGACGTCAGTTTTTTTGTTTATGTCGGATTTTCAAGATATAGCTAGTTTTAAGATTTTTCTAGTTCTCACTTTTTTTCATTTTTTGGTGAGAACTCATCTTGCTCAAATCTCCTCAAAAAGTACTCAGACTTATAGGAAATTTCATGTAGAATCTGAATATGTACTTAGTTTTTAAGTAAAACTGTGTTGAACCCCCTATTTTCCACAAAACGTATCAAAAAACACCGGTTCTCAACGTTTTTTCTTCGGGTTTTCCCTTACATTTTGCCACTTGAAAAAAAAATAAGGCTAAAAAAAATGTCTCGGGTTTTTACTTTGTAGGGGGGACACCCCAGAGGAGAATGAGACCAATCGCAGCCTCCTAAACCCATTAATATCGAAGGAATGAGCTTTTTTTTCATGGCACTGAGATGAAAATTCACAAAAACCGTTAGTTAATTTTTCGAGATAAGTATGTGCGTTCCTAAATCTGTTTTCCCCAAATGGATTTTCCTTTCTTCTACATTTTTTATACTTGTCACCTATTAAGAGTAAGATCGAAAATAGGTACTCAAAGGGGGAGTAAATCATAATTGGGAAACTCTTGTTTTGTTGAGTGATTTTAATTCAGTTTTACAAACGAAACACAATAAACTGCAGAAAAGTTAACGGTGTGAATCTGTTTCATGAAGGCTCAGATGAATCAAAAGTTGGTAAAATGTTAGGTTATTCCTCCACCTGAGAGGTTCCACCAACATATGAAAACCATGGAAGAACGGTACAAAGGGTATTGGGAAGTTCACATGATGGCGGACTATTGTTGGACCTTAAAAAGAGATTTACCTCAGGCGGCGAAGTTTTCTCTACATAGATGCCGGCGATGAAACCTCCGAGGTGGAGGAATAACCAAACATTTTACCAACTTTTGATTCATCTGAGCCTTAATGAAACAGATTTACACCGTCAACTTCTCTGCAGTTTATTGTGTTTAGTTTGTAAAACTGAATTAAAATCACTTAACAAAACAAGAGTTTCCCAATTGTGATTTGCTCCCCCTTTGAGTTCCTATTTTCGATCTTACTCTTAATAGGTGACAAGCATAAAAAATGTGGAAGAAAGGAAAATCCATTTGAGGAAAACAGATTTAGGAACGCACATACTTATCTCGAAAAATTAACGGTTTTTGTGAATTTTCATCTCAGTGCCATGAAAAACCTCATTCCTTCGATATTAGTGAGTTTAGGAGGCTGCGATTGGTCTCATTCTCCTCTGGGGTGTCCCCCCTACAAAGTAAAGGCCCGAGAAATTTTTTTTTAGCCTTAATTTTTTTTTCAAGTGGCAAAATGTAAGGGAAAACCCGAAGAAAAAACGTTGAGAACCGGTGTTTTTTGATACGTTTTGTGTAAAATAGGGGGTCTAACACTATTTAACTTAAAAACTAAGTACATATTCGGATTCTACATGAAATTTCCTATAAGTCTGAGTACTTTTTGAGGAGATTTGAGCAAGATGAGTTCTCACTAAAAAATGAAAAAAAGTGAGAACTAGAAAAATCTTAAAACTAGCTATATCTTGAAAATCCGACATAAACAAAAAAAAACTGACGCCAGATTCGGATTCAGCATACCAAATACCATAAGAAAGAACGAGGCAGCCAGACCACCCCTAAATTTTGTAATCTAGTGTTATGCTTGAAGTATGCTGGTGGGGCGAAGTGAATGATGGGAGATCTGTTTTAGAATAAACAGGTTATGTACAAGGCGGCTTTCACACTGGTTAGACACGGGACATCAGACCAGTAGACAGGCGACTTGAAACATTAGACAAGTCCTTTAACACTCATGAGACATGTGCTAGTGTCGATAGTCTAATCACTCAAAATGAGTTCATCAGATGACGAGTTATCAATAGCTGTGGTTGTAAGGAGGAGAAGAATGCTTCGTAGGACTCGACTGTGGGTTCATCTCTACAGGGGCGTCGGGTGAAAATATTCGTCAGGCAAACAGCTAGGCTGCAAATTATTACACAAAGGTTCTTTTTTCTGTATATATCAAGTGCCAGCAAAGAACTCAGCTTTGCCATTGTCACCACCAACCAACCATGTTTTATCTTCACAATCAAGTTTATTTGGAAGATCTACTCGCTTCACACTCCATAACGATAAATGACAACATCGAATAGGCAGACAAACACAACACATAATTATCTATAAACAACATTAAACTTACCACGAATCCTAACAAGATTGAGTGAACTGCAATTTTAAAGGCAGAGCAGCCTCGTAATCCACTTCATGTTGTTCACGTGGAAGTATTCTCTTGGGAAGTAGGTAGATATTCAACCTTAAAAGTAGAGAATACCCTTTTCAATTATCAGAAAATGGTTTATTTTAATTTGTAGGTGTCAATATTTCAGTTTTCCGACTAATATTTTAGTGATTCTTTTCCATGAACTGGCAAAAGGCTTGGGCAGGAGGAAGGTGAGCTGGTGGGGGCAACTGAATTCATTGATATTATAAGGATAAAAAACAATACTGTATCACTTGGATTTCGGTTTTAAGATAGGGAAATAGCAGATGCAGTGGGTATATGTTTGATGCAGGAGATAGTATCTTAACCGTTAAGGGGGTCTCAGTCGGTCGCCGTTCGTTCCTCCTTCCGGGTTAGTATTTCTCTCAAGAACCGGCGCTCAAAGTTTAAAAGTTGTACTTAAATTAGAAATTTTAAAGGATTTTTGAAATTTATAAGTGCGTTTACCTAGGGAATTGAAAAACTAAAAGATTGCCGCTGGAATCATCAAAATCGAACAATACGATTTTGATTATTCCAGCGGCAATTTTTCAGTTTTTCAATGGGGAATTTGCCTCACATTTTTTTTTTCGAATGAGGGTTTATTTTTATGGAATAAAGCTGCTCGAAAACGCATCCAAAAAATTTAGAGAATTTAAGGAAGATGGAAATTTTAAATGTGGTGGCAATGTGTAAGAGGCAGCCATGTTTGAAACGTAACGGATATTCTACCAATCTGACTTCAAAGGAGGTTCTGTGGCGCTTACCACAGAAGCGGAACATACACGAACTTTTAGCTTACGAGTAGAGCGACAAGAGTGCGCCGCAAACTGGCAGGAAGAACCCAGACACAAAAGTGACCAAAAGAAACAATATTACTCACTTTTTTACAATAAGATTCTACCTACTAGTTTATCAAGCATTATTAGTCTTCATCTTCTCTTATTTAGTTTCAAGATTTGAATCACATTATTCGAGTAGCCATTTCACTGGATCGTTTTGTGTGGTGGTGCTAGAACTCTGTCTGTTGTCGGAGTTGTTTTCGCGTCGTTTTTTTTTTTTTTTTTTGTATGACGTCAACAATATTCCTCGATTTTCGCGGTGTTTTGTAACAGAGGCTTCACTTGTTTAGGCATTTTCTCCTACGGTAATTTTTTCCCCTTGATTATTCCTAGTGTTAAACGTTATTCTAGGGCCCTATTATAGGATTTGACTTGAAATTCCAGAATCTAAAATTGAGGCAAATTCCCCATTCCCTAGGAAAATGCACTGATGAATTTCGAAAATAGTTTAAAATTTAAGTACAACTTTTAAACTTTGAGCGCCGGTTATTGAGGGAAGTACTAACCCAGAACGAGGAACAAACGGCGACTGACTGAGACCCCCTTAACTTCATCATTCTCTTCACTGTCCAGGAATATTCTTGCTGAGTATACCAAGGGTTTTTTCCTCGTTGAGCATACAAGGGTTTTTTCTAGTTCATCTATGCTTCCCTGTTATTGACGGTATTGTATTGGCGCAATGGCCAAGAAGAGGAGTAGATGAAGAGCACTTCCTTGTCCTCAAAGGAGACAGATACAGAGGTTATCAAAAGCAAGAAATAGTGGTAGGTTATTCTCAAGGTATTATCTCTAAAATCTGTAGCAAAAAGTACCCACAAATGCCCCTTACAACCACAAGGCTAACGTCCAAAGGTCTCTGACTGTATTGGGGTTGAAGCTTTTATACCGACTCTTAAGCTGGATTCACATGGGACGGAAGAGGGCGGAAACGGAAAAGACGGAAAGAAATATCACAATCTGATTGGCTGATTTTCCCTGGTTGAGAATGGTGGCCGCCATCTTGACGGAACCTGTCGGCAGAATGAATTTTTATACTGTCCTCAGTCTTCTACCCTTTCCATGCACCTGCGCATTGGTCAGGAATGATAACCACGAGTGGAGGTTGCACTAGGCAAGGCCAACTGTCGATGGTAGCCAACAATCGATTTGTTTTGATGCGATTGACGCGATTGATGCATTGAGGAGTTGAGATAATGTATTCCCAGAATTATTGCAGAATCCCAACTGTGAATTTTGTAGAAACATTGTTCAGCTGGCATTCGTAAAAATAAATGAGCATGTGGGCAAACTGAAAATGGAAAATTTTGAATTGAAAATTCCAAGAGCAAAACCATTGAAACTATCGATTGTTGCAATCAACAGTTGGGCACCCTCAGGTTCACGCTTGCGCTTCATTTGTTTGTTGTGCTGTCCTTTTCTTGCTCGTTTCTTTCTTCTTTTATTAAATACAAAATTAATTTCAACGAAGAATTGAACGTCAAATTCAAAACACAGTCAACAGAGATTGAAATACAGATCAGAGAGGTTATCATTTCAGAGGTTTCCAGGAGGAAGGTTATCATTCCGTCCATGTGAACCTTCCTCAGACTCCAGCTACCCCCTCCACTGGTTTTCTCGTCTTTCCATTTCCGCCCTCTTCCGTCCCATGTGAATCCAGCTTAACACATTGCTAGAAGAATGAACTCAACTCAATAAGGGAACGAAGTTTTGCTGATGCCCTCTTTTGTAGGATGCCCTGGTCAGTGTTTATTACAACTGACGAAAAGTAAGAATCTGTGTTTATACACAGATAGTGTCCATCTGATTGCTAAAGAAGAGCAGGTTGAAACAAACATCGTAGGAGACCTTGGTAAAAGATACAGAAATCGTTGGGCTCAAGTTGCGAGCACTTGGCATCCCTTCTGATACCTCAGTCATGCTAGCAACGGTCGACCAGCAACGGTCGATTTTTCATTGAAATAATGGGCCGAAATTAACCAAACTTCGTACACTTACTCAGTTCCTCGGCTGGCACCTAGAAATGAAGTCAAAACCAGGTGGAGGCGGGCCGGGGGGCGGCGAAACTGGAGGCGGCAGCTCATTTAACCCACTTTCCGACGGTGTGCCATCAAAATAACTATCAGAATCGTTTTTCTCACCCCAAAGAACCCCCATGGTACCGTTCTCATCTCCATTATCCACCTACTACAACCGGAATTAAATAATAAACATCGGGGGGCGGGGAAACATCCCATATAAACGAAATTGCATTTTCCGACGGTGTGCCATCAAACTAACTATCAGAATCGTTTCTCTCACCCCAAAGAACCCCCATGGTACCGTTTTCATCTAAATTATCCACTTACGACAACCGGAATTTATTATAATCGGAGGCGGAGTCAAGCACTTGTCTAACCTATCTGCTGTTCACAGTGGTTCGTCCACTTTCCGACGGTGTGCCATCAAAATAACTATCAGAATCGTTTTTCTCACCCCAAAGAACCCCCATGGTACCGTTCTCATCTCCATTATCCACCTACTACAACCGGAATTAAATAATAAACATCGGGGGGGCGGGGAAACATCCTATATAAACGAAATTGCATTTTCCGACCTTGTGCCATCAAAATAAGTATCAGAATCGTTTTTCTCACCCTAAAGAACCCCCATGGTACCGTTCTCATCTCCATTATCCACCTACTACAACCGGAATTAAATAATAAACATCGGAGGCGGAGTCAAGCCCTTGTCTAACCTATCTGCTGTTCATAGTGGTTCGTCCGTCAGCAACGATTTTACAAATTCTGCGACGGTCGATTTTTCATTGAAATAAATGTCGAAATTAACCAAACTTCGTACACTTACTCAGTTCCTCGGCTGGCACCTAGAAATGAAGTCAAAACCAGGTGGAGGCGGGCCGGGGGGCGGCGAAACTGGAGGCGGCAGCTCATTTAACCCACTTTCCGACGGTGTGCCATCAAAATAACTATCAGAATCGTTTTTCTCACCCCAAAGAACCCCCATGGTACCGTTCTCATCTCCATTATCCACCTACTACGACCGGAATTAAATAATAAACATCGGGGGGCGGGGAAACATCCTATATAAACGAAATTGCATTTTCCGACCTTGTGCCATCAAAATAAGTATCAGAATCGTTTTTCTCACCCTAAAGAACCCCCATGGTACCGTTCTCATCTCCATTATCCACCTACGACAACCGGAATTAAATAATAAACATCGGGGGGCGGGGAAACATCCTATATAAACGAAATTGCATTTTCCGACCTTGTGCCATCAAAATAAGTATCAGAATCGTTTCTCTCACCCCAAAGAACCCCCATGGTACCGTTCTCATCTCCATTATCCACCTACTACAACCGGAATTAAATAATAAACATCGGGGGGGCGGGGAAACATCCTATATAAACGAAATTGCATTTTCCGACCTTGTGCCATCAAAATAAGTATCAGAATCGTTTTTCTCACCCTAAAGAACCCCCATGGTACCGTTCTCATCTCCATTATCCACCTACTACAACCGGAATTAAATAATAAACATCGGAGGCGGAGTCAAGCCCTTGTCTAACCTATCTGCTGTTCATAGTGGTTCGTCCGTCAGCAACGATTTTACAAATTCTGCGACGGTCGATTTTTCATTGAAATAATTGTCGAAATTAACCAAACTTCGTACACTTACTCAGTTCCTCGGCTGGCACCTAGAAATGAAGTCAGAACCGGGTGGAGGCGGGCCGGGGGGCGGCGAAACTGGAGGCGGCAGTTCATTTAACCCACTTTCCGACGGTGTGCCATCAAAATAACTATCAGAATCGTTTTTCTCACCCCAAAGAACCCCCATGGTACCGTTCTCATCTCCATTATCCACCTACTACGACCGGAATTAAATAATAAACATCGGGGGGCGGGGAAACATCCCATATAAACGAAATTGCATTTTCCGACCTTGTGCCATCAAAATAAGTATCAGAATCGTTTTTCTCACCCTAAAGAACCCCCATGGTACCGTTCTCATCTCCATTATCCACCTACTACAACCGGAATTAAATAATAAACATCGGGGGGGCGGGGAAACATCCTATATAAACGAAATTGCATTTTCCGACCTTGTGCCATCAAAATAAGTATCAGAATCGTTTTTCTCACCCCAAAGAACCCCCATGGTACCGTTCTCATCTCCATTATCCACCTACTACTACCGGAATTAAATAATACACATCGGGGGGGCGGGGAAACATCCTATATAAACGAAATTGCATTTTCCGACCTTGTGCCATCAAAATAAGTATCAGAATCGTTTTTCTCACCCTAAAGAACCCCCATGGTACCGTTCTCATCTCCATTATCCACCTACTACAACCGGAATTAAATAATAAACGTCGGGGGCGGGGAAACATCCTATATAAACGAAATTGCATTTTCCGACCTTGTGCCATCAAAATAAGTATCAGAATCGTTTTTCTCACCCTAAAGAACCCCCATGGTACCGTTCTCATCTCCATTATCCACCTACGACAACCGGAATTAAATAATAAACATCGGGGGGCGGGGAAACATCCTGTATAAACGAAATTGCATTTTCCGACCTTGTGCCATCAAAATAAGTATCAGAATCGTTTTTCTCACCCTAAAGAACCCCCATGGTACCGTTCTCATCTCCATTATCCACCTACTACAACCGGAATTAAATAATAAACGTCGGGGGGGCGGGGAAACATCCTATATAAACGAAATTGCATTTTCCGACCTTGTGCCATCAAAATAAGTATCAGAATCGTTTTTCTCACCCTAAAGAACCCCCATGGTACCGTTCTCATCTCCATTATCCACCTACGACAACCGGAATTAAATAATAAACATCGGGGGGCGGGGAAACATCCTATATAAACGAAATTGCATTTTCCGACCTTGTGCCATCAAAATAAGTATCAGAATCGTTTCTCTCACCCCAAAGAACCCCCATGGTACCGTTCTCATCTCCATTATCCACTTACGACAACCGGAATTTATTATAATCGGAGGCGGAGTCAAGCACTTGTCTAACCTATCTGCTGTTCACAGTGGTTCGTCCACTTTCCGACGGTGTGCCATCAAAATAACTATCAGAATCGTTTTTCTCACCCCAAAGAACCCCCATGGTACCGTTCTCATCTCCATTATCCACCTACTACAACCGGAATTAAATAATACACATCGGGGGGGCGGGGAAACATCCTATATAAACGAAATTGCATTTTCCGACCTTGTGCCATCAAAATAAGTATCAGAATCGTTTTTCTCACCCTAAAGAACCCCCATGGTACCGTTCTCATCTCCATTATCCACCTACTACAACCGGAATTAAATAATAAACGTCGGGGGGGCGGGGAAACATCCTATATAAACGAAATTGCATTTTGCGACCTTGTGCCATCAAAATAAGTATCAGAATCGTTTTTCTCACCCTAAAGAACCCCCATGGTACCGTTCTCATCTCCATTATCCACCTACTACAACCGGAATTAAATAATACACATCGGGGGGGCGGGGAAACATCCTATATAAACGAAATTGCATTTTCCGACCTTGTGCCATCAAAATAAGTATCAGAATCGTTTTTCTCACCCTAAAGAACCCCCATGGTACCGTTCTCATCTCCATTATCCACCTACTACAACCGGAATTAAATAATAAACGTCGGGGGGGCGGGGAAACATCCTATATAAACGAAATTGCATTTTCCGACCTTGTGCCATCAAAATAAGTATCAGAATCGTTTTTCTCACCCTAAAGAACCCCCATGGTACCGTTCTCATCTCCATTATCCACCTACTACAACCGGAATTAAATAATAAACGTCGGGGGGCGGGGAAACATCCTATATAAACGAAATTGCATTTTCCGACCTTGTGCCATCAAAATAAGTATCAGAATCGTTTTTCTCACCCTAAAGAACCCCCATGGTACCGTTCTCATCTCCATTATCCACCTACTACAACCGGAATTAAATAATACACATCGGGGGGGCGGGGAAACATCCTATATAAACGAAATTGCATTTTCCGACCTTGTGCCATCAAAATAAGTATCAGAATCGTTTTTCTCACCCTAAAGAACCCCCATGGTACCGTTCTCATCTCCATTATCCACCTACTACAACCGGAATTAAATAATAAACGTCGGGGGGGCGGGGAAACATCCTATATAAACGAAATTGCATTTTCCGACCTTGTGCCATCAAAATAAGTATCAGAATCGTTTTTCTCACCCTAAAGAACCCCCATGGTACCGTTCTCATCTCCATTATCCACCTACTACAACCGGAATTAAATAATACACATCGGGGGGGCGGGGAAACATCCTATATAAACGAAATTGCATTTTCCGACCTTGTGCCATCAAAATAAGTATCAGAATCGTTTTTCTCACCCTAAAGAACCCCCATGGTACCGTTCTCATCTCCATTATCCACCTACTACAACCGGAATTAAATAATAAACGTCGGGGGGGCGGGGAAACATCCTATATAAACGAAATTGCATTTTCCGACCTTGTGCCATCAAAATAAGTATCAGAATCGTTTTTCTCACCCTAAAGAACCCCCATGGTACCGTTCTCATCTCCATTATCCACCTACTACAACCGGAATTAAATAATAAACGTCGGGGGCGGGGAAACATCCTATATAAACGAAATTGCATTTTCCGACCTTGTGCCATCAAAATAAGTATCAGAATCGTTTTTCTCACCCTAAAGAACCCCCATGGTACCGTTCTCATCTCCATTATCCACCTACGACAACCGGAATTAAATAATAAACATCGGGGGGCGGGGAAACATCCTGTATAAACGAAATTGCATTTTCCGACCTTGTGCCATCAAAATAAGTATCAGAATCGTTTTTCTCACCCTAAAGAACCCCCATGGTACCGTTCTCATCTCCATTATCCACCTACTACAACCGGAATTAAATAATAAACGTCGGGGGGGCGGGGAAACATCCTATATAAACGAAATTGCATTTTCCGACCTTGTGCCATCAAAATAAGTATCAGAATCGTTTTTCTCACCCTAAAGAACCCCCATGGTACCGTTCTCATCTCCATTATCCACCTACGACAACCGGAATTAAATAATAAACATCGGGGGGCGGGGAAACATCCTATATAAACGAAATTGCATTTTCCGACCTTGTGCCATCAAAATAAGTATCAGAATCGTTTCTCTCACCCCAAAGAACCCCCATGGTACCGTTCTCATCTCCATTATCCACCTACTACAACCGGAATTAAATAATAAACATCGGAGGCGGAGTCAAGCCCTTGTCTAACCTATCTGCTGTTCATAGTGGTTCGTCCGTCAGCAACGATTTTACAAATTCTGCGACGGTCGATTTTTCATTGAAATAATTGTCGAAATTAACCAAACTTCGTACACTTACTCAGTTCCTCGGCTGGCACCTAGAAATGAAGTCAAAACCGGGTGGAGGCGGGCCGGGGGGCGGCGAAACTGGAGGCGGCAGCTCATTTAACCCACTTTCCGACGGTGTGCCATCAAAATAACTATCAGAATCGTTTTTCTCACCCTAAAGAACCCCCATGGTACCGTTCTCATCTCCATTATCCACCTACTACAACCGGAATTAAATAATAAACATCGGGGGGGCGGGGAAACATCCTATATAAACGAAATTGCATTTTCCGACCTTCTGCCATCAAAATAAGTATCAGAATCGTTTCTCTCACCCTAAAGAACCCCCATGGTACCGTTCTCATCTCCATTATCCACCTACTACAACCGGAATTAAATAATAAACATCGGGGGGGCGGGGAAACATCCTATATAAACGAAATTGCATTTTCCGACCTTGTGCCATCAAAATAAGTATCAGAATCGTTTCTCTCACCCTAAAGAACCCCCATGGTACCGTTCTCATCTCCATTATCCACCTACGACAACCGGAATTAAATAATAAACATCGGGGGGGCGGGGAAACATCCTATATAAACGAAATTGCATTTTCCGACCTTGTGCCATCAAAATAAGTATCAGAATCGTTTCTCTCACCCTAAAGAACCCCCATGGTACCGTTCTCATCTCCATTATCCACCTACTACAACCGGAAATAAATAATAAACGTCGGGGGGGCGGGGAAACATCCTATATAAACGAAATTGCATTTTCCGACCTTGTGCCATCAAAATAAGTATCAGAATCGTTTTTCTCACCCTAAAGAACCCCCATGGTACCGTTCTCATCTCCATTATCCACCTACTACAACCGGAATTAAATAATAAACGTCGGGGGCGGGGAAACATCCTATATAAACGAAATTGCATTTTCCGACCTTGTGCCATCAAAATAAGTATCAGAATCGTTTTTCTCACCCTAAAGAACCCCCATGGTACCGTTCTCATCTCCATTATCCACCTACGACAACCGGAATTAAATAATAAACATCGGGGGGCGGGGAAACATCCTGTATAAACGAAATTGCATTTTCCGACCTTGTGCCATCAAAATAAGTATCAGAATCGTTTTTCTCACCCTAAAGAACCCCCATGGTACCGTTCTCATCTCCATTATCCACCTACTACAACCGGAATTAAATAATAAACGTCGGGGGGGCGGGGAAACATCCTATATAAACGAAATTGCATTTTCCGACCTTGTGCCATCAAAATAAGTATCAGAATCGTTTTTCTCACCCTAAAGAACCCCCATGGTACCGTTCTCATCTCCATTATCCACCTACGACAACCGGAATTAAATAATAAACATCGGGGGGCGGGGAAACATCCTATATAAACGAAATTGCATTTTCCGACCTTGTGCCATCAAAATAAGTATCAGAATCGTTTTTCTCACCCTAAAGAACCCCCATGGTACCGTTCTCATCTCCATTATCCACCTACTACAACCGGAATTAAATAATAAACGTCGGGGGCGGGGAAACATCCTATATAAACGAAATTGCATTTTCCGACCTTGTGCCATCAAAATAAGTATCAGAATCGTTTTTCTCACCCTAAAGAACCCCCATGGTACCGTTCTCATCTCCATTATCCACCTACGACAACCGGAATTAAATAATAAACATCGGGGGGCGGGGAAACATCCTGTATAAACGAAATTGCATTTTCCGACCTTGTGCCATCAAAATAAGTATCAGAATCGTTTTTCTCACCCTAAAGAACCCCCATGGTACCGTTCTCATCTCCATTATCCACCTACTACAACCGGAATTAAATAATAAACGTCGGGGGGGCGGGGAAACATCCTATATAAACGAAATTGCATTTTCCGACCTTGTGCCATCAAAATAAGTATCAGAATCGTTTCTCTCACCCTAAAGAACCCCCATGGTACCGTTCTCATCTCCATTATCCACCTACTACAACCGGAATTAAATAATAAACATCGGGGGGGGCGGGGAAACATCCCATATAAACGAAATTGCATTTTCCGACCTTGTGCCATCAAAATAAGTATCAGAATCGTTTTTCTCACCCTAAAGAACCCCCATGGTACCGTTCTCATCTCCATTATCCACCTACGACAACCGGAATTAAATAATAAACATCGGGGGGCGGGGAAACATCCTATATAAACGAAATTGCATTTTCCGACCTTGTGCCATCAAAATAAGTATCAGAATCGTTTCTCTCACCCCAAAGAACCCCCATGGTACCGTTCTCATCTCCATTATCCACCTACTACAACCGGAATTAAATAATAAACATCGGAGGCGGAGTCAAGCCCTTGTCTAACCTATCTGCTGTTCATAGTGGTTCGTCCGTCAGCAACGATTTTACAAATTCTGCGACGGTCGATTTTTCATTGAAATAATTGTCGAAATTAACCAAACTTCGTACACTTACTCAGTTCCTCGGCTGGCACCTAGAAATGAAGTCAAAACCGGGTGGAGGCGGGCCGGGGGGCGGCGAAACTGGAGGCGGCAGCTCATTTAACCCACTTTCCGACGGTGTGCCATCAAAATAACTATCAGAATCGTTTTTCTCACCCTAAAGAACCCCCATGGTACCGTTCTCATCTCCATTATCCACCTACGACAACCGGAATTAAATAATAAACATCGGGGGGGCGGGGAAACATCCTATATAAACGAAATTGCATTTTCCGACCTTGTGCCATCAAAATAAGTATCAGAATCGTTTCTCTCACCCTAAAGAACCCCCATGGTACCGTTCTCATCTCCATTATCCACCTACGACAACCGGAATTAAATAATAAACATCGGGGGGGCGGGGAAACATCCTATATAAACGAAATTGCATTTTCCGACCTTGTGCCATCAAAATAAGTATCAGAATCGTTTCTCTCACCCTAAAGAACCCCCATGGTACCGTTCTCATCTCCATTATCCACCTACTACTACCGGAATTAAATAATAAACGTCGGGGGGCGGGGAAACATCCTATATAAACGAAATTGCATTTTCCGACCTTGTGCCATCAAAATAACTATCAGAATCGTTTTTCTCACCCTAAAGAACCCCCATGGTACCGTTCTCATCTCCATTATCCACCTACTGCAACCGGAATTAAATAATAAACGTCGGGGGGCGGGGTCAAGCCCTTGTCTAACCTATCTGCTGTTCACAGTGGTTCGTCAACTTGGCGTAAAAATTCGGGGACGGTGTAGTTTTCAAATAATTATATATAATAATATAATGAATTATAAATTTTTCGTTGAATATCGATTTTTCATTGAAATAATTGTCGAAATTAACCAAACTTCGTACACTTACTCAGTTCCTCGGCTGGCACCTAGAAATGAAGTCAAAACCGGGTGGAGGCGGGCCGGGGGGCGGCGAAACTGGAGGCGGCAGCTCATTTAACCCACTTTCCGACGGTGTGCCATCAAAATAACTATCAGAATCGTTTTTCTCACCCCAAAGAACCCCCATGGTACCGTTCTCATCTCCATTATCCACCTACTACAACCGGAATTAAATAATAAACATCGGGGGGGCGGGGAAACATCCTATATAAACGAAATTGCATTTTCCGACCTTGTGCCATCAAAATAAGTATCAGAATCGTTTCTCTCACCCCAAAGAACCCCCATGGTACCGTTCTCATCTCCATTATCCACCTACTACAACCGGAATTAAATAATAAACATCGGGGGGGCGGGGAAACATCCTATATAAACGAAATTGCATTTTCCGACCTTGTGCCATCAAAATAAGTATCAGAATCGTTTCTCTCACCCCAAAGAACCCCCATGGTACCGTTTTCATCTCCATTATCCACTTACGACAACCGGAATTTATTATAATCGGAGGCGGAGTCAAGCACTTGTCTAACCTATCTGCTATTCACAGTGGTTCGTCCACTTTCCGACGGTGTGCCATCAAAATAACTATCAGAATCGTTTTTCTCACCCCAAAGAACCCCCATGGTACCGTTCTCATCTCCATTATCCACCTACTACAACCGGAATTAAATAATAAACGTCGGGGGGCGGGGTCAAGCCCTTGTCTAACCTATCTGCTGTTCATAGTGGTTCGTCCGTCAGCAACGATTTTACAAATTCTGCGACGGTCGATTTTTCATTGAAATAATTGTCGAAATTAACCAAACTTCGTACACTTACTCAGTTCCTCGGCTGGCACCTAGAAATGAAGTCAGAACCGGGTGGAGGCGGGCCGGGGGGCGGCGAAACTGGAGGCGGCAGTTCATTTAACCCACTTTCCGACGGTGTACCATCAAAATAACTATCAGAATCGTTTTTCTCACCCCAAAGAACCCCCATGGTACCGTTCTCATCTCCATTATCCACCTACTACAACCGGAATTAAATAATAAACGTCGGGGGGCGGAGTCAAGCCCTTGTCTAACCTATCTGCTGTTCACAGTGGTTCGTCAACTTGGCGTAAAAATTCGGGGACGGTCTAGTTTTCAAATAATTATATATAATAATATAATGAATTATAAATTATATTATTATATAATTTATATTAATAACTTATACTTTTATTATATTATTATATAATAATAATAGACAAGACCAGTCTTGTCTTGGATTTGTTGATAATAATGTAATAAATAATAATAGTAAGTAAGAATAAAAATTATAAATGATATTACTATAAATAACAATACATGTTATTGTTATTACCATTATTATTATTATTGTAATACAGTATTGTTATATTTATGTTATCATAATATATTATTATTGTTATAATTATTATTCATTTTCTATAATAATGTAGTAAGTAATAAATAATATTATTAATTTATAATTTTATTGTATTACTATATAATAATAACATAGTAAGTAATAAATAATATTAATTTATAATTTATATTTTTAATTTGTAATTTAATTCATTACTATATAATGATAGACAAGACCAGTCTTGACGTATGGTTATTGGTTATTTGGTTGTTGGTAGGAAGTAACAATAGATACCTATAAATTAATCATGATGCCCAAATAAGCCAGTGTTTGATGATACAATGTTTTAATGTCTCTTTTTTTCTCAGGTAGACGTCGTATACTTTACTTCTTGGGGGACGTTGAAATTAAAGTATGGAGTCAAAACAGGTCGACAGCAACACCTTGACAGTTTGGAATCTCAATATCATGTCAAAAAATGATAATTTTTCAAAATTTATTGTAGAATATTTTGTATTGTTACGTATTTCCGTTAGAATTTTCATTAAATTCAACATATGTAGGGAACTGTTCACTTACATTTTTTTTTTGTGTTTCCCGGTTTGTTATTATTGAACATTGTTCAGACTTTGAATTAAATGTGCGAATTTTAAACGGAGTTGTCACGTTTTATTCTTATTTCACCCAGTTGAAACAAAAAACATTGTTCTTACTCTTCAAAATTGAAATAGTAGGATAGGTTAATTCATTCTAGGTCACCGCATCAAATAACGAGGTGTTTTTATTTTATTATTAACGCCGGCTTCCGATGCTGATTACAGGCAATTGACATATACCTAACATTTTTATAGTACCTATTTATATGTCGATAAATCTCTAACAAAAAAACTTAACTGGTTCGAGTAAATAAAACAAACTGAAATAATATGTCTGTGTGTCCTGGTATCCACCACATTAACTGTCAAGCAACGATTCATTGCGTACCTATCAGCTATGTCATTTCCACCGATATCTGTGTGTCCTGGTATCTACCACATTAACTGTCATGCAACGATTCATTGCGTACCTATCAGCTATTTCATTTCCAACGATATGTGTGTGTCCTGGTATCCATGATATTTACTCTCACACAATGTTTCATTGGGTACCTATATCTTATCTCCAAATAATATCCCTGTATCCTGGTATCCATCACATTGTGTCATGCAAGGTTTCATTGCGTACCTATATGTTATCTCCAAATAATATCCTTGTATCCTGGTATCCATGATATTTAGTTTCACGCAATGTTTCATTGCATATCTATCAGCTATGTCATTTCCACCGATATCTGTGTGTCCTGGTATCCATGATAGTTAGTGTCACGCTTTTCAGTGTTTCTTTTAAATAAATGTACTACTGCGTTGGTATCCACTTATCCTTGTATGTATCTACAAGGGAATACTACGAAAATAAATCGAAGACAAGTGTTAGGTTCCTTAATTCATTCTAGTTCGAAAGTAATACTCATTAATATCGAATATTTTTATCCGCTATTTTATCCGCTATCCGAGTATTATAGATTATTATCGATTATTTTAAAACCCTGGCGTAGGACAATAAAATGTAAAATGGATTACTGGGTTAAAATGGATTATTTGTTATGGCAGCTCCTACCCCTGTTTCTGCACTTGTACATTCTTCTACCTTAGTTACGGCAGGTGTTTATTTAATAATTCGTTTTAGTGGATTATTAAGTAATATTGATTGTACTTTTTTTATTGTTCTTTCTATAATAACTATATTTATATCAGGATTAGGGGCTAATTTTGAGTTTGATTTAAAAAAAATTATTGCTTCATCTACTTTAAGTCAATTAGGGTTAATAATAATAATTTCATTTTTAGGTTTTCCTAATTTAGCCTTTTTTCATTTGTTAACTCATGCCTTTTTTAAGGCTTTACTTTTTTTGTGTGCTGGTACAATTATTCATGTAATAAATAATTGTCAAGATATCCGTGAAATTTTTTTATATAAAATTTAAAAAATAAAAAATAAGGGTAATATTATATTAATAAATAATGTAATAGTTGAGGAGATTTTTCTTGTTTTATTTAGAATAATTCATTTTTGTCTTTTTGTTATTAATATTCTAATTGAGCTAATTATACGTTGGTATATAATATGATAATGTAATTAATGATGATGTAACTATAATTAATATTAATATTATTTCATTTGATGAAATTATATATTCAATTGTTATTCACTTAGGCATGAATCCTAAAAAAGGAGGAAGGCCTCCTATTCTTATTATTATAATTAATAATGATATTTTTTCTACTATTGTTAGTGATTTAATATTAAATGTATTAATAAATAAAATATTATATTTATTTAATGTATAGCAAATTATAATAACTATAATTGAATATATGATTATATTTATAATTCATAGCTTTTTGAATGTCAAAGCACATGCTACTAATCATCCTATATGATTAATGGATGAGTATGCTATGATTTTACGTGTTGAGGTATGATTTAATCCTAAAATTGCACCTAGAATAGTTGAAATAACAATTATTATTATTATTATACTATTACTATCTATAACAATAGATAGAACATATATTGGGGCAATTTTTTGTCATGTTATTATAAATATACATAAATTTCAATTAAGTTTTGATATTAATTCAGGGAATCATATATGAAAGGGGGCATTCCTATTTTTATTATATATATATAGGTTGATGGGTCTAAAATTCATGAAATTTTGCGTAGAATCCGAATCTGCAATAAAAAATAGGGGTTCCCATTTGAAATAACAAAGTTGGTGTGCGTTGCGCACGATTGCGCAGGTGCGCAATGCGCGAAAGTGTGATAGTTTAATTCCTCGTAAAAAATTAAGGGGGGTTATCGCTTGAAGTTTTTGTCTACCCCTCAAAACAACGGAGATAAAAAGGGTGGACCATAACTTCTGGGACACCCGGTATACCCTTATTATATTTTTTAGAATTAAACTAAACCCTTAGAGATCAAAACTCTGAATGCATCATACAACAAAATATAAAAAGATAAGCTAAAATAAGCTATTAGGTTCATACCCTACGTATAGAAGCATAATCTTCTTCTTTTTAATTTTAAAAACATCAAGAAAAATATTATTTTTAATAACAACTATTATAGGAACTATAATAGTTGTCAGATCAAGAAATTGATTAAATATATGAATGAGGAATTTCACCATGTCGGAATTTCCTATTTTTGACCCCAAAATCGGATTCAGCACCTCTAAAAACCTCCTAAGGCAAACTTTCAGCCCGAACTTCCTAATTTACGAATAAACAAATCAGTGTAGAAAATACGAATGTTTAAAAAACCGGGAAAATGACGTCATGCTGGAATAGTTCATTTATGGCCGCTTGAAGCGCTGAGATCGAGAAATCCATAGTCCCCAGATGCAAAATTTCATGAAACAGTAAAGTTCGAAATCGAAAAACTGAAGAAAAAAATAGAAAAAGCGAGATGGGGAAAATTAGGTTTCCTCTGTTTTTGTTTGATAACTTTTCTCTTAGAAAACTCGATTTCGTCGTCCCAATGGGCAACACTGGGAGGAGACGGCGATCCGAACAGCCGAATCAGCGAGCGTTCCCGCTGGACGTCTGTTTTCCCGGTTAGTATTGAAATTAAAAATTTTGACTGTCTCCCAAAAATAACAGGAGACTTATTTTCCGAAATCAGCCCGATTTTCATCTATCCCACACCATTAACTATTCAGGAAAAATGCAAAGAGAAATCGGTGAAATTCCTCATTGGATTAGAAATCAATATAATATCTTTTATTCCTTTAATATTTAAATCCAAAAACAATTTTCTTTCTCAAAGAAGAATAATATATTTTTTAATTCAAAGAATAGCATCAACCATATTTATTATTATAATTCTTTTTAATAAATATATATTTATTAGTTTTTATAGCACAAATGCCCAAAATATTATTATTTATATCACTATAATAATAAAAATAGGAATGCCCCCCTTTCATATATGATTCCCTGAATTAATATCAAAACTTAATTGAAATTTATGTATATTTATAATAACACGACAAAAAATTGCCCCAATATATGTTCTATCTATTATTATAGATAGTAATAGTATAATAATAATAATAATTGTTATTTCAACTATTCTAGGTGCAATTTTAGGATTAAATCATACCTCAACACGTAAAATCATAGCATACTCATCCATTAATCATATAGGATGATTAGTAGCATGTGCTTTGACATTCAAAAAGCTATGAATTATAAATATAATCATATATTCAATTATAGTTATTATAATTTGCTATACATTAAATAAATATAATATTTTATTTACTAATCAATTTAATATTAAATCACTAACAATAGTAGAAAAAATATCATTATTAATTATAATAATAAGAATAGGAGGCCTTCCTCCTTTTTTAGGATTCATGCCTAAGTGAATAACAATTGAATATATAATTTCATCAAATGAAATAATATTAATATTAATTATAGTTACATCATCATTAATTACATTATCATATTATATACCTACGTATAATTAGCTCAATTAGAATATCTATAACAAAAAGACAAAAATAAATTATTCTAAATAAAACAAGAAAAATCTCCTCAACTATTACATTATTTATTAATATAATATTACCCTTATTTTTTATTTTTTAAATTTTATATAAAAAAATTTCACGGATATCTTGACAATTATTTATTACATGAATAATTGTACCAGCACACAAAAAAAGTAAAGCCTTAAAAAAGGCATGAGTTAACAAATGAAAAAAGGCTAAATTAGGAAAACCTAAAAATGAAATTATTATTATTAACCCTAATTGACTTAAAGTAGATGAAGCAATAATTTTTTTTAAATCAAACTCAAAATTAGCCCCTAATCCTGATATAAATATAGTTATTATAGAAAGAACAATAAAAAAAGTACAATCAATATTACTTAATAATCCACTAAAACGAATTATTAAATAAACACCTGCCGTAACTAAGGTAGAAGAATGTACAAGTGCAGAAACAGGGGTAGGAGCTGCCATAACAAATAATCCATTTTAACCCAGTAATCCATTTTACATTTTTTTGTCCTACGCCAGGGTTTTAAAATAATCGATAATAATCTATAATACTCAAATAGCGGATAAAAATATTCGATATTAATGAGTATTACTTTCGAACTAGAATGAATTAAGGAACCTAACACTTGTCTTCGATTTATTTTCGTAGTATTCCCTTGTAGATACATACAAGGATAAGTGGATACCAACGCAGTAGTACATTTATTTAAAAGAAACACTGAAAAGCGTGACACTAACTATCATGGATACCAGGACACACAGATATCGGTGGAAATGACATAGCTGATAGATATGCAATGAAACATTGCGTGAAACTAAATATCATGGATACCAGGATACAAGGATATTATTTGGAGATAACATATAGGTACGCAATGAAACCTTGCATGACACAATGTGATGGATACCAGGATACAGGGATATTATTTGGAGATAAGATATAGGTACCCAATGAAACATTGTGTGAGAGTAAATATCATGGATACCAGGACACACACATATCGTTGGAAATGAAATAGCTGATAGGTACGCAATGAATCGTTGCATGACAGTTAATGTGGTAGATACCAGGACACACAGATATCGGTGGAAATGACATAGCTGATAGGTACGCAATGAATCGTTGCTTGACAGTTAATGTGGTGGATACCAGGACACACAGACATATTATTTCAGTTTGTTTTATTTACTCGAACCAGTTAAGTTTTTTTGTTAGAGATTTATCGACATATAAATAGGTACTATAAAAATGTTAGGTATATGTCAATTGCCTGTAATCAGCATCGGAAGCCGGCGTTAATAATAAAATAAAAACACCTCGTTATTTGATGCGGTGACCTAGAATGAATTAACCTATCCTACTATTTCAATTTTGAAGAGTAAGAACAATGTTTTTTGTTTCAACTGGGTGAAATAAGAATAAAACGTGACAACTCCGTTTAAAATTCGCACATTTAATTCAAAGTCTGAACAATGTTCAATAATAACAAACCGGGAAACACAAAAAAAAAATGTAAGTGAACAGTTCCCTACATATGTTGAATTTAATGAAAATTCTAACGGAAATACGTAACAATACAAAATATTCTACAATAAATTTTGAAAAATTATCATTTTTTGACATGATATTGAGATTCCAAACTGTCAAGGTGTTGCTGTCGACCTGTTTTGACTCCATACTTTAATTTCAACGTCCCCCAAGAAGTAAAGTATACGACGTCTACCTGAGAAAAAAAGAGACATTAAAACATTGTATCATCAAACACTGGCTTATTTGGGCATCATGATTAATTTATAGGTATCTATTGTTACTTCCTACCAACAACCAAATAACCAATAACCATACGTCAAGACTGGTCTTGTCTATCATTATATAGTAATGAATTAAATTACAAATTAAAAATATAAATTATAAATTAATATTATTTATTACTTACTATGTTATTATTATATAGTAATACAATAAAATTATAAATTAATAATATTATTTATTACTTACTACATTATTATAGAAAATGAATAATAATTATAACAATAATAATATATTATGATAACATAAATATAACAATACTGTATTACAATAATAATAATAATGGTAATAACAATAACATGTATTGTTATTTATAGTAATATCATTTATAATTTTTATTCTTACTTACTATTATTATTTATTACATTATTATCAACAAATCCAAGACAAGACTGGTCTTGTCTATTATTATTATATAATAATATAATAAAAGTATAAGTTATTAATATAAATTATATAATAATATAATTTATAATTCATTATATTATTATATATAATTATTTGAAAACTAGACCGTCCCCGAATTTTTACGCCAAGTTGACGAACCACTGTGAACAGCAGATAGGTTAGACAAGGGCTTGACTCCGCCCCCCGACGTTTATTATTTAATTCCGGTTGTAGTAGGTGGATAATGGAGATGAGAACGGTACCATGGGGGTTCTTTGGGGTGAGAAAAACGATTCTGATAGTTATTTTGATGGTACACCGTCGGAAAGTGGGTTAAATGAACTGCCGCCTCCAGTTTCGCCGCCCCCCGGCCCGCCTCCACCCGGTTCTGACTTCATTTCTAGGTGCCAGCCGAGGAACTGAGTAAGTGTACGAAGTTTGGTTAATTTCGACAATTATTTCAATGAAAAATCGACCGTCGCAGAATTTGTAAAATCGTTGCTGACGGACGAACCACTATGAACAGCAGATAGGTTAGACAAGGGCTTGACCCCGCCCCCCGACGTTTATTATTTAATTCCGGTTGTAGTAGGTGGATAATGGAGATGAGAACGGTACCATGGGGGTTCTTTGGGGTGAGAAAAACGATTCTGATAGTTATTTTGATGGCACACCGTCGGAAAGTGGACGAACCACTGTGAATAGCAGATAGGTTAGACAAGTGCTTGACTCCGCCTCCGATTATAATAAATTCCGGTTGTCGTAAGTGGATAATGGAGATGAAAACGGTACCATGGGGGTTCTTTGGGGTGAGAGAAACGATTCTGATACTTATTTTGATGGCACAAGGTCGGAAAATGCAATTTCGTTTATATAGGATGTTTCCCCGCCCCCCCGATGTTTATTATTTAAATCCGGTTGTAGTAGGTGGATAATGGAGATGAGAACGGTACCATGGGGGTTCTTTGGGGTGAGAAAAACGATTCTGATAGTTATTTTGATGGCACACCGTCGGAAAGTGGGTTAAATGAGCTGCCGCCTCCAGTTTCGCCGCCCCCCGGCCCGCCTCCACCCGGTTTTGACTTCATTTCTAGGTGCCAGCCGAGGAACTGAGTAAGTGTACGAAGTTTGGTTAATTTCGACAATTATTTCAATGAAAAATCGACCGTCGCAGAATTTGTAAAATCGTTGCTGACGGACGAACCACTATGAACAGCAGATAGGTTAGACAAGGGCTTGACTCCGCCTCCGATGTTTATTATTTCATTCCGGTTGTCGTAAGTGGATAATGGAGATGAGAACGGTACCATGGGGGTTCTTTAGGGTGAGAAAAACGATTCTGATACTTATTTTGATGGCACAAGGTCGGAAAATGCAATTTCGTTTATATAGGATGTTTCCCCGCCCCCCGACGTTTATTATTTAATTCCGGTTGTAGTAGGTGGATAATGGAGATGAGAACGGTACCATGGGGGTTCTTTAGGGTGAGAAAAACGATTCTGATACTTATTTTGATGGCACAAGGTCGGAAAATGCAATTTCGTTTATATAGGATGTTTCCCCGCCCCCCCGATGTTTATTATTTAATTCCGGTTGTAGTAGGTGGATAATGGAGATGAGAACGGTACCATGGGGGTTCTTTGGGGTGAGAAAAACGATTCTGATAGTTATTTTGATGGCACACCGTCGGAAAGTGGGTTAAATGAGCTGCCGCCTCCAGTTTCGCCGCCCCCCGGCCCGCCTCCACCCGGTTTTGACTTCATTTCTAGGTGCCAGCCGAGGAACTGAGTAAGTGTACGAAGTTTGGTTAATTTCGACAATTATTTCAATGAAAAATCGACCGTCGCAGAATTTGTAAAACGTTGCTGACGGACGAACCACTGTGAACAGCAGATAGGTTAGACAAGGGCTTGACTCCGCCTCCGATGTTTATTATTTCATTCCGGTTGTCGTAAGTGGATAATGGAGATGAAAACGGTAACATAGGGGTTCTTTAGGGTGAGAGAAACGATTCTGATACTTATTTTGATGGCACAAGGTCGGAAAATGCAATTTCGTTTATATAGGATGTTTCCCCGCCCCCCCGATGTTTATTATTTAATTCCGGTTGTAGTAGGTGGATAATGGAGATGAGAACGGTACCATGGGGGTTCTTCGGGGTGAGAAAAACGATTCTGATAGTTATTTTGATGGCACACCGTCGGAAAGTGGACGAACCACTGTGAATAGCAGATAGGTTAGACAAGTGCTTGACTCCGCCTCCGATTATAATAAATTCCGGTTGTCGTAAGTGGATAATGGAGATGAAAACGGTACCATGGGGGTTCTTTGGGGTGAGAGAAACGATTCTGATACTTATTTTGATGGCACACCGTCGGAAAATGCAATTTCGTTTATATGGGATGTTTCCCCGCCCCCCGATGTTTATTATTTAATTCCGGTCGTAGTAAGTGGATAATGGAGATGAGAACGGTACCATGGGGGTTCTTTGGGGTGAGAAAAACGATTCTGATAGTTATTTTGATGGCACACCGTCGGAAAGTGGGTTAAATGAGCTGCCGCCTCCAGTTTCGCCGCCCCCCGGCCCGCCTCCACCTGGTTTTGACTTCATTTCTAGGTGCCAGCCGAGGAACTGAGTAAGTGTACGAAGTTTGGTTAATTTCGGACCATTATTTCAATGAAAAATCGACCGTTGCTGGTCGACCGTTGCTAGCATGACTGAGGTCCTTCTGATCCCTTACTAAGCAATAATATTGCTTATATATTATGTAGAAATATAATGAACACTTCTAGGTACACCTACCGGAATTTGATGCTGTCTTGGTTTTATTTTGATGAGTCAACGGGTTTTTTTTATCACCTTTCATCCCAAGGAGTCAACAGTTGGGAGATGGTACAACGTCACAGCAACTTGAGAGAATAAAATCTCTCCACAGCGAAAACTAGAACACAAAAGCCGGAAGTGAAAGACAATTTCGATCTTGGTGAATTGCATATCTATTTATGTAACTGGAAACAGATCTCACACATATTTTTATTATATTATAAGAAAAACATTAAGAACAAATCAGGTACTTACCTAATAAAAACAATGATAACAAACGCAATCATCTTCTTCTTCAGTCTTCTGCTCAATGTTCTGACTAGTATGTCGGGCACAAAATGGTTTGTGAATCATGTATTTCAAAATATTCTTACTTAAAATTGAATTTAAATGAGATGATGAAGATCTAATGGCAGGAATAAACAACAATGATTATTATGATTAATCTTGTCCGGTTAATAATGTCTGAGCAACTTGGTTATACTAGTTTATTTTTCTGGATAGGTCCCTGGAATCTCAGGTTCACACCTCCACGTCTGGTTCCCTGTGGGTCATAATATGAGTCAACTATATTTATAAGTCTCAACTATATTATAGTTGAGTGAGTTCAGAAAATATATAGAATCAGGATCTAACACTAAGTTTGGATGGATGGAATGACCCCTACCTATAGGTATAAGTTGTAGCTTTTCCACTGTGCCCCCTCTGGGAATGGTGCGGTCTCGCCATCAAGACAAGCGTGTCACGCGGGGTTTTGCATACTTAACAATTGTGAGGCGTCTCAAACACTGAAAGGGATGAGTCTCAGTTCCTTGCACTGGCACAGGAACTATCTGATTCATTATAAAAATCTCTTCATTTTTAGTTAAACCCAAATTAAAAAGAAATTTTTTATCGAAATTTTCGGAAAAATTAATGTAAGTTTTGTTGGTTTCGAAAGTATTATGATTAATTGACTTGAATGAGTCTAATGTTTGAAGTCTAAATGCGAATGCTCTGAGGGAGCCAATGGTAGCGCAATTCAAAACCGTGAACTCACAAAATGATACTAAGAGAATTACTGATACCCCCAGTACCTTAGACACCTTGGATCATGGGAACAAGAAATGTAGACGACACAGGTTACAAGTTGCTGTTCAAAAATTCTATTAAAGAAAATAAATGAAATTGTCTACCAAATCATTTGCGTATTACTCCTACCTGAATTATAGTAGGTACTTCAAATATAGGTATATGTTAAGAAATAAAACGTATCACGTTAGTAAATATGAAATGGTACGCAACGCGTACTGACTGAAATAATATCACACAATTCAAGACTATAAGTGTGGGCTGTAAAATATATGCAAAAGGTAAGTTGTACCAAAATGCGTACCTAAGTAAGTAATACAAGATTTACGAGAAAAGACAGGCTTAACAAAATGTGTACCCTTCGAAATGACTATCAAACAATATATACGATGAAAGAAAAGCGTATCTTACGTGTATCGAAAACACTATATGAGTTATTACGGCGTACCAAAATACGTATTATTGAGATTGCTGATGGCGTACTGTTATTTGTACCAAAAAGGTTGCACAATTACTGAATTTACAATAGGTTGCATGTGTACCTATAGATATACTAACCAAAGTTGCATTTGTACCTATTAATAATCTTATTCAAGAACAATATATAGAATCTGGAATGTAGCGAGTTAACTGGCACGTAGCAAAACAATTGGAAGTAAGCTGAGCTGGGGATTACCGTACTACAGAGGTCCTGGAGTCGTCTCAAGGGTGTGGCACGGGGTGTACCAATTGTGAAGGCGCCTGATCCAGTAGTTCAGCTGTCCAAGGGGAGTTTGGCAAGCCCGAAGGTAGTTGCCGGCAGGATACGATGAAAAGGGTTAGGCGTACCATTAGCGACTTTAGGTACGTAAGAGATTTGAATACTGATACAAACGCTACACCAGTCTTTGGCAAAAAGACGACGGCCCTGGTGTGCACAACTGCTCCGGTCAAACGTAGAAAGCTGACTGTTGAAGGGGTGGCCCGATGGAGGGTGACTGACCATCGACGGGGGTGGGGAGCCGACGACGCCCGACGATGTCCAATCACTGCTCTTCCTCAGGTTGCCTTGGAGGGGAGGCCTGACTGGCCCAACTCAGCTGGCTCCCCCGCCGGGACACCGCCCGCTCCACTGCCCCCGCCCCCGACTTGCATTAAGGTGTTGCACAGGCGCCACAATTTTTAGTATGTACTTTTTAGGACAACCCACAGTAAGACTTGGGCGTCCTTAAGCATTATGCGATTTAGTATAGATGAACCTATGCGTTGTAGCTGAACTCATAACGTCAATACCTTGTGTAAATACCTTGCACTAATCATAGGGGACTCTGTACGTCTACCCACACAATCTCTAAAATTGTCATCGAATTCGGGTAAAAATGTAGAAATCATGGCTGTTTCAAGGAATTGATGTTTGCGCATGCGCAATGGCTACTTTCAGTCCGGGGGAGATGATTTTCGTAGAAGACTGTCTACACCCCAATTTACATAATACCTGAAAACTTCATTGAACGATAACTTCGTACATTTTTGCCCCTTACAAGGATTTCAGGATAGACAAAGAAACAAAATTTATTGCTCAGAAAGGCCTAACACGTAAGCTTAAATTTTGATTTTGGAGAAAATTGTTTTTCAATCTTGGAAAGTGAAAAAAATGCTACTGTTACCATTGTAGACTCGAAATCAAAATAACCTCGTACAAATCCATTTTTTAGGTCCAGACCATTTGAATCCAAATCCGCGAAAAAACCAGTGTATGTGAGGCTATTCTTGTTTAGTCTGGCCAGGCCTTAGTTTCCAACCAATTTGAGTGGCTCTCTTTTTGTTCGACTTAGAATACTACCTAGTTGAGCAGTACGTCACCGGAATTTTGAAAGTGGAATTTAAGGGGGAGGAATGAGGGAAATGTTTTAGGTTAAAATTGAACTAATCTTTATCCAAAGAGACGTCCCCTGGAATGCTTTCCTGAACAGCAGGTATTTCGAAATGTTTTTTTAAAAACGGAAATCCATTTTGGAACATTTTCCTACATAACACGTTCTTGAACTAAACAGTTAAATAACACCATAGCGATAGGTATTGGAATTAATTTAGTGATGCCACCAAGGCTAGTAACCTTACTTTTCTATCACTTCTCTGTGTTGATGCCAGCAGGCTATAATTTTGTAACCTTCTTCTCTCCTTGTTTAATTTTTCAACAAGTTTTTTCCTCATGACTCGTGACATTTTGCATCCTTTAGTATCAAAAACATCTTCACTGTCTATAAGCTCTGCCAATAATATGGAATATAATGAGTTGATGGAGTAGGTACCAATAAATATAAAATTGGTTTCAAATGAAGGTGAGAAAAACGAAATTTCAACTTGTTTTTCTCTACATTTTGAAGTTAGGACCTACTATAATATAGAGCAAGAATTTGTTTTAACGTCGGAGGTGAAAACCAAATATGATAATAGCAATAAGAAGATTTAATGAACACGTTATATTTTCCTAATTTAGCATAAAATAAACACAAGGACAGTTAAGTACATAACCAACCAAGTTAGATAGATTCTTATCTAACATAGGAGGTGTAAGTTGTTCCTGTTTATTGTGAATCGTCAGAAGACTCTTCCCTCAAAGCTTCGTCGAATATTTGGATGAGTTTGTCAATTACGTGTCTGTCGTGCTTGGAGATGGCGTCTCGATCTTCTCTGGGCAGGCGAGAAGAGATTTGCTCCCAAGCGAATTTTGGACTGATTCCAAGAGGGTAGTTAAGAAGAGCGTCCCAATCCGGGTTCCATATTCCTTGTAAGACCTTGAACAAGAAAAGTACCAATGATAAAGTAGAATGAGGTGGTGCTGCCAGAGCAGTTCCCAATAATGGGACCTGGGAATCATGTCCGATTATTGCAGCAGCAGATGACAACAGGGCCATAAACCAGTAAGGCGCCGAAAAACAACAGAGGTGCACAACCATAACACAATATTGTATACCAGCAAAGAATGGAGGAGCTCTTCCACCCACGGATTGGCAGCAACTTCCTCGCCACCTTGGAGCACCTGGTGGTGGCAAAGTAGGCGTTGAGCAGAAGTCTGGCGGGTGCTCTTCCAATATGCGCCCCCCTATCACGCTTCTGTTCCAATATGCGCCCCCTATCACGCTTCTGTTCCAATATGCGCCTCCCTATCATTAGCAACCAATAATACGTTACTATTCTTGATAAACGTACCTGTAATATGATTTTGGACATTGAATCCTGCAAGATGATGCTGTCGTCGAAGTTAGGTAGGTAAAAATCATGCCCTGTACACGTCTTTCATGTCTTTCAAAAAAACCCCTGTGTTGTTGCCTGTAAAGTCGGTATACGGGCGAAAGTTTTACGTGACAACGACTTTGAGTGGTAAAATAATTTTAATGTTAATATTCATTCGTATAGTAGGAAGATGGATAAAATAAAATTCTTTGTCAAGTTGCACAGAGTAGGTATTTCCCGTAGGTAGTAGGTATTTCCCATGGGTGGGGGGGGGGGGGAGTGAGTGCCAGGGAAGGGGGGCGGGGCGCTCACAAAAGCGGGAGCGCCCCGCCCCCCTTCCCTGGCACTCACTCCCCCCCCCACCCATGGGAAATAGGGAGCGCCGAGGGAGCGCCTTTAGGGAGCGCCGAGCTGCACCCCCTCCGTGAGCGGAGCGTAACGCAGTTTCTTGAAGTGTCTCCCGGTAAACCAATTTATAAGACGTTATCACGTCAAAATGCTTCAAACAGGTCTTCATTACGGTGGGCCAACTTCCAACAATAATGGTCGAGGTGAGATTGAAACAGTGCAGGGGATGTTCCTCGCATGGTCTTCAAAATCTTATTTTTGGCATCCAACCACGAACGCTCAATGGCCTGAGTGTGTGCCCCAGTCGACGGATCTACATAATTTTGCTGGTGGTTCACTGTTTGAAGCCGAGACGACTCAGGCTCCTATATGCCGCCCATTCGTTGGAATGTATGACGGAGCCAGGCTGGCACTCTCTCTGTATTATAGGGATGAGGGTGTTTTTGTTGCGCCTTTCGACGCAGAAGTACCTACAGTCGGTCCCCTTTTTTAAACCAAAAACCCATGGTCCGTCAATTCTGCAACCGTGGTTGCGGTTGTTGGTGTGTTCTGCGTCGCTGTCCTCATCGGATGGAGGAGCATCCCCGGCCAGCAATCGGCCACGGTTGTACTTTCGGCGCCCAGCAAAACGGGCTTCATCTATTTGAATCGGGTCGGGATCCATTCCCACCATTTCTCCTCGCACAGTGACAGACACCTTCAAAGTACACACTTCGCGGCACATGTTGAACCAATCAGTTACAGTGTTAGTAGATCTCCCTGAATACGCCTGTGCTGTGTGGGTGGGTATTTCCATAATGAAGAAAAGCACAAGTTCCAACTTAAGCAACAAGGACCAGCATAAGGACAACTTTGCATTCATTCGACCATTTAAATCAGTGTAGTGGAAAAACCTGTTACCCGATCGAACCGACCGCGTGGTTTTACACTGTTTCTTGGTGCATCGGAGTACTGGATTCGCTACGCCACGTCTGTTCCTTTTAGAACCCTCCACCATTACAGTACCGCACTTTTCACAGGGACTTTTCCAGATCGCTGGATCTCTAATCCTAAATCCACGGTATATTCGGCCAATGTGTTTGTGAAACGCCTTATTTCACAATCAAGTTGAACTGTCTGCAGCCCAGAGACACCACTAAACTGTGTCTGACAACCTTGTTTTCCTCCTGTTCCTCTGGCAAGCTACAGACCCATTGTGCCATCAAGCTCCTCCTGAACATTCTACGCAACATTGCCAGGCACTCTCTTTGGCAATGTGAGTGAAACTTCACTGACCATGCAAACGTTCACAAGTTAAAAGATTGTTTATTGTGAAACGCTAATACTACACGTTTGTTATCTTGTTCGACATTTCAGATTTGAATACTTGCAAGCACTGTAATGCGTATTTCACCCTGTTTGCAAGCCTCGGAGCTTATCTTTTCAAAGTGTCCTTTGAATCCATTTTTTATGGGTCAGCATCGTATAAGCTATTATACTTATAGTATAGTATAGCTATATACTTTGCTAGGCTACACGATACCTTTTGGTGTCCGTGCATTCCAACTGTTCTCCACCAAAATTCTGGTACTAACTACTAATGTGCTAGAAAAACCAAGTTGACATCCTGTTGACGGCAAATTGACCCTTTAGTCGTTTTTTACATTTCAGTTTGAGTAACGCCTCAACCTCCAAGACCATTGCTACCAGAGAGACGTCCAGGTTATTACCACAATAGATATAAGCAGTTTCTTCACGCTCAAACCACACTCTTATATTCTTACTGTTTGGACTTCCCGCCTAGTTCAGGCGGGAGACCAAAAGGTAGTGCTACCAACCCTTACGAACTTAGTACCTAGTTCTGCTGCTTGGCGGCTGAGTTCACAATTACATTCTTTAGTTCCGATCATGCAACCGTTAGGTGGTCCTATTTAGCAATAATGAGACAGAACTAGAACAAGAGAATAATAATAAGAAATAGATCATGAATTGGACAATTAGGTCTTTTAATGTACAGAATAGTTCTATGCAGCCGCTGCCATTCAAATCGTTGGGGTAACCTCCCGTTCCGACGACGCCCGCCATGTTGCCGTGTGCTCCTAAACCGATTAGACCATTGTAAAACTTTATCGTATTTCATCCGTTTTAGATCAATATATTCAGTTGTGAAAACTCTTATATTGTGTCCGTTGTTAGTTCTTTTATCCCGAGGAAATAAACACTTACAATATACTTTAGTAATAAAATGGATTGGGTACTCATGGGAAGAGGCGTGTGAATAACACTAAACCTACGCTAGCACTACGTACTACCATATTACTTCAAATTACGATTGTTGAGAATATATTCTCCATAGGATTTACCTCGTCAAACGGATGGTTTCCAATGTGGAACATAGTGTAGAGGAGAGTGTCAGAGTTTGGATGTGGTATGGGTTGACCGATCGCTGTCAAAATCCAGTTGTCTTTGGTTATGAAGTCGAATAAAACCTGAAAAAAGTAATAAATATAAAGGTGGGTAATGAGTTTGGAGTAACAACAAAATTCATCAACATTTCAATTAGAACAGAGACTCATAGTTGAAGAAATGGAACTTAATGTCTCACTCATAGGTATTATCGAAAAACAACTTCCAAGTTGATGAGAAACCAGCAATTGAGGAAAGTTGATTCGCATATTATCAATGTAACACTCATAAGCTATGGAGAATGTGTTCTTTTAATTTTGTTTACTTTTATTTTTATGAAAAATCTTACAAGTTTTTCAAAATCAAAGTGGCTACCAAGCAAGATCAAGACAACAGGCTAAAGGGAACAACATCTGAGCAAGAGGGGAGCCATCTTGGAGAAGAGTGCGGTGGAACAGCCCAAGCGCTGCCTAGTGAAGATGAGATGAACCTTCCCTTCTTTCCCAGGAAATGCTGTAGAACCCTGCTTAATGTACGGGAAATCAGAAATTTGCCCTCAATGGAAAAGGCATTTAAATCTGTTTGAGGAAACAAACAAAAGGGCATTCACTCCGAAAGGAAAATCTACTCGTAGATGGAAATATTATTTTATAAATTATTCTTGAAGAATTTTTGAGATTAGCGACTGTGCATCGGATCATCTATACAATCGGGTTATGGGTACGAGGAGGCTATGTGCCATACCCACTTCGCAGACTTTTTTAAAATTAAAAATTGGCTAAAAGGTAGTTCAGCCTATCTGATCCTCAGGGAGCAATGTTTCCACTTTTCAAGGATGAATATATTAAGCCAAGAGGTTGGTTGTATAATTTTAGCGAGTTGGTTGTATAATTTTCGTGTTGAAACTGTTGAAGTCTCTGCATTAGATAGTTTCAACACGTGTTCTTAAATTACCAAGTTACCAAGAAAACGAACTTGCAAGAAAATTTCCATTCATTGCTTTCCTGAAAGTTGAGTTGAGTATTGTCGTAATATATTTTTCTATAAAAGATTCCACACTCGTGTCTTTCTAACTTCATTTGGTTATGGGTCGCAACACGTACCCTGTGCAAAATTGATAGATAGACTCTGCTACAAAGTGAAAATGGACAACGTAAAAATTAGTATTGGTCTATTAGAGGGCCGTTCAAATTGGAAGACATGGAAATACAAAGTGTCCGTGCTCTTAAGTGGAGTTCGAGGTGGATTGGAAGTCGTAGAACGAACGCTGAAGAAACCTGAATCCTTAGAACAAGAAGCAACAAAAAGACGTCAAAAACATCAAGCAGACTTCGAGGAGATTGATAAGTATCATGCAGATAGCGAATTGTATAGGAAAGCACACAGTGATGCACTGCTAGTATTAACAACTCATATGACTGAAAGTACGTTAGAGAAAGTTATGAGATTTAGTACAGCCCATGAAGTATGGCTCGAGCTTCACCGATTGTTTGATTCGATCAGTGAAGATAAAATTTATGCAAGTTGCCTTGAATTCTTCAATCTTAAAAAGGAAGCAACTGATGATATAGTCGCTCATACAGCAAAAGTGAAGAACATTTGGTCTACATTGTCTAAAGAGCTAGAGAAAGGGAAAACTTGCAAGTGTGAGTTACCTCAAGAATTGCTAGTATGTAAGATTTTAGATACTCTACCGGATGATTATTTTGGCTTCAGGTCAAGCTGGATGTTGCTGAATAAACAGGAAAGGACAATTGAGAACCTGACTGTGCAGTTATGTTCATTTGAGAAGGTACTATCAAATCGGCCACCAGCTGTACATGAGATGTTGGCAGTAAGTTCATTGAAGTTAGAGAAAAAAGATGGAGATGTAGAGAAGCGATTTGATGGTTTTGTCATGAGTGCTGTTGATGAAGTAACTAAGATCCAAGAACCTCTCACGTTCACTGAAGCTGTGACCTTTTCAGACCGAGAAGAGTGGAGAAAAGCTATGGAAAGTGAGTTCAATTCCCTCGGAGACAACAGAACTTGGACACTAGAAGATTTGCCGAAAGGAAAAAGGGCTATTCCGTGCAAGTGGGTTTTCCGCGTAAAGACGCTCGCAGATGGGTCAGTAGATAAGTACAAAGCCCGCTTGGTAGTCAAAGGGTTTTCACAGCGGAAAGGGTCTGACTATGACCAAACCTTCAGCCCAGTGGCAAAAATCAGCACAATTAGATCAGTATTGAGTGTTGCAGCCAGTGAAGGGTTAGCGCTGAGACAGTTTGATGTTTCAACAGCTTTCCTGTATGGCGAGTTAGATGAGGAAATATATATGCAACAGCCTGAGGGATATGACGATAAAACGGGAAGAGTATGCAAGTTGAGAAGGAGTCTTTACGGATTAAAACAGGCCCCTCGGTGCTGGAATCAGAGGTTTGGGAAGTTTTTGATGGGCAAAGGGTTTAGAGCGAGCGAGGCTGACCCATGCCTTTTCATAAGACACCAAGGATGTAGAAAATTGATAATTGCACTGTACGTAGATGACGGGTTAGTCGCAGCAACGGAAATGTCTGATTTGATGCAGTTTATGGAGGATCTGAAGAAAGAATTTAAAATAACGGAAAAAGAAGCCTCTTACTATTTAGGCCTGCAATTAAAACAACAATCGGATGGTTCAATCACGATTAGTCAAGAGGGGTACGCAAGGAAAGTGCTCGAAAAGTTTAAAATGGCTAATTGCAACGAAGTAGGCACTCCTATAATCAAAGAATGTCCTGAACAAGGGAAAGTAACTGAGACAGACAATTACGAACGTTTCCCCTATAGACAAGCTGTTGGAGCAATAATGTACCTCATGGTGGGGACCAGGCCAGATATTGCCTATGCCGTAGGGGTAGCCTCGAGACGTCTGGATTGTCCAACGCAAAAGGATATTTCTTTGGTGAAGAGAATATTACGATATTTAAAAGGAACAGTTGATTATGGGATAACATACAGACGGAATTATAAACCTGGAGTGTTGGAAATATTTAGTGATGCAGACCATGGTGGAGACGCAAGTACAGGGAGATTAACAACAGGAGTCTTATGCATTCATGCAGGAGGGGCCGTTTGCTGGTTGAGCCAAAGACAACCATCTGTTGCTATTTCAACAACTGAGGCCGAGGTAGTGGCTGCAAGTGAAGCAGCCAGAGAGTTGGTGTGGTTGAAGCGACTACTTTCGGGAATTACCGAACTCAACAGGCTTCCAGTAGTGAAAGTCGACAACGAAGCAGCTACACGATTAGCTCAGAATCCTGAGTACCACCGCAGAACCAAACATATTAGTATTCGCCACTTTTACATTCGGGAGTTGGTCACTAATGGAGAAGTCGGTATCGAGAGAGTTGCAACTGAAAATCAAGTAGCAGATCTACTGACCAAACCACTTCACAAACCAAGGCTTACTAGTTTGAGTGCCAGACTGGGACTTGCGACTTCATTATCAAGAATGAAAGAATGTTTGAAACTACCCAATGAGGGAAAGTGTTGAAGTCTCTGCATTAGATAGTTTCAACACGTGTTCTTAAATTACCAAGTTACCAAGAAAACGAACTTGCAAGAAAATTTCCATTCATTGCTTTCCTGAAAGTTGAGTTGAGTATTGTCGTAATATATTTTTCTATAAAAGATTCCACACTCGTGTCTTTCTAACTTCATTTGAAACACATCCTCTAGACTGACTAATCTGTCACACAACTGATATTAGATTTTCTTAACCATAGCTATCATGATTTCTTTTAAAATTGACTCATTCACTCATGCTGCAAGAATGGACCTTTATCATTCGAATGATGAAATTTTTAGGGATTGTTCGGATTGGTGTGTAGATGGTCCCCAATGAAATTCACTATGGAACAAAAGACAATGGAATAGGAAGAAATTTGTTTAAAATCTCGCAGTATAGTATGTACCTTCAGGGACAGCCTCCCGCTCCGTGTGAGGAGGAGCCGACTCACTAGAAGTTCGCAGATCTGTTGGGAACATTCTAAATTGTAGACAGGACGCGGCGTCTCCTTCACCTCCCTGTTGACAGTAAACATATCATGATGAGTTGGGGAAAACATCAGTAATTACGTCAAATTATTACACATTTTAGCAACCCTTAGAAAATGAGTCTCCTTACTATTTGAACTCTGATTTGGGAATGGGGTATTTCAGTCAATTTTTTTTATTTTTATTTTTTTCAAATGGGTATGGTTCAGGAATAACGGTAATCGGGTCTGTTCGTCGAGAAAATGTTTTTAAAAAATCAGAGAAGCTAAGGAAAGTTGAAGATTTGAACGGTGTGACCTAGCTAGCCAATCGTGACGTAGCTGGCCAACTGTCTTTGAAAAAAGTATCCATGCACAGAAACCCTTGGGGGACCTCTTGGATACTACAAAACACCACTCACACAGGCGCGCAGCGTAGTCCTTGCCTAGTGTGTGTGCATTTATAGCGGCCCGCCTTTTTCAAATGTGTGATCTCTTTAATTAATTTTTCTACCACATATTATAGTATCATTGGTCTAAAAGTTGGGGTATATAGGTTTTCAAGGGTGCTGAATCCAAATTTGAGGTCAAAAACCTGAATTTCCGACCCACCGAAATACCCCATTGAAATCAAGAGAATGCTCATTCACCTGAGATTGACACGAACATGTTCAGCAAAATTTAGCACTGCTGGATTCGCTGTTAAATCCAAAACTCTGCAAATTATTACACAATGGTTTATTATTTTTATAAAGATCACTCGTCTGCAAAGCCACCAACCATCCAACATGAAGAAAAATATCGATCGCATTTCGGTCAGCTTTAATTTGAACGGAGATTAGGCCTCTTTTGCGATTCACACTCGTGTTTCTGATTTATCGAACGTATATATATCGAACTATAGAATCTTAAATTGAAGGAAAAACAATACCTGTATATCGAAATTTTTTGAGTTAGGGCGTTTTCAAAATTTCAAAATTGAATTTGGAACCCTTAGAAGTGACCTACATGAACCAAAATCTTCGGGGCACAACTAGACCCTAAATGGAGCCCACATACCAAATTTCATCAAAATCGGTCAATACTAAGTGGCAAAAGTGCCGCGTACGGCGTACGGACGGCCAAATTTTTATTCGATTTTTGGATTCTACGTACCTTGAAACGTAAACCATCAAATTTTGAGGGGGTGTTAAAAATTTTTTTTTCTTGGTCGATTCCAAAGGTTCATTATTGAAAATAATAAACCAAAACAATCCGAAGTGCCCTCTACACAACACGGAAGTGTTTCATTTTTTGGGGAATTCCCCCGTACTTGGAGGGGAAACTTATCTGTTCCATGAACCGATTTTGATGAAATTTGGTATTTGCCTACAAATTATTACACAAAGGTTTATAATTTTTCTGTATAGATCGCACGCCTGCAAAGCACACAGCATTGCCATTGCCACTACCTTCTTACCATATTTTACCTTCAAAATCATGTTTATTTTGAAGAAATACACGCTTCACACTAAATGCGAAGAAGTAGGGAGTTGCGAGTGCCTTCATTAGGAAATTTGAATACTGGTTGCTAAGGATGCAAAACTGAGTACAACTCGAAGAAACGAACAACGATCGCAATTCGGTCAGCTGAAATTTCAACGGAGAGACCTCTTTGGTGATTCACACTCGCGATTTTTATTTATAGTAAGTATGACCCTTAAGTTCTCGTAGAGAGCGAACGGTTTGTCCTACAGAGCTCCGGGTGGTCTCTAAAATTTAAAAAATTCAATACTATTTCAAACTGGCGAAAAAACAATACCTTTATTTCGAGAGTTTTCGAGCTAGGGGACTCTTGAACATTTCAACCCTCAATTTTCAACCCTTAGAAGTGACCTACATCAACCGAAAGCTTCGGGGCACAACTAGACCCCAAATGGAGCCCGTACACCAAATTTCAACTAAAGCGGTCCATGCCGCGAAAAAAAAGAAGAAAAAAAAGCCGCGAAAGAAAAGTGCCGCATACGGCGGACAATTTTGGTTTATTATTTTCAACTAGCTGAAAAGCCTGCTAAAAGCAGACAAAAATATCGTAGATAAACACGTCATTTATTAAAGAATAAAATTTATGTCACGGCCTGGAATCGAACCCGGGTCCCGAACATTCGGGCGACATACGGTTGGGGTTTTATGTATATAGGTAGATAATGAACCTTTGGGATCGACCAAGAAAAAAATTTGTTAACCCCCTCTGAAAAGTTGTTGGTTTACTTTTCAAGGTACGTAGAATCCGGAAATCGGATACAAATTTGGCCGTCCGTCCGCCGTACCTACTTTCTCTAGTTCTCATGGACCGATTTTGATGAAATTTGGTATATTGGCTCCTTTTGGGCTCTAGTTGTGCTTTTGGTTGATGTCAGTCATTTCTAATGGTTGAAATTTTCAAAACGACCTAGCTCAAAAAATTTCGGTATACAAAGGTATTGTTATTTTTTCAATTTAAAATAGTAGTGAAATTTTAGAATCGAATGAGACCAACCGGACCCGGAGCTCTGTAAGGCCAGCCGTTCGGTTCCTATGCAAACTTAGGGGTTGGTCACACGATAATCAGAAACATGAGTGTGAGTCTCAAAAGAGGGCTAATCTCCGTTCAAATCTTATCTTACCGAAATCAAATTTCGGCGAAATGTGATCGTTGAGTTGTACTGTTTTGCGTTCTACAGCAACCAGTATTAAAATTTCCTAATGAAGGTACTTCCTATTTCTTCGAATTGAGTATGAAGCGTTTATTTATGACAAATAATCTTGATTGTGAAGTAGGTATGTAGCGGGTAGGTAGTACCTATGATTGGTAGAAAAAAGTGACAATAATAAAGCCGTGTGATTTGCAGGCGAGTGACATATATAGAAAAATAATAAACTTGTGTAATAATTTGTATAATTTTATTCGATTTTCGGAGTCTGCATACTTTGAAACGTAAACCATCAAATTTTTAGGGGGTTAAATTTTTTTGCTCCATTCCAATGGTTCATTATTGAAAATAATAAACCAAAAGTTTTCTATTACATCCTGTGCTCCACCACCACATAAAATCCGCGTTCTAAAAATAGTATAGCTGTAGGAAGTGCAAGTAGTTAGTACGTTATAATAAATTACATTCACCCAAGCTTCGCCAATAATTCGGTGAGTTGAGAATCCTGAATGTAACAAATAGCCTCCGCAACAGGAGTCTCTATGAGTCTCGAGTAGAGAGCGGTGAAAAGCAGCTGAGCCAGGATGGAGCCGCCCATCGGGTCACAATCTGCAGGGAGGATGCTCTGCAGAAGAGATGTCACCTGTCCCATCCCACTGGGCAAGCAGTCCGACGACTCGACGAGCAAAGCGATCGACAGATCCGTCAATTGTGCCACCGTTGCTTTCTCCTGGAAGTCGACGAATAAACATTTTGGCAAATGGAAATAAAGGCCTAAGGGCAATTATTACAGAACAGTTCATTATTCTTCTGTATCAGCTGTGAATGTTGTCATTCATTTATAAAATCATCACTAAACAATAGTTTTGAGTGCTGCCTGGAGTGGTACCTACCCCAGATTTTTTGACGAGCACTGCTATCCATTCGTCGATGCGACGAACACCAGTACTTTTCAAGGCGTAGATAAAAATCTACAGCCGCTCTTGTCGGTCTGAGCTTATGAACCAGTTCAGGATGAATGAAACATCAAATTTCATGACTTAGATTCAAACTAGGACTAGTATGGAGATTATTCCATTTAGGTACAACTTTTTCAAGTTTTTGCGCCTTCAACTTCGTGAAATTGAAGACTGGAACTGACTCGGCTGGAGCTGACTCGGAACGAGGAATGAACGGCGTCCGACTGAGACCCCCTTAAACGCGAATTTATATCTAAGAAACGAAAAACGTCTGCCAAGTGGGTGTGGCACATAGCTTCCTCGTATCCATAACCCGATTATATAGATGATCAGATGCATAGTTGTTAATCTCAAAACACCAATCTCTAAGTACCTTCCACTACCCTCATAGGGGACCATCTACACGCTAATCTGGACAATCCTAGAAAATTTCATCAAATTCGGATGAAAAATTAAGTGAGTAGATGTATGTGATTGGATCAAAAAAATACTTAGCCTCGGCTGGGATTCGAACCCGCGACCCCTGGGGGACAGTTGAAGTAACGGCTGCTACAAGTAATTCACGTTTGGGCATGCGCAGTCGCTTCTATCAGTCCGAGGATGATGATTTTCATAGAGGACCATCTAAATACTAGTCTGTAACATCCCTGAAAATTTCATTGAAATCGGATAGAAAATGTAGAAGTTATGGCCGTTACAAGGAATACACGTTTGCGCATGCGCAGTCGCTTCTATCAGTCCGGGGATGATGATTTTCATAGAGGACCGTCTACACACCAACCCGCACAATCCCTGAAAATTTCATGGAAATCGGACAATAACTTCGTATAGTTATGCGCGTTACAAGGAATTCATGACAAACACGGAACCAAAATTGTTCAGAAAGGTCTAAAACGTAAAACGCGAGTGGAAATTTTGATTTTGGAGAACTTTTTTTTCGTCCTTGGAAAGTGAAAACAAAGCTTCCGCTACCTTGGTAGACTCGGAAGCAAAATGTTATCTAAAATGAAAATTTTCACTCGCGTTTAAGGGGGTCTCAGTCGGACGCCGTTCATTCCTCGTTCCGAGTCAGAATTTCACGAAATTGAAGGCGCAAAAACTTGAAAAGTTGTACCTAAATTTGAAATTCCGAAGGATTTTAGAAATTCATTAGTGCACGGCCCTGGGGAATTGAAAACTAAAAGATTGCCGCTGGAATCATCAAAATAAACAATAACAACAATAATTGCCGGAGAAATATGGGAAAAACCGTATATTCAGAAGTTTTTTCCCATTTTTCTTTGGTAATTATTGTTCGAGTTTGATGATTCTGGCGGCAATATTTCAGTTTTTCAAATCCCTAGGGCCGTGCACTAATGAATTTCTAAAATTCTTAAAATTTCAAATTTAGGTACAATTTTTTAAGTTTTTGCGCCTTCAATTTCGTTAAATACTGACCCGGAACGAGGAACAAACGTCGACCGACTGAGACCCCCCTAACGTTTCAGGCTTTCCTGTACAAATTTGGTTCCGTGTCTGTTTGTGAATCTGTCATGAAATCCTCGTAACGGGCGAAACTTCACGAAGATATTGTCCGATTTTGATGAAATTTTCAAGGATTGTGCGGGTTGGTGTGTAGACGGTCCCCTATGAAAATCATCACCCTCGGACCGAAAGTAGCCTCTGCGCATGCTCAAACCATATAACATGTAGAATCCATTTAACAGCCATAATTTCAACATTTTTCATTCGAATTCGATAACATTTTTAGGAATTGTGCTGGATGACGTGTGGATGGTTTTCAGGAGAATAGTGCAAGGAGTGATGCTTTGAGATCATTTACAATGCATCGGCACGGTTCATCGGCACGATCGATTATTGATACGAGGAAGCCATACCCACTTGGCAGACGTTCTTATTCTGTAATGCTCTGGCGAATACTTTATTCGCAGACATCGCTACGTCTCAAAAAAAATTAAGGAAAAGCTGCGAGTCACCGGCTGCTCCTTCCATTGTCACGTAGGCAACTAAATAATAGAAGCATAGCTGAGCCCATACGACTCCAGGCCGTGCTATTGTAGCTCTGTAGAAAAAACAGTACTACATGTTCGTCGCTTGAACGAAGGGTAGCGTTCCAGGGTTAAATGAAATATGGTTCTTCACAGCTCAGTAGCTCAACTAGGGGAGGTGGCCCAGTTATTTCACAGTACAGCGAGAGCACTACGAACCCAATGAATGCTGCAATCATTACACGAAGGTTCATTATTTTTCTGTATGGAAAACTTAATAACATTGTGACCGGAGAGTCCCGCCCCTCCGGATCACGGTTAGGCAAAGCAATTCCTCCACAAAACGCGCGCGCTCGAGGTCCGCCGGATCACCACCGATGACCGCGCCAGCAGCTGTGGAGTTGCCTCCGCCGCCACCAGTCGCGCCACCAGCGGCGCCCCCACTCCACACGCATGCGCACCCGCGCCGCTCGACCCCCAGAATTGAGGAACCTCCCTGACGTCGCCCCACCTCCTCATTCCTTGAGAGACCGTGGTTGCCGAGAGTACAAGCCCGCCGAGACTGGGGCCCCCCAACAGCTATCGTGTCCATCTCCTGGTTTCACTGACTCAGACTGCCTCTGACTGCCTTCAAGACTTCAGACGCCTACAGAGCCTACCCATCACGGACATTCGACTGGTAGGAGTGAACAGTTTTTGTAGATATTAAGTTAAGGTTGTTTATTTTCAAATCCTTCTCTTTAGAAGAGGCGAATAGGCGCATAGAATACCTACCAAAAGACAGAGACTGAGAATGGCCCTTTCCTAAATTCCCCCCGTAGATTTAAGTAATATTTCATTGTCCAAAACTAATAATTTCTTGTATATTTTTGTGATTGACTAAATTTCCTCGTGGTGCCCACCTTCAGTGACCACCTTCAGTGACCACCACGATACCTTCTCTAGTGAAGTTAAGTTCCTAAAGTCGACTAACTAGGTAGGAATGATACCTACAAGATTTCTATTTTATTGTTTGATACGTATTTATTTTAATACATCTCACATACGGAAGTACTTATACCTTTTCTTTGACTTCTCCCACTGACCAGGTATACAACACAATTTAAGTAAACTCATTGCTATTAACTTCATTTTTTTATTGCAAACATAACAGTAACGTAAATTCACTTGCTATTAAATTCATTTATTTCAATCATACCTTTTTCACTTAGTCTCCTGACTAAGTCCTACTTCATAAGTAGGTGGTGGCAGTACTACTCCAGAGAAGACGCTCAAGACAGCTACGGTAAGTGTGATCCGCACTTAACTTAATTAATTATCACAAGACTTGGTTAGGATTTATTATTACATTCCTAACGTGCTCCCTTCCGAGGGTTCCCTTATAGAAAAAAGGGTTAGGTACAACATAATTATTTTCACGCAAGTTCACATCAAGTTTATTTTCAAACCGATAGGACCAGCAAAATGTTGTTATATGAGTGTTGAAGATGGGGGCTCTCATATTCAAGCGAAATTCAGTTCTTGTTCGCTAAAGAAGCTCAACGGAGTGACATGAAACTCTATTCGAAGAAAGAAAAAGGATCGCAAATGACCATGTGAAGGGAGATTTTGCGATTCACACTCGTGTTTTTGCTACATCGTTCGGCCCAACTTCAAGCCCGCATAGGGAATGAACGGTTGGTCTTATAGGCCTTTGAGTGGTCTCATTCGATTCAAACAATTCAATACTATTTCGAATTGACGGAAAAACAATACCTTTATGCCGAAAGTTGTAGATTTATGGTGGTCTGAATATGTCAACCCATCTAAGGAAAGATGACTTCCTTTTTCTAGCCCTAATAAGTGACTGACAATAACCAAAAACTTCGGACATAACTAGACCCTAAATAGAGCCCATAAACCAAATTTCAAGAAAACCAATCATGGAACCTAAGGAAAGTGCTGCATAAGGCGGACGGACGACAAAATTTGATTCGATTTTCGGATTCTTGACTTGACTTGACACGTAAACCATCAAATTTTGAAAGAAGGTTAAAATTTCTTTTTCTCTTGTTTGATTCCAAAGGTTTATTATTCAAAATAATAAACCGAAACTAAGGGAGATTGTTGAAACAAGTCTTCGGTGAGTTTCCAATACCATTCACTGTAGATAAAAGAAGAGTGTATTCGGATCAGCGTAGGACTGTTCATGAAAATTCATTACCAGATATTAAAAAAGTTGTCAACATATGTCGTAAACGAGGATTCAACTTATAAAATTATATGGTTTGGTACATCTAGGACTTACAGAAACAGCTTTGTTGATTATTTTAACGACTGGATTAAGAAAATCTAAGAGAGGAGACACCAACGCTTCCAACCATCCTGGTCTTCTTTGGTTCCACACCTACATTACAAGAGATAATATCAAGTTAAAAAATTTAAATATAGTTAATAAAGATTAGACGACCATTGAAATGTGTATGACTTGGTGGTTTCATTTATTTCTATAAATTGAATACTATATTGATGAAAAAACGTCATGGAACATTAATTAATTAGATAATTCGCTATCTTCATCAGCTCTGGGTGGTGTCGAAAAAATCTTTGCAATCGTTCTTAAAAATTTTGGCTACTCTGGGCCATTTACTGTCTACCTCATAGCTTCGAACTTTCATTTTTTTTTTGTAAAAACCACAGATTATTTCGTAATAGTGTGTTCTAATAGAACTCTCATAATAGAATTCTCATTAGAAACTAACACGTGAATAATTCGAATCCGTTCCTCTAATAACCTCTCCAGCCATTCGCTACCTTGGGGTGATGCTGGACGGGAAACTAAGCTTCTGGAGGCACATCAGTGGAGCAACAGATAAGGCTGCAGATATAGTAAACAAGCTGAGCTTGATGGCACGACTGATGGCAAATCTAGGGGGCCCATCACCCGCTAAGAGGAGACTCCTTATGCGAACTGCAGAGGCAATTATGCTGTATGGAGCAGAAGTGTGGGCAGACTCCATTAGGTACCAAAAGTACAGGGCACGTATGGAAAGTTAAAAGGATAAGAATGAGGAAGGCAGAGGCAATTTCCATAGTAAAGAAGGAAGAGCGGGAGGAGACCATCCGTAGGTGGCAAGCAGACCTTGTCTGTGAAACCCATGGAAGGTGGACAGCCCTCATAATTGACGATCTAAAGGCTTAGTTGGAGAGAAAACACGGAGAGGTGAACTATTACCTGACTCAATTCCTCTCAGGGCATGGATACTTCCGCTCCTTCTTAGTAAAGATCGGAAGAGCCACTGACCCAGAGTGCAGATACTGTGGGATAGAGGAGGATGATGTCTGCCACACCTTCTTCACATGCCCAAAATGGGAGGATATGAGGAGGAGTGCGGAAGAGGTCATCGGAACGTTGCGTCCACAGACTGTAATCTTTAGGTTTTTGGTATAATTAAATTTATTTATTGAATGAAAATGAAGATTGCTAGTTGAAACTTTAAATAGGTAGGTTGCTGAAGGTAGGTAAGAGCGGTAAGTACTGGTTAATGAATTTACAGTTAAGTTAGAAATGAAGTTAAGTTATAATAAATAAATGATTTACTATTATTAAATATGTTCTAGTTTTATTTACCCTATTCCTATTTATGTTTCTTGTGGTAAGTTAAGTTAAGCTGTGTATAGACCTAGGGATTACTGCAGGTAGAAAAGGGCCTCGAACTGAAGGTTCTTGAGGTCGTTGATCGAACCTGGTTGAAATTCCTAGGTGGTCGCTGCCACCACCCTGGGTCGGTAAATGACCCCGGGAAATACCAAAATCCTAAGTGCGAGTTACCTGAACCTTTTGTAGAGTTGAAAAGGGTAGAAAGCTGAAATAAGCAACAAGGGTTAAACACGAAGGGTTTTTATTAGTTAAAATTATAAGATTGGTACCGAGAAGCGGAATTTTAGTACATACTCTGAAGGAGTCAAAAATTAAGTATTGCATCAATAAATGTCGTCGAATTGTATCGTCTTCGTAGGAACAACAACATAATATACAATGCGAAAATATAAAAGAAATGTGACTCTACTAATTCTAATATAGTGACTTAGAATCATTGACTTAAAATGAATATCGTCGTACACAAATTTACAGAGTTGAACGGTACAAGGTCAGTTTTCAAAGCAAGATCAGTTTCCAAAGCAAGATCAGTTTCCAATTCTCAAGTAGTTACTTTATGGCGGGACTTAAGATAAAAGGGGGGTTTGTGCCAGATTTTGTGAAAGATTGTAGGCGCTTACAGTTGGTTCTGAGGGAATGGGCTCACCCTTTGTGCCGAGCTTGGACCTCTTGAGATCTCCGTACCGGGATGAGTTTCCTGGGCCTCTCCTTCTGAAGGCTTGTAGTTGGGGGAGCCTGGAACGGGGCAGTTCTGCCTCAGTTCGGGGGTCGTCGGGGGTTCGGTACGATTGTAGTTCGGCGTAATGGAGAAGGCGGCAACGTTCCGGAATTCGGGCCTTGGCTAAACAGATTGCGAAACGAAGACTGGCGGACTGAAGGTAAGTCTATTAAGTTCGGATCACTCACAAATTCTCAGTTCTTACACTTCACATTACAATGACGGGGGATGAGTCGACAAGTTGGGTTCGTTTTGACCTTACGAGACGCGTCGCTTGAGCGGACTGAGGCACAAGGGAGGGGGCAGCCCCTTTTAACCCCTCGGCCATCTTGGCCGTTGGATGGAGAAGGCTGCGACGGTGGCGCGCTCGCTGTCCTCGGTACTCGTGTGGCGGACATCGGTCGCTGGGTGTTGCTGGCGGACATTGGTCTCATCGTTGCTGTCATGGAAGTAGTAGAACATGGAGTGGCGAAGATTTAATAATTTTAATTGGAATGTGCCTGAAGGGCGTAGTTGTAGTTTCTGGCACATTACAAGACAATCATTAATGAGATGATTAAGAACAAGTCGAGCTGGATTGGCAGCATTTGTCACAGCAGTCCTCAAAGCAAAAAAGCTGGATGGAAGATGGGAGGAAGAAGATGAGGAATAGAATTGAAGGAGAGGCCAGAAGTAGGAGCAGCCTTTAGGCACAAAAAAAAAGGCTCACCCTGAAGTAATACTGTACAAGTGGTTCCGGGGTGAGTCCTAAGCAGAGGGAGTGGGGTTTTAGTTGGTAGGCCCAATGCATGGGGCGTCCAACACTGTTGGGGTGAACTTCTGGAACATGGGGTGAAAAAAAAAACTCGAATCCGTACCTTCGAGAAAGGAGAGTGGAAGGAATATTCATTCATAGTCTCTAATTTTCACAAAATGTTTTTGTCAAAGTTACCTGCCGTCGGTCCAAACATCCAGCCCATGAAATGTCTCTTCTCTCCAAAATGTGAATGAGAGTGTTTCGTAAATCTTTTTCACATCCGACTGACACCATAACGTGAACTATGGCCTGCTCTACACTGCTCCGTGGTATGTAACAGTCGCCGTTGCACATAAAACCTGCACAGAATTATGGTGAACTGTTTGAATTAGGGTGGTTTGTTAGTTGGTTCTTTATTCAACAAGCTACACTACCATCCTATTTCAATATGCAGGCTGATCTAACTTGAAGAAAGACAGTTTTCTCCATCAAGGGTTTCAGAGTTGTTTTCGTGTTTATTTTTTATAGACAGTTCCTAGATATAAGCATGAGTTGTATAGATGAAGAGCCAGACGACTTCAGCGTCTTGCTATACCTTTCAAGTCTGTCTCTCAAGTCTGTCTTCGACTCCATTACAGCAGAGTCCATTTGTATTACAATATTGTTGTAAAATGTAAACAGTTTAGGACTCCTCGACTCACCAGAGCATTTGGACTCTGGGTCCTCGGTCCCACAGTAACTCGGATGGTCAAAGCTGTGTTTTATGAGTCGCACAGCAACCCAGCAGTCTCTCATCATTAATAGCTGCCAATGAATAAAATAATTCGTGGAGTTAAACACATTAAATTCGTAAGCGATGAATTAAATGTGTAAAGATGACCTAGTAGATAATGCTAATACAAGTAGATAAGTTGACAATAGGAGGTTCCGATGAGATTAAAGAAACTAAATATTTTAAATGAGGAATTTCACCGAATTCTGTTTGCATTTTTCCTGAATAGTTAATGGTGTGGGATAGATGAAAATCGGGCTGATTTCGGAAAATAAGTCTCCTGTTATTTTTGGGAGACAATCAAAATTTTTAATTTCAAAACTAACCGGGAGAACGGACGTGGAGCGGGAACGCTCGCTGATTGGGCTGTTCGGATCGCCGTCTCCTCCCAGTATTGCCCGTTGGGACGACGAAATCGTGTTTTCTAAGAGGAAAGTTATCAAACAAACACAGGGGAAAACTAATTTTCCCCATCTTGCTTTTTTTATCTTTTTCTTCAGTTTTTCGATTTCGAACTTTACTGTTTTGTGAAATTTTGCATCTGGGGACTATGGATTTCTCGATCTCAGCGCTTCAAGCGGCCATGAATGAACTATTCCAGCATGACGTCATTTTCCCGTTTTTTTTTAAACATTCGTATTTTCTACACTGTTTTGTTTATTCGTAAATTAGGAAGTTCGGGCTGAAACTTTGCCTCAGAGGGTTTTTCGAGGTGCTGAATCCGATTTTGGGGTCAAAAATAGGAAATTCCGACATGGTGAAATTCCTCATTGCATAACGAGCCATGAAGTTATTGCGACAAGGCATTGATAATCTGATAGGCGTGCAACAAATCTCAGAAACACAGCTCGGTGATTTGGTCAATAACAATAGCAACTTCTTGAGAAACAGTCCTTGACAGTGAATGCGAAATACACTACCATTAGGGTCCTGGACTAGGGATGTCCGATACTTCAAAAGTATCGATATACTGTCGTATCGATACATCTAGAAAGTATCAAAAAGTATCGATACGATACTATCAAAAAGTATCGATATTTTGAAGTATCGATACTTTTTGATACTTCTAAAAAAAATGTGTGAAAATGCCTTTTATGTTTCTCTCCATCAGTGTGAATAATAATCTCTCCATCGCGAGGATAATAATTAATATAGAATGAACAAAACAATAAATCACTCATTTTTTTGTTTAGGCACTTGTTTTTGTATTGCACTTAGTCGGGTTAACATTTTGGTGGTCCTTCCTAGATGATGGAGGACAGCAGGTTATCATAATATGATTAAGGTCTGTTCGGAGAGGCAGTCCTGAACGGTTCAGAGGGGCTTGGAGGAGCCCATTCACCTCTATCCCCTCCCCTTTTCAGTTCTGGTTTGGTTCCGAACTGTTCTGGACTGCCTCTCCGAACAGACCCATAGAGGTGGTGGTACAACATCTTTGTTTAGTTTGTTGGTCTCCCAACAATCTACGTAGAGAAAGAGGTACCTACTAAAATTCGAGACTTTCATCTAATGTGAGAGATAAAAAATAGATAGCATTTTGATCTAGTGTGAGAGGTAAAAAAGTATCGCCTCCGATACTGGAAAAAAAGTATCGATACTACGATATATATCAGGAAAAAAAAGTATCGATATGTATCGATACTTTTTTCGAAAAGTATCGATACTTTTAAGTATCGATACTTTTGGGACATCCCTATCCTGGACACGGGCACTGCGATATATTCGAGAATTCTCATGTAGGTACTTCAAATTCTCATCCAGTACTTCAAAATTATCAAGTAAATTCATCCAGTACTTTACAATTCTCAAGTACATTCATCCAGTACTTAACAATTCTCAAGTACATTCATCCAGTACTTCAAAATTATCAAGTACATTCATCCAGTACTTCAAAATTCTCAAGTACATTCATCCAGTACTTCAAAATTATCAAGTACATTCATCCAGTACTTCAAAATTATCAAGTACCTAGGGTACATTCATTCACTTGCCAGACAACTTCAATTATGTGAGTTGGCCTGTTGATGGTCCCTCATGACAGTCATTGCCCCCTGGATGTGGTAGCCTTTGCGCAAACGTATAATCCTTGTAACAACCATAACTTCCATGTTTTCCATTTAAATTCGATGAAATTTTCACATGAAAACGTGTGGGTCCATCTACAAGTCAAGTCACCATCTCAAAACATCACTGCAATATCCACTATGCAACGGATTATCGGCTATGAAAAAGAGATAGCTATATGGCAACACCTACTTGGCAGACTTTTTTTCTTCCACTTCTAAGCTACCTGACTCATCAATCGTATTCTGATGAACAGTGTTCTTGGGTTGTAAAGTAGGCTCAGGTTGCCAATTTGGAGGTTCATTGGGGGGGGGGGGGGGTCGATTCCAGAATAAATAAGGCCATATTTCTACTTAAAACTATAAAAATATTCTACAAACCTTTGATTCCATGTAATAACTGAATGACATACAGCCCTCCTTCAGATTAACTAATAACGCGTTTAGCTTAACTCATTTTAGAACAACTTATGGCGAACAACTTGATTTTAGAACAACTTTATAGTTTTTGATTGATTGATTATACGTACACCACAAAGCACTGAGTACCGGAGATAAGTATTCATATAGTGACATGTAAGCATGTATATTTATGTACTGTCACAGAGTACCGGAGACAAGTGTGTACTGTACACTTTTACCACAGAGTAGTACAGTAGTAGGATGGTTTACACCATCCATGGACTACATACCTCCATGTGACAAGTAACCATTCATGGGCGTGGCTTCTCCATGTTGTGGACCCTTGGATGAAGTAAGTTTCAATCATGGACCTGGATACTAGGTCCATGGTTCCAATACTAATGGATGAGGGCTGCATTTCCGACAGCCTCAAAAGTACTTCTCCAGTTCCTTCACTTTCCTTCACTTCCTTCCTCTTGTTAAGTAACTACGGACTGAAAAATTGTCTTTGGTAGGCATGGACCTAGTATCAGATGTGAGCCCCTGCTCACTGGAACCAACAAGGTGACGGGGCTGGGGTAGGTTGACACCTCCCTTCCAGAACCCCAAGATGCCGCCCCCACAGAGCCACCTGCGGCGAAGGACTGTGGAGGGGTAATCTGGGCCAGCTCTACAGGGGCGTGGTCCGCCCCCCTATGATAAGGACGCCGAACTCCACCAGAGGCGTCCAAACACTACTTCATCCATGAATGCCGGGGGTGAAACAAACTGTCAATGTCCGCCACAGCAGCAAAGCTTCAGCCGAACCCGAATGGCAGCCTGATTTCGGAGAGGAAGGCCGTGGATGACGTCACGAATGGGAGGGGGAAACCCTCGAGATCCAATGGCCTGCGGCGGCCATCACACCTTCCCCAGAGCTCAAACAAGTAAGTCCCGGCTGAACGTTTTTCCCCAAAAAGCGCGACGAGTACGTTCCGGCAGAAAGTCACCCCTGTCCCTTTTCTCTAAAAGTCAGTGCGAGAGTAATTACCCCCTGAACTTGCTGAGGAGTAGTCCCCATCATCCCTCTGTTCGGATTCATCGACATCCGACTGGAGAACTTCATCAAACCGCATCAAGATCGTCGAAGATACCTTCGGGCCCAACACGTGAGTGCACAAACTGAGTATCTAACTCATTTTTGGCCAAAAATAGTTAGGCAGGTGAAACATAAAACAGTGGAGAAAGTTCTAGAGAGTAGTAGAGAATTGTTAGTGGAAAGATTGTAATTTTTGGTAATAAGAAAAAGACACGAACTATAGAAGACACACTAGAACACGGCGAAGACACAGCTTGGAAATTGTATCGGAAAAAGAATTTGGAAAGTATTGTCAATTTTGGAAACCTTGTTAAATCCTAGTCTTACCCTATAACACGATCTCATTCGTATCTCTTGTCAATTTCAACATTTGCCCCTCAGGCTTGTACTACTTTGTTATCAACACACTTGTGTCCTTAAATAAATCTACTTACCTGGTATTTTACTCCATATCTTGTGTTCTCTCTGAGTTCATCCTGCATCATATCACCTGAGGTATTTAGGGGTAAATAAATAACTTCAATTTTCAATATTTAATCTTTAATTCATTTCAGACCCATCAGGTCGTGTCCTTAGGACACACTTCGCAAAAGAACACATCCTCGTGGTCGGTTGGGTCACTTGTGTTTTAGACACAAAAGACACGAAGGACACGCCCTTCTGGCACAGGACACATTTAGAGGTCCGAGGCAAAACAAAACACCCTTCAGGTTTAACAGCATTATATTTAGTATTCAAACAACCCAGGAGTCAACACCTTCGAAGAGCTACCATACTTCACAGGTAATTACCATTTATTATCCTAAATTTAACGTAGAATTAAGTTGTTTCGGTCTTTTCTTGACTCCCCCATTTCACAGTTAAACACAAAGTAGTTTCCCTTCAGGAACCTACTCAGTTGCTACTTGGGCTAGGTAACTAAATTCATTTGTCAACTTTACCTAGACAAGTAGGCTTACAGATTGGTGGCAGCGGTGGGATTTGCCTCCTATCACTGGTACCCAATTTGTCAAGCACACAGGCTTACACAGTATAAGAGGTTTGTTCCAGCAGGGCCAACCGCGGTCGACCGCGGTTAGCCCAAAAACCACAGCCTTATAGATCGCGGTTGTGTGACAATCACCGTGGTTCAACCACTGCTGGAACACTCAACAGCTAGTTGGTCGAAAATCGCGTTACTTCTGGGTATGTGTGACTTCAGGTTTCCATAGCTGCTCATCATCGCATAGGATGCATAATGAATAAAATACCTTTTCTCATTGCTGTAATCATTTAAAATTCCTAAAAACTGTTTCTTTGATGAGGATGGAAAAAAATATTGTACCTACAGATCCAAAGCAAGCAAAGTCGGAGAGTTAGGTACACCTTTCTACTCAATAAAAACATCAAATTTCTAGCTTCATCCTCACTACTATAGCATTTCCGAATTGAGTTAAACCTTTTCCATTTAGATTTAAACCTTTTCCATTTAGGTTTAAACCTTTTCCATTTGGATTTAAACCTTTTCCATTTAGATTTAAACCTTTTCCATTTAGATTTAAACCTTTTTCATTTGGATTTAAACCTTTTCCATTTGGATTTAAACCTTTTCCATTTAGATTTAAACCTTTTCCATTTAGATTTAAACCTTTTCCATTTAGATTGAAACCTTTTTCATTTGGATTTAAACCTTTTCCATTTGGATTTTGTTGGAATGTAAGGATATGGAGGAAGTGATGGTGATGATCCTCGTGAACAATTATTGCCTTTCTGTGAAATATGAAGTCGAAGTGGAAGTTACCTAACCTAGTTCTAGTTCTGTTCGCCCTTTTATAAAAATGTGTCTCGCCTTCTCTTTTATTATAACTATACATTCAAATCCTCACGAGTTTCTTTCTCTGTGCTTTTACCCTTTACCAACATTGGTTCTGGGCCCAGTATAGTGATTGAATGATAGTTGGTGTTTTAGTTTTTTCTCTGTGAGTAAGTTGGGGTTCCTGGCTAGTCACGTGGTCTCGTTTCTTCGTTTCTCCCGGTTCCCTTGTTCCACCAGAAAATGGGTGAGAACTCAACAAACTCTGCAGGAGGTCTCGCTGCCATCGAGAAGTTGAGAGGTAGGGAAAACTTTATCACCTGGAAGTTCCAGTTAATGAACTTGTTAAAACACGATGGTCTTTGGAAAACCATAGAGGGTTATCCAGCAAGTGACACCACAGAACAAGAAGTGAAGATGAGACAGGACGAAAAAGCGTTGTCAAAAATTAATCTCACTCTAGGGAAAGCTGCAATTCCGTATGTGGTTGAGGCAACTACTGCCAAAGATGCATGGCAAAACCTCATCAATGCCTACCAAGATGATGGCTTGAGTAGGAGGGTCACTCTGCTGAGGACCCTCTGTTCCACAAGATTAAAGGACTTTCGCAACATGGAAGACTATGTTAATAAAATTATAACTATAAATGAAGAGCTCAGATCAATCAGGAAGCCCGTGGAAGATGAATTCCTTGCAGCCATCATGCTCCAGGGCCTGACAGATGAATATGACCCCCTGGTCATGGCAATTGAAGGTTCAGGTAGGACCATATCAAGCGATTACGTTCGTACCAAGTTGCTTCAGGATGTCAAGTGGAACAGGACCAATGGTATTAGACCACCAGAAAAAGCTCTAGCCTGTGGAAGAAGAAATTTCCCCATCAAACATAAAAGTGCTAATAATGTAACGTGTTACTGTTGCAAAGAGAAGGGTCACTTTGCAGGTAGCTGTCCTAAGAAGAAGGATATAGAGAAGAAGCAACCAAGCAAGTCTCAAACCCCCAAATCCATGCTTGCATCACTGACGGCTAAAGTGGGACAGGAAGAATGGTATGTTGATTCAGGAGCTAGTGTACATATGACGGGGCGTCGCGATTGGTTCCATGACTTCAAACCGAGTTCGGAGCAGCAGGTCACTCTTGGCAACAACCAAGCTCTAGCAAGTCAGGGTCATGGCACAGTCAAATGCAATTTTTCGTCAGGTAATGAACAAACCATATCTGATGTGTTATATGTCCCGGATTTGAAAACTAACCTTTTGTCTGTAGATGTGTTGACAAGAAAAGGGTTCTCTGTAGTTTTTGATAGTGATGGATGCCGGATTTATGATCGTGAGCACGTTCTTCTGATAGAGGAGGGTCCCATGCTTAGCACATCAAGTCACGATGGTGTTTTCAAGCTCAAGGTTCAAGATGTAAAACACGCTAATGCAGTCAAGACCCAAAAGCAAGTTCAAAATGGCTCAGAGGATCTTTGGCACAGAAGGCTGGCACACTTGAACCATTATAGTATGTCACTTCTAAGAGATAAGCTAGCTTCAGGTATTCACTATCGTTCTGATGTTGATAAAAAATTGTGTGAGTCATGTGTGAAAGGGAAGCATGCCCGTAAACCATTTCCCAAGGAAAGGGTCAAGTTAGCAACTAACAAACTTAACCTGGTGCACACAGACCTTTGTGGTCCATTCCAAGTGGAGTCATGGTCAGGAGCAAGATACATGCTTACGTTCATTGATGACCATACCAGGAAAGTGTTCGCGTATTTTCTGAAGTCTAAGGATGAGACTGCACAGATCCTCATAGATTTTGTGGAGATGGTTGAGAATCAAACGGGCGTGAAAGTCAAGATCATACGGTCTGATAATGGGACCGAATATGTCAATCACACCTTGCATCGCTATTTCAAGAAGAAGGGTATTATCCACCAAACAACCTGCCCAGAGACTCCTCAACAGAACGGTTTAGCGGAGCGATACAACCGATCAATCATTGAACGAGCTCGTACTATGCTAATAGACGCCCAATGTTCCAAGCAAATGTGGGCAGAGGCAGCCAATACAGCAGTCTACATAATAAATCGTTGTCCAACGAAGAAGATTTTGGGAAGTACTCCAGAAGAACGTTGGAGCGGCAAAAAGGTCGATCTGCGACACTTGAAGGTTTTTGGCTGCAAAGCCTATGTTAAAATAGCCAGTGGTAAAAGGAGGAAGCTTGATGCCAAAAGCAAGCTGTACACCTTTGTCGGATATAGTGATACTTCAAAAGGTTATCGCCTCCATGATGAAAACCACAACACGAAAATATCACGAGATGTTATCTTTATTGAAGATTCCACCATGAATGACGTCAACACAGTCAAGAGAGACAAGAAAGAATATGTCTTGTTGGAGCTGGAAGCCGACCCCGCCGAGCTTCAGGGGGAGCAGTCATCTGAAAGCTCAAGTGATGACAGCTCTGATGGTGACAGCCTGAGTAGGGAAGACTCTCACGCTGACAGCGACGTTTCCCAGGATGACTTCGATTCCTGCAATGAAGATGAATCTGTCCTGAACGTGTCCTACAACACTGGGACTGGCAAGTTGGAGATCCAGGAGCAGTCTGATGTGCTGCCAGATGGTCGCCTGAGCGACTCTGAAACGTCATCTGGTCAAAGGTACCCCACTAGGCAGAATAAATTACCTAAATATTTGAAGGATTATAAGTTAGACTTAAGTATATCGGACGTTGATCTCACAATAGAGCAGGCTCTAGCTTCAAATGATTCTGAACACTGGCGTAAGGCTATAGGTAGTGAAATGGATTCCTTGAAACGCAATAAAACTTGGATTTTAGTTGATAGACCAAATAATAAAAATGTAATTAAATGTAAATGGGTCTTAAAAACTAAACAAGATGATCTAGGTGTCAAAAAGTTTAAAGCTAGATTGGTTGCTAAAGGCTGCGGCCAAAAATATGGCCATGATTATGATAAAACTTTTTCACCAGTAGTTGGTTTTGGAGCTGTGAGGACTTTGATGGCCACAGCGACGATTTGTGATCTCAATGTTGACCACTTAGATGTGGAAACAGCGTTTCTGAATGGTAGATTGGATGAGGAGGTGTACATGGAACAACCTCCAGGTCTAGGAAGTAGTTCTAGTCCAAATAAAGTATGTTTACTTAAGAAAAGCATTTACGGTTTGAAACAAAGTAGTAGAATTTGGTTCGAGACGTCTAAGAAAGTATTAAATTCTATGGGTTTCAGGTCTTGTATGAGTGAACCTTGTGTTTTTAAAAGAGTTCAGAACGGTTCAGTCATAATAATAGCCGTTTTTGTAGACGATTTTCTTCTGTTTTATCCTGAAAATTCGAACGTTGATGACGTCAAACAACGTCTGTCGAAAGCTTTTAAAATCAGGGATTTAGGACCTGTAAAGAATTTTCTAGGTATGAGAATTGAACGTGATCGTTCTGAGAAAACAATGAAAATTTCGCAGGAGCAGTACGTAAATGAAATTTTGCTTCGTTTTGGTATGCAAGATGCAAAGCCTGTCAATACGCCTCTTGTGAATACTAAGGATCTTTTTGCTATGGGAGAAAAGATAGATGCACCCTTCCAGGAGCTCATTGGTTCCCTTATGTTTTTATGCGTTGTTTCGAGGCCTGATTTGACATATGCTACGAATTTTCTAAGTCAATTTAATACTAATTTCACTAAAGTACAATGGGTAGCGGCAAAGCGCATTTTACGTTATTTGTCTGGCACCAAGTCGTTAGGTATTTGTTTTGACGGAAAAACCAATAATGATCTAGTCGGTTTTTGTGATGCGGATTGGGCCAATAGTAGTGAAGACTACAAATCTTACACTGGCTTCGCGTTTATGTTAGCTAATGGTCCTGTTGCATGGGCTAGTCGTAAGCAACATTGCATTTCCTTGTCCTCGACTGAGTCCGAGTATGTCGCTCTCAGTGAGGCAGCTAAAGAAGCTACGTTCTTAAGAAATTTTGTTTTAGAGTTGGTTCAAGATACAAACCTAGCAGTTCGTGCAGAAAAAATTAATATCCGTTCCGACAACCAAAGTGCAATTAGGATGTCTGATGGTGAATCGCTTCATAAGCGCACCAAACACATTTCTGTCAGGTATCACTTTATTAGAGATAAAGTTGCGCAAAATGTTATTACGTTGCATTACGTTCCTACTGCTGAGATGTGGGCTGATATGCTCACGAAGTCTTTGAATGGTACCAAACTAGTTTCATGCATCAAAGGTTTGGGTATAGGTTAAAGAAAGAACAAGTTTTATTATAGTTCGTTTATTTTATGTTCACTTTACCTTTCATGATTGATTATGCAGTGTTTTCTTTCGTAATACGTATTTAGGGCGTTGTGATGTGTAAAAAATTAATCTTGTCTCTTATCTGATAAGGAGTTTCGTTGTTGTTGTTGTCAGGTTTTTCTTGTTGTACCCTCGGATCAAGGGGGAGTTTGTTGGAATGTAAGGATATGGAGGAAGTGATGGTGATGATCCTCGTGAACAATTATTGCCTTTCTGTGAAATATGAAGTCGAAGTGGAAGTTACCTAACCTAGTTCTAGTTCTGTTCGCCCTTTTATAAAAATGTGTCTCGCCTTCTCTTTTATTATAACTATACATTCAAATCCTCACGAGTTTCTTTCTCTGTGCTTTTACCCTTTACCAACAGATTTAAATCTTTTCCATTTAGATTTAAACCTTTTCCATTTGGAATCTAAATGGAAAAGGTTTAAATCTAAATGGAAAAGGTTTAAATCTAAATGGAAAAGGTTTAAATCCAAATAGAAAAGGTTTAAATCTAAATGGAAAAGGTTTAAATCTAAATGGAAAAGGTTTAAATCTAAATGCAAAAGGTTTAAACCTAAATGGAAAAGGTTTAAATCTAAATGGAAAAGGTTTAACTCAATTCGGAAATGCTATGTATCTACGAATAATGCGTTGGTATTTTATGTACGAAAAACGAAGGTTTTCTTCGAAAAATCCACTTTCTAGCACTCAGAATTATTTGGAAGTATCACCATTGGATTCAGCGTGAAAAATTACATAGGAAATTATACTAAACTCGTCAAGTCATCTTGAGATCGAGAGTGACCATACACCGCGATTTTTTGTAAAACACGTTTTCTTGCATTCAAACTTGATTTACTCTTCCAATTGGAATTTAAAAAAGAAAACTTGATATACCGTTGGAAAGCTGACAATTTAAGCATTTTTTTTCTGAAGAGCGCCCATCGAAATGGACAGGCGTTCAAAGTGAAAACTTCAATTTAAAAAGAATCATATTTCGAAAAAAAATTGAAGTTTGCTTTTTGACTTGATTTTTTAGAAATGGTTTAATTCCAAAATATTTTGGTTTTACATTAAGCAGCTTGGAAATTAAAAGCTCTTCCCAACGATATCCTTAAATTTGAATTTATTTGGTAAATAACAGGAATTATGGCAATTTTAATGACGTAAAGTCGAAAACGCGAAAAAAAACTTCGAAGTGAAAAAAAGGCATTTTGAGTGAGTTAAGAATAAATGGCCGGGAGACATTTTTTGTAGCAAATTAATCGATCCTTGAAGTTTGGTCCATCCAAAAGGTAGGCACCCTGTATAGGTATGATGTTATAGAAAAGTCACAATTTTAATGCAAATTTATCTTCACGAGGGCGTAAAGAGATTTCAAAGTTTCCTTTGTGAGAGCGAGAAATTTGAGGACATTGGGTTGAAGCTTCACACGTTTCTGAAAAAAGTTCTTCCAACAGGAGGGTGAAAAAATCCACATCTACTGTCTACTGTACCTACCTATCTCTGATGACTATAAACTCTCAACCAAAACACCTAGGGAGGTCCTTCCACTGCGGAGCTCGTTTTGAAATGAGAAGGTTAAGGTAGAGGTTTCTTTAGTGTGAGGTTTCCAATCTTGACCGCTCGCGACCGCACTCCTCAAAGCGGTCGGGTTTGGGTCGACCGTGGTCGACCGCGGTCGAGTTGCTGGAACAGTGGTTCAACCGCGAAGTTGGGCAGATTGTCGTGCTGGAACAGTGGTTAGTCGTAATGCGCATGCGCCGGTCGACTGCGGTCGACCACGGTCGCCTTGCTGGAACAAACCTAGTATAGTAGGGATACTAGGTCCATGTTGGTAGGTACTCTGTGGAAAACCTTCTTTTCCATGTCAATGGTCCTTTTCCATGAACTTAGTATGGATCCTAGGTCCATGTCCTTTTCCATCCTAGGTCCATGTCCTTATCCATCCTAGGTCCATGTACTTCTCCAACTTTTTTCAACTCAACAACCGCTATGTGCCTGTCTTCCGTTTAGTATTTCCATCCCTCCTCATTTCCATTTTTCCATCCATGCCTTCGTTGATATCCTTCAGGATCATACGTACTTATACATAACTTGTCTCCGTTACTCTGTGATACGTACCTACCTAATTGTGAATTGTGATTCCTCCGGACGTTCGCTGAGTTTTGTGCACATGCAATGCTGCAACTGATGACTAATTCTCCAAAGTCTCCGGTACTCAGTGATGATGGCTGGTGAGCTTCCAAGTTCGAGAGATGTAAGTTTGTACCCATCACTAAGCTATTGACAGATTTCTAGCAAACTTGAGAATGAACCATCAACCTCGAAGTGTACATAATAATCATGTTTGTTTGAGCTCAGCTTGATAGATGGGTATGTAAGTCTACCAGCTACACGACCAAGTTTCCATCGAACCTTGTTCATGAGAACATCATGTTATAAGATAAGTATTCAGTTGCATAGGTACTACTAGATGGATGGTATTATTTGAAAAAAGAGAAGTTTTTAGGAACCATTTCAAGGACCAACCCACAATATCCCCCTAATCAACACCTCACCTTTAGAAGTAGAGACCATGACATGTTTGGTTGTGATTTGAGTGTGTTGAGCTCGAGGTTTATGGCGGACGTAGGAGTGAGTTCGAAAATTGACTTGGTCCCGTAATCGATGTTGTCGTTGACGAAAGCAAACCATGGCGACACATCGTCCTTTGGAACGGGCTTGAAGCACTCAACCGTTTCCAACCCTCGAAAGAATATCTAAAAATCCAATAAACAACCCTTGCTTAGCTGGGATAGAAAAATGCAGGTCGATCAATCGAGCCAATGTTTTTCAAGTGCCAAAAAATATGCTTACAAACAAGGAGAAAAAGCTGTAAAAAAAGCATGGCCTTAGGCCATCGCAATCATCAATTTTACAGATGTAGCTGTATAGCTACATTGGCAAGATATCGATAGATAGGGCCGATACTGATATTGATGGTCTTGTTGCATTTATCCGAAACCTTCATCAAACTTGATATGAAGATAAATTCTAGAAATTATGTTGAAAACCCCATTCCCACCTTAATCAACAAGAGATTAAGGTAATATCGCGAGATTTTTCTACGAATATCCGAATTTAAACCATAATAACAAGCTCATTTGAGAAGTTTCCTTCCAACAGAACAAGAAATTACGGTAATTTCATCAAAATCGGTCCATCAGAATGGGGTTGCACCTGATTTATAAAAAAATTTTTAATTGTAGAAAGTAAACCTCATCCTCAGAATTTTGACACCAGCCGTTCTCTATTCGGATGAGTAGGTAAATCTTTTTCTATGATTTTTCAAAGTTTCGAATGTTTATGACGTCACGCGCCCCTCCCAGCCCACTGTGACGTCATAAACATTCGAAACTTTGAAAAATCATAGAAAAAGGTCTTCTCACGCTAGAAGGTTGCGGTTGGTGTCGAAATTCTCAGAATGAGGTCTAGTTTAGATTAAAAATAACAAAGGGGTATTTCAATCAATTTAAAAAAAAAATGTTTTCAAAAGAGTATGGCTCAGAAATACCGGTAATTGGGTCTGTTCGTCGAGAAAATGTTTTTAAAAAATGAGAGAAGCTAAGGAAAGTTGAAGATTTGAATGGTGTGACGTAGCTAGCCAATCGTCACGTAGCTATCCAACTGTCTTTGAAAAAAGTATCCATGCACAAAGAAGAGATGAAACCCTTGGAGGACCTCTTGGATACTACAAAATACTACTCACACACGCGCGCGGCGTAGCATTTATGGCAGCCCGCCTTTTTTTCAAACGTATGATCTCTTTAATTAATTTTTCTACCACATTTTATAGTATCATTGGGCTCAAAGTTGGAGTATATAGGTTTTCAAGGGTGCTGAATCCAAATTTGAGGTCAAAAACCTGAATTTCCGACCCACCGAAATACCCCATTAACAGTTTTTCCGACCCATGCGCATGGGTGTGTGCGCACACCCCATCAAAAAAAGCGGTGCGGACGGGAGGAAATGTTTTTGCATTAAGTTTTGAGGGAGATTAGAATTCTTTAGCTCGATTCTAAAAGTTCATTATTGAAAATAATACTCCAAAATTACAGTTATTGGGAGAAAAAACTTCGAGAGCTTCTACTTTTATTGGGTTTTCCATCGTGTCGATCGATACTGATAGAAATTAATGTTATCACTCAAACTGAACCGAGAATAAATAGCGATAAATTTCTTGTTTTGTGGGTTTCGTATAATATATGAATACTATATATTATATAGTATTATATATTATATACTATATATATACTATACTATATATAGTATTATATATTATATACTATATATACTATATATGCAAACGTGAATTCCTTGTAACAGCCATAACTTCCACATTTTTTCCCGATTTCGATGACATTTTCAGGGATTACGCGGATTAGGTTGTAGATGGTCCCCAATGAAAATCAAGGCCTTAAATTGTACAGAAGCCTCCGCGCATGCGCATACGTAAAATCCTTGTAACAGCCATAGTACTTACATTTTTCATCCGAATTTGATGACATTTTCTAGGATTGTCCAGATTAGCGTGTAGATGGTCCCCTATGAGGGTAGTGAAAGGTACTTAGAGATTGGTGTTTTGATATCAATGCATCGGATCATCTATATAATCGGGTTATGGATACGAGGAAGCTATGTGCCACACCCACTTGGCAGACTTTTTTTTGTGAGCGGTTGAATTTTGAATTATAAAGACCCTATAAAATCATTGCTAGTAGTAGTAGGTAAGTACCTACAGGTTCATCTTAGATATTGCTACTACGCTGTGGCTTTACCAGCTCCTGCAGAACTGTATGTACTTATTTTTAAAATTTCATCAAACATACTTTGTGCAACGTTGAAAGTGGAGCGCCTCTGAACAGCAATGTTGTCAACAAGAAATTGCATTTATCGTGCAACTGGCTAACCACTTGTGATCCAATTTTTTCTCCAGTAAGCTCCTTTGCACAACTGCTTAGTGCTGAAAACAAAAGTATTTCACTCAAAAAATGGTACTCATAAGATTTCGAGAAATCTCAGGTACGACTTACACTCCCGTTACATAATACAACTGTTACGACTCTAATTCTGACTTTGGGTTTGGCAAGTGAATGAAATTAGTAAAATTGGTAAAAAATTAGGTGAAGGAGAGTGTCGACCGGCTCGAAACAGTTAAAAAGATGTAGGTGAAGGTGAGGATATAATCATGCCGGCCCGAAACCAGAACAATGACGTGGATTAAGATGATCGTACCCGGCCCGAAACCATTAAATGGTCGTTTTCAGGATGTTAGAAGAGGCGAAGATTTGGATTGAAAGGACGAAAATTTGGTCTTCACCGGGTTTGGATTTGGAAAATTTTAAAGGTTCATTATTGAAAATAAACCACACCCGTGCTCTAGATAATTTTGTGATGTAAGAACATCATGGAATAATCCGTAGTAAGAATAGTACCTTCCCAGTTTACAGGAAAATACCTGAATATTGAACTAATACCTAAATTTAATATAATAACTTTGAGTGAACAGTCGTTATTTTTGTAAATTATTAATTTTACGTTGCAAACTTGAACAGTCGTTGAGAAATTTACACCAAATTGTATCGGTTTGATTCAGTGAAACCAAAATGGTTATTATGGTTACTATGGAAATCAATGGTGGTATGGACGCAAAGCTGAGTACAACTCGAAGAAACGTCACATTTTGGTCAGCTAAAATAATATTGTCATATTATGAACGGAGATTTACACATTATTATTTACATATTATTCTCTTGCGATTCACACACGTGTATTTCTGGTGTATCGCAAGTCCGACCCTTAAGTTCTCGTAGGGGCAAACGGTTTGTCCTACAGAGCTTCGGTTGGTCTCAAAAAAGTCTAAAAATTCAATACTATTTGAAATTGGCGAAAAAACGATAACTTCATTTCGAGAGTTTTTGAGCTAGGGCACTTTTGAAAATGTCAACCCTTAATTTTCACCCCTTGGAAGTGACTGACATCAACCAAAAGCATCGGGGCACAACTAGACCCCAAATGGAGCCCATATACCAAATTTCATCAAAATCGGTCCATGGGAACTAAAGAAACCAAGTTTGAGGGGGTTAAAAGATTTTTTTCTTGGTCGATTCCAAAGGTTAATTATTGAAAAAATATCAAGTAAACCAAAACCATGCAATGATGGAACAGGTATCTAAGTAGTACCTTTGAACGTCGTGCGAACGCATGTAAATACGGATTGTTGAAATACTTAACATTTCCTTCTCAGATCATGAGTTACAAAGCAAATTTTATCATAATTTAAACAAATATTAGAGGACTATATATTGCAAATGAAGCCACATAACACTTGTTTATACTCTTTTAAAATCTTACTGAACTCATGTGTAACTTAATTTTTACACAAGTCACTATAATGTCTCCTCTAGACTCAGGAATGATTCAACTGACAAGTGAATAAGGTGGAATCTGCCCATCTAGTAGATATAGTAGGCCTGATGTGCGACGTTGCAAATTCTCTATTGCTGTGGTCTTCTACTGAAGATAGCTGTTCACAATCTCCATACGTAACGCAAAGACTTTCTACACTGATATTTCGCACGTCCTAGAGTAAAGGCCCAACTCAAAAATAAAAAAATAAAAATACTGCTGAAAGTGTTTATACTTGTATAGGAAACACAAACGGTGGATACAGCTTTCGTACAAGTGCGCAACCACGAGAGGCATTTTATGTCTTATGTTTAATAAATTGAGAGCTTTCCAATGAGTGGTGAACGATTTTTGTGGGGTGGAAAATGAGGAAGTTAGTTTTTCCTAGGAACGATTGGTTGTACGTGAAAATCATCAAAAATTTCCGCGTGACGATCCCCGCGTGACGATTTTTCAATTATGTGCCATAGTAAAGACAAAAAATGGGTAGTAAATGTCAAAATGGGGTTTCTGAGTTATAACCGGGAAAGCATTGCTGAAGGTGTCTACTACGAGGTGTCGACTAAGGTATCGTACATTTGTAGATGACAGGCATTTTGCGGTCTTATTCAGGGACCGCTTGAGAGCACTACTTTCTTTGTTCAACGGACGAGGGGTAGACGTTTGGTTCGTGGAACATAGAACCAACTAAAAAACTCGCCTGAAAGTATCGTGAAATTTGAGTTTCATCTTTTTCTTCGAACAGATCAGGTGAGATTTTTTTTTTTTTTTTAAGCAAATACTCTTGGTGGAGCTCTCCTGGAAGGCTCTTGGGGTGGCTGACTGTCAATAAGGTTTGGAAGCCTGTGCCATTTGAACACGCTAGTTTTGACCTAGTCACTTATGAGAACATAGACGTCGTAAGAGATTTGCTAAATATTCGTGAGCCAACCCTGACAGCTTCTATGAGGTACCAATCCTGACAGCTACTTTGAATGAGATGCAGGGGGCCGATTCACATACACTATTACAAAAATCGTCCAGCAAAGAATTTGAAAATGTCACTTTTATGAAACAACTGAATGATAATGGGGTATTTCAGTCAATTTTTTAAAATTTCTTTTTCAAAAGAGTACCTATGGCTCAGGAATAACGGTAATCGGGTCTGTTCGTCGAGAAAATGTTTTTAAAAATCAGAGAAGCCAAGGAACGTTGAATATTTGAACGGTGTGACGTAGCTAGCCAACTGTCATTGAAAAAAGTATCCATGCATAGAGAAGAGATGAAACCCTTGGAGGACCTCTTGGATACTAGGTACAAAATACTACTCACACACGAGCGCGGCATAAGTGTGTGTGTGTTAAGGGAGGCCCGCCTCTTTTTCAATCGTGTGATCTCTTTAATTAATTTTTCTACCACATGTTATAGTATCATTGGGCTTAAAGTTGAAGTCTATAGGTTTTCAAGGGTGCTGAATCCAAATTTGAGGACAAAAAAACCTGAATTTCCGACCCACCGAAATACCCCATTCTGCTCTAAGGTTTTTTTTGTTTACACAACTGCCTCTTCACAACTCCAGATTGGTGATTTTGGGGGAAAATAATTAACAAGGTCTTCAACAGAAGTCAATAGCAGCAATTCAAATGGACAATGCCGTCACTGATTATGTTGCCATGGTAAATATCAACTCGTGTCACAATATGATTGAAAATGGCATGAAATTGAGCCTTTTCCCTGAAAGTTCATCGGAGAAGGAGGATACTCAAGCACATCCAGTTAGATTCAGTTCGAACTCCAATATTTGCCTCAGCTACAATGCGGTCAACCATGACTATCTTTTTGTGACCTCACCGAGCAACTTGTGACCTCTACAGAGGCAATCAGCCTTTGCTGATATTTAGGTAGCTTTCAAACACCTACGAATTACCTGAAATTTGACTGACAATATTTTGTAGTGATGATTATTGCTGTGATGTTTTATTGTTTTGGATTACTTGGATTATTACTTACTCGTACTTGCAATTATTTAATTCAATTTTTTACTAATTTTCTAAGGTAAAATTGAAATTCCTAAAATTTGAGGTTTAATAAAATTGTGTTGTTAGAGTAAATTTGGCGATTTTAAAAACTGAAATGTATCATAAATTATAGCCCCAGATATTAGGAGGATTTTATAAGAAAAGTCGTGATTGATTGTTTGAGTGTCAAACTTGCATGATAATTATGCTATGGCTCTTTAAGAATCAATCTGATGAAGACAAAATGACAAACGGGTGATAATTTTCCGTTGGGAAACACAAGTGAGTAAGTAATTATCTTTACTAGTGGCTCAGAAAGTTATAATTTGGTATAATTGGGTAAGGTAAGATTTCAAAATATCTTAGTGAATGTTCGGTTAAAAAGGTAACAAGGTAATGGGGTAGTTGCATGGGTCGGAATTTCGTGTTTTTGACTTCAGATTCGAATTTAGCGCACTTAAAAACGTAAATGGACCAGTTTTCAGTTCGAAATTCCATTTAGTTTAGCCGTATTTCAATAAAGAAGTACCATCCTTTTTAGTGTTGGCGGGCCACACCTCTTACGTCATCCCTAAACGAGAATCTCACGATAGAGTGCGTTGAGATCACTGCAATCGAGGACAATTCGAGTCAGAAACATTGAAATGTACTTGCAAAATGATGGTGATGATTAAAAAAACTTTGAAATATATTTTTCAGGTTTTTTGTGTTTGAATTAATCGTTTAAATTGAAAATTTTGAAGCATAATTTTGGCTGTTTTGCCGATGCCCGGGGGGCACATCGGCGCGGGGTACTTCGATTAACCCCGTTGCTTTAACGGTCGTAGTTATCACGTTATCAGTTTTTCAGGTGGCCCTTTCTCGTAGTGCAATCCGAGTTGTTACAGTTGTTAGTTGTTATAGTTTACACCAGTATTTACCATAATTTATTAGTTGATTGGTATGGAAAAGATAACGTTCACTGTAAAGTTTCAAGAAGCTTTTAATAAACGCTTGCATACGAGTCTGCAACACATGTCTTCACTTTCCCCCGCTACCCAATCTGCTTTCGAATGTAGTTGATAGTTATTTTAACTCAGGTGTAGGTATATTTCATTTTCTTCCGTAAGTACAACGGTTTTGGCAGTATATTATTTATGCCTAAATGTAGGGCTTTCCAACGAATGGTGAACGATTTTTCTACGAACGCGAAAGACGAAGTTAAAGTTCGATAGGAACAACTTGGCTGTAAGTAGAAATCATCAGAAAAACAACCGTAACTTTTTTTCGTTTATGTGCCAAAGTATTGACATAAAATGTCAATATGCCAAAAAGGAGAGCCATCGACTAGAGTTTCGAGGTAGCTTCCCTGGAAAATATTCCGTACATAGATATTGGCATGTTGTACGATTTTTACGTCAATAACAACAAGTTCGTCAGCGCCGAAATAAAAGGAGCCAATAATGTGAAGTAAGTTGACACTTTTATAGTAAAAGGTCAGTTGTAACTGTGATTTCTTGTGTGTAGTACTTCTTCATCCAAATGGTTGCTCATTTATTGGAAGTTTCATTGTAGTTTCATTATCCTGTACAACGTAGTACCAATGAGTGTTAGTAAATTGTTAAATAAAACGATGTTGGTTATGTCCAACTTAGAAGAATCTAGCAAATTTGCGAGTTTGTGGCTCGAGTAACACCAGAACACCGCATTTCTTCACAACCATATGAGGTTTAAGTTACACAAGGAAGGAATGCCAGTAGGAAACAAAATCTTTGATGCAACATGTTTCGATTGCACAGCTAGCAAATTCAGTATGAAAGCACCACAAAGTGTGAGTGATTCTCCAATTTTATTGCCACAAACGAACGTAAACAAACCCAACAGAGGGTTGCTATCAAAGGACCCCCTGGGCAAAGGAAGGGGTCTCTTGGCCCCCTTCACACCCGTGACGTAGCCCCCACCCCGCAGTGTCCAAGCCGTGTGTAGGTTTTCCCGCCTGAATCCGAAATCCCGTTTTTCGAAAAAATCTCTAAATTTTTTGGAAGCATTTCCGGGAGTTTTATTTGCAGATTCGTACTTCAGTAGAGATTCTCTACTAAGAAAAAATACAAAAAAATATCATGCAACTACCCCATTCTGAGCAATTATCCGGTCAACTCCGATATTTCTCATACTTAACCATGATATATGTAGAGTAGTAAATATCAATATTCAGACTGAAATAAGTGTCGGAAAAGGAAAATATATTGTGAAACTTACCTTAGTAGTCATCTGACTCGCTATCTGTATCAGCTTCACGAGTGATGTTAGGGTGTTCGTTTTCACCGTTATACAGATGGCCAATTGCTCTGAATAGATGATGCACTCTTGTTTTGTAATCAGAGTACTTTCTTTTAAACATAAACTCTGTTAAATGGCCGATAAAATGTTGTTTTCGGTTTCCGTATCGAGGCACGCTTCCCCGCACCTCCCTCCACAAACGTTCAATGTGTTGCGTATGCGCACCAGTCTCGGGGTCGACAAAGTTGTAGCTGTGATTAACTGTCAAATGGGTATATTTTCCTTTTCCGACACTTATTTCGGTCTGAATATTGACTACTCTACATATCATGGTTAAGTATGAGAAATATCGGAGTTGACCGGATAATTGCTCAGAATTACCATTGAGTGGAACCACCACTCAAATGGGCTTCAAACTTCAAACGCAATTTCCCAAAAATCACGTTTTTTGAGTTGTGCCCCTATTCTAGGACCGGTGCGATTTTATGAATTCGTAAATTAATTAAAAATGTCTAAGATAGGAATAGATTGTGGAAGCTAAATATTGTAGATAAAACATCGTTGTGGATCACATGTAAACTGGAATCTGCATCTACTATGAACACACCAAATTTTATACTAAAATTTTTATTGTTGGCTGATAGTTCTTTTATTTTCAGGACGCTTGATGATGCTCGATTGCATTTGGGAAGGTGAAATTAAGTGGAATAAAACGGGCGTTACAACTGTCAAGTCATGGACTCTATGAAGTGAAGAATGCAAAACTCGAACAACTCTAACTGGATTTCTCGAGGTTCGTAGATTCGATGTTAGAAGTATTTGATTGTAAAAAACTTACTGTGAAAAATAGTCGGAAAATTCAGTTTTTGAAAGAATGAGCAACTTGTACGGCTCAAAATTCCCAATTTTTGAAACCGTAATTCATTGAGTTGGGTCGGTTAGTTAAAAAAAAAACAAGAATGAAAATTTGAATTCTGAGGTCCTGCTAAAATTGACGTTGTAGCTGGGAAGGAGGCTAGTTGGGATATCTGAAACCAGTGCTGCCTTTCTTGATGGTTCATGTTGATTTGTGTTACGTCAGTGACGTGTGTGTGTGTTACTTCACATCTTTACGTAGTTGAAGCTTTTGACTTCTTTTTCAATGGCGATGAGCCCAGAGAACGATTTCTACACTGATAATTCATTGAGGTTCGAAATAGAGGTTACCTCATAGGTTTGCCACCATAAATTTTGGGGAATCTTTTAGTTCAACAAATAATTTTACTTTCGAAACTACCCTAAAACCTTGCCATTTTTTATTCAATGTATCAAATTTACAAATTGGTCATTCTTAATCTTCCACAAAATTTCCTAAACTATATCTTGTCCTAAAACTGATCAACTTTGGTAAGACTCAATAATTTTCTGTAGAATGCACCATTATCAAGCTCTAAGAAGATAAAAAGAAGATAACAACTGAAAAATTGCCAAAATGTGCCTTTTCGCCTTTCAAAGGTTAAGTACAACTCCTAAACCGCCACGAACTCATGTAGGTACACCTTATTTTTGCTTCCGAGTCTACCAAGGTAGCGGAAGCTTTGTTTTCACTTTTCAAGGATGAAAAAAAAGTTCTCCAAAATCAAAATTTTCACTCGCATTTTGCGTTTTAGACCTTTCTGAACAATTTTGGTTCCGTGTCTGTCTGTCTGTGTGTCTGTCATGAATTCCTTGTAACGGGCATAACTATACGAAGTTATTGTCCGATTTCTATGAAATTTTCAGGGATTGTGCGGGTTGGTGTGTAGACAATCCCCTATGAAAATCATCATCCCCGGACTGATGGAAGCGACTGCGCATGCGCAAACGTGAATTCCTTGTAACGGCCATAAATTTTAAATTTTCCATCCGATTTCAATGAAATTTTCAGGGATGTTACTGAGTAGTGTTTAGATGGTCCCCTATGAAAATCATAGAGAATGGTTTTTCATAGAGGGATTCATTTATAGAGGGATGGTCCCCTGTGAGAATCTCAAATCCTATTCATTACATTACTAGGCCTCAATAGCTCAAAGGTAGCGCATAGAACTGTCTCCCAGGGGTCCCGGGTTCGAATCCCAGCCGAGGCTAAGTATTTTTTGATCCAATCACGTACATCTACTCACTTAATTTTGCATCCGAATTTGATGAAATTTTCTAGGATTGTCCAGATTAGCGTGTAGATGGTCCCCTATGAGGTTAGTGGAAGGTACTTGGAGATTGGTGTTTGAGATTAACTACTATGCATCGGATCATCTATATAATCGGGTTATGGATACGAGGAAGCTATGTGCCACACCCATTTGGCAGCCGTTTTTAGGCAGCGTAGGTCAAAAATTTGCCTGGGCTATTGTGAAATGAGAGGCCAATGTGGGCGAAAGTACGAACCTTTTCATGGATACACATTTTTCAAAATAGAGATGTGAGTGGTTATTTACCTGGTAGTAGATTTGCCACGCACCGTAGGATGTTGCAGATGTCATTCGGTATCAACGGCAACCGTGCTTGACTTATGACCGCCTGCAAACATGAGCAACACACTTCATATTTTGACAGGATGTTTGGTAGATATTTTCTGATGATTGTAATACTCTAACGCTAGATTCACAAGTGTTATGTTACAAGTAGACCGAACCCTAATTTTTCAATTATTATTCTCAACGAAAAACCTTTGGAATCGAGCAAGAAAACAACATTTTAAACCCCTAAAATTTGACGATTAAGTCCTAAGAATTCTAGGTAAATACTTAGAGTTCGAAAATTGAATCAATCTCCGTCTGCGGCAATTTCCTTAGTTGCTATGAATCGTTTTGATGAGGTTTGGTATATGGGCTCTACTTGGGGTCTAGTTGAGCCCCGAAATATTGGTTATGTCAACCACTCCTTAAGGGTAAAAATAAGGGTTGAAATTAAAAAAAGGCTGGTGACTGTAGAAGTGATGTGTCTCTAACGTATGTGTGGGAAAACATACATAAAACAAGAAAGTCGCCGGAAAACGAATGGAAGATTTTATTCTCATTGAGAGAAAATTGTGAATTGTGAAAGCAGAACGATAAAGACAACAGCTGATTAGTTAATAATGAATAGGTGATATGAAGTTGACAACCGAATGATGGTAGTTTTTGATGTCTCCGCCAGTTGGCACATGTGTAAATACTGTTTAATTCAATTTTTCTGAATGGTTTTCGATTTTTAGAACCCTAAAAACTCACTTTTGGTCTAACCTTCGTATAATTTGGTACCTATTGTACTATTATTTACATTATATTTAGCGCTCTGGCATATTTACAATTATTCCCTAATTTAATTAACACACAATACATTATTTATAAAAGTAATTGGATACTTAAGTACTTAGAACATAAACTTGGTTTAATTATCAACTGGCTGTTTCGAATAAAGTCACTCGCGATGAGATTGTGGAAAACCATTTTAATAAAAACGGAGTCGAGTAGAACGTTGTCTATTTCCACGAAAATAATGAGTTACAAGTTAAGTCGAGGTTTCAAAGTAGGGTTTAAAAATAAAAATAATCTTAAAGCTTCGTTGGGTACTGTTAAAGATAAAATTAGCGTTCAAGATTAAAGTGGGGTTTATAAGCTGAAATGTTCTTGTGGGCTTGAGTATTGTGGTCAAACTGGTAGGAAATTTAGGGAAAGAATAAAAGAGCATGAGAAGGATTTCAGGGATAACAAAGGTGATTCTGCTTTTGCGAATCAATTAAGAGAATCCAATCATAACTTTAGTTTTGAACTAACAAACGGACAGTATATAGAATTTCCTCATTTTTGCCCGAAGGGAGGTATGTTGGATGTGCTTGAAAAGTTCGAGATTCTTAAGGGCGGAATTCATAGTCATTACTTAAGTCTGAGTGCACCCTCAAATGCATCGATAAGGGTTGGCGGGCACTCATTCGTATTCATAGACAAGATTTGAGGGCGCCCTGAGGGAGCACTCAGTGCGATATCTGAGGGCGCACTCAACGGTATTCATAAACCAAACTCAGCGTTGAGTTGAGGCCCACCCTCGACTCAATGGGGCAAAATCCTGAGTGCTGGCCGGAGGTACCTTAAGTGCCCCTCAGCCACAGTTATTATCAGATTTTCCTACTGAAAATAGTGTACAGCAAGTCAACTACCTACCTATCTATTTTGGTTGAAAAATAAGGCGATTAGACAAGTTTTTCCGTCAAAAATATCCAATGAAGATTATCGCAAACTTGAATTTCCTTGTAACAATCTTTTCAATATTTTCTCCCCGAACTCGGTGAAATCTTCCGAGACGCTTTCTTTCCGAGTGAGTTTCTTTCTTGAAGTTGTCAAACATTCTCGCCTTCGTTCTCAATACTCATTCTTGTTTTTCGATCTAGTAAAATGATAAAGTAGGAAATACTTGTAATTGTAATAAGAAAATTATATGGGTTGGTAATAAAGTACAAGTTGAATAAAAAAACATCCATAGGTACGAGTTTATTTCGGGCTTTATATTGTTTCACACTGGTAAATAAATATGTAGGTAGGTAAAGGTGTTGAAGGGTTCCAAACGTCATAAATATTCGTATATTTGCTTGTGGATAAACCTTCTTCATTCGGCCGGGAGAAGTTAATTTGTCTGAAACAATCAATGGGTTGATTTGGTTAAATGATGCCTAAGGACACTCATAAAAAGGATACCAAAATGTCTTTTTGTGTTTATTACTTTGAATAGTGGGTCATTCTTTCGTATCGTACCAACAAATAGGTACATACTTTTATTGCTAATTTAAGGAAATCATAATTTCTTGCCTTCTTCAGAGCAATACAGTCGAGTCCGAGGGCAGCAAATTTATTCCAACTGATGAAATTGCGGAGATAGAAATCAAGTTACAAACCTCCGAAAAAATGTCAGCACCCTCATATAATTGAACAGATTTCAATTTGATTGATTCACCACTGCTAATAACTCAAAACTAATGGTTACTTGTAGGAAATCGGACAAATAGAGAAATTAACCTGCACATCCATATTAACGAAAAAGTAATAAGAAACTTCTCATTACTGTTATAACCACAGAGAACCGGTGACAAGGTTATAACCCACGATCAGTGCAGAATACGAGAGGGATATTTCCCCGTGCTTTTTACCCAAAATATCCATGAAACAGGGAAATGTCCCCACCAATGCTGCCAACTTAAGGAGAATATGAGTTGAGTAGCCCCTGAGCGTTCCCTCAGGCTCAGTGTGCACTCAGGCGACCACAACACTTGAGTGGGCCGTCTCAATCAACTATGAATACGGACTGTTGAGTCGAGGCTCTCCCTCAACTCAGATAATTGAGTGCACACATTCAAGCCTTGTCTATGAATTCCGCCCTAAGAGTGATAGGTCTGGTAAATGTCTGAATGAGGTGGTCCCTCAACATGTTTCACCATTGATAGGTTCCTTCCTACAATAGCTTGGTCTATCCTTCACAATGTTACCCTCACCAATGTTTGAGCTCCCTTTCACTTTGTCTGCCTTAATTGGCATTTGATGATCCTCCCAGGTCCCTTCACTTCTCTGAGCCAATAGGATTCTCCTTTCACTTATCTGATTGGGTATGGCTTTCACTTTCTCGACCAATGGGATTCAAGATCCCTTTCACTTGTGACTATGCTCTCCCTGTATAAGCTATGCTCTCCCTGTATAAGCTATGCTCTCTGTGATGTACCTTCAGTTATTGCTTGTTACTGATGATGACCTAACCGTCGAAATCGATTTAACTTGTAACTCATTATTATCGTGGAAATAGACAACGTTCTACTCAACTCCGTTTTTATTAGCTGGCTGTTTAACTGTCGTGCGTGTGAATACTCAGTTCAACATTCGGTTTGAGGAGGGCTTGCATCTTCAGGTAGAAACATAAACACTTGGACTGGATGAACTTACACTATTTATTCTCAATTCTTGGTTAATTAGGCTGACATTAAAAATCTTGGTTTTATTACCATTAATAATATTTATGAAGTATTTTCGGATGTCGAAGTAGGTACTATCAAACAGGCTTCCTGTTAGTTAGTCGTATGAAAACCCTGGATGCCACATGAAGGTTTTGCTTCCGAGTCTACCAAAGTAGCAGAAGCCTTGTTTTCACTTTTCAAGGTTGAAAAAAAATTTTCTCCAAAATCAAAATTTCCACTCGCGTTTTACGTTTCAGACCTTCCTGAACAATTTTGGTTCCGTGTCTGTGTGTGTCATGAAATCCTTGCCACAGCAATAACTTCTACTTTTCTCACCCAATTTCCATTTCCATCAACACGCCAACTCGCCAATCCCTGAAAATTTCATCGAACTCGGATGAGAATGGTAGAAGTTATGGCTTTGGCAAGGAATTCATGACAGACAGACATACACGGAACCAAAATTGTTCAGGAATGTCTGAAACGTAAAACGCGAGTGGAAATTTTGATTTTGGAGAACTTTTTTTTCAACCTTTACAAGTGAAAACAAAGCTTCTGCTACCATGGTAGACTCGGAAGCAAAACTACGGACGGTAGACCTACGGTTCTACAGTCAGACCATAATTATACGCCATTTTTTTCCACAAAAACAAGTTTTGAGTTGTCTCTCACTCGTCTTATATTTGCAGTCATAACGAAACTATTATCATTTAATGATGGTTAACAGGACGTTTCCATTTTTTTCGTCAGGTCACATCGCGAATGAGCATCACCTCATGGCACAAGAAATGGGGTATTTCAGTCAATTTTTAAAATTTTTTTTTTCCAAAAGAGTAAGGCTCAGGAATAACGGTAATCGGGTCTGTTCGTCGAGAAAATGTTTTTAAAAAATCGGAGAAGCTAAGGAAAGTTGAAGATTTGAATGGTGTGACGTAGCTAGCCAACTGTCTTTGAAAAAGTATCCATGCACAGAAACCCCTCTTGGATACTACAACATTCTACTCACACACGCGCGCGGGGCAGTCCCTTTTGCCTTTTTCAAACGTGTGATCTCTTTAATTAATTTTTCTACCCCATGAATAGTATCATTGGGCTTAAAGTTGGAGTATATAGGTTTTCAAGGGTGCTGAATCCAAATTTGAGGTCAAAAACCTGAATTTCCGAAACACCGAAATACCCCATTGCACTCTCGAAATTGCATCACGTTACGATGATGTTTGCAAGCGTCACATCACCATAAATTAGGCTAAAAAAAGATTGGGGGGGGGGGGGGATGGGAAGGTTTTGAAAATTTTGTGGAATAAAAGTGTATTATTAAATAATCGGACAGGAGAACCGCGGGTCTACCGTTTTTTCTCGCCTCTTTATTTATTTCGTGATTTGACGCTCGCAAACACCAAAGTTTGACGTGATGCAATTTCTTGTGCCATGATGTGACGCTCTTAACGTTCAGAAAACAAATGGAAACTTTCATCATTATTAAATGATAAAAATAACAAAATTGTCTCAATCGATAAATCATGCTCATAAAGTCTCCATCAGTCTGTGATGTGTGCTACAATAAGAGTTCTGTGCAAAGCATAGCGTTATTTTGAGCTGTAGCTAACCTGACTGTATCTCGCCAAGAAAATAGTCAACGACTCGTTGAGCATTCCAGCAAACACTCTCTGTGCAGTTTTAGGTGGCAACGTGTCCCAAAGATCTTGCCGCGTACCTTAGTCAACAAGATAACAGTTGAATGTTTACAAAATATCCTTAAATGTTCAGTGTTATAGTACCTTGAAAATGCACGTTCGAGTTGTAATATTTGAAGGGTACAGGGGAAAAATGATAAAGGTCACAAATTTTCAAAACCTGAGAAAAAACGATTTTAATGTTTGAAACTGTGGCATTTCAACATATTACGCCTTGATTTGGTTCCAAAAATTGCCTTATATCCAATAGGTTGTTGTAAATCAGAAAAAAAATAAATGGACTGCTGCGCTCAAAGATTAAATTTTTAATGAAAATTTTTGAACTCAAATACCAAACATTGTATAGAAGAACGCTGAATGTCCACAACATTTTTGTTGATAATGCTGCATGTCCACTAATCCCTCACTCGTCTGTCGTGCGGGAGCGCGTTGAAGAATTTCTGAGCTGGTTTGGACTGGTGTACTGCTTGCAGATAGAAAGAATGCGGATGGCCGATTTCCCAAAGGGTATACCTGCTAACATAGACGACTACCAGTTCCAAAATCTTAGGTAGCCTGGTTAGTCAGGAAAGGGAGGAAAGGGCTGAGCCTCAGACCTTAGTAATCCAGGCATTGAGCAACTCGAGTGTGAGGTAGAGAGCCCCTTCAGTCTACCAATTGTTAGGAAGGATTTTTATCTCGAATGTGAGTTCATTTGCCCTTCTGATTTACCGTTCATTCGCCGTTAAAATTCGAAAAAAGTATCATCCTTTACTGGAAGTGTGATTTTATTTTTGAATGAACGTACAATTCTTTTCATTCATAATACTTTTCAAAGTGTAAGGAACCTATTTTATCATCACTTTACGCGATTTTTCACCTATCAGAACTTCAGAAATAATTTTTTGTAGGCACTAGAATAATAGGAAGTTTGACGCCCTATCCAGCGGTGCCCTTACATTTTCATCAAGTAGTTTCAGTAATTTTAGTGACAAGAGTCAAAAACACGAAAAAATTTTAAAATTGAATAAACTTGGAAAAACACGGAGTTGAAACAAAATTGGTACATTTTCTTACAATTAGTCGGGCCTTGAAGTCTGGTTCATCTCAATAGTAGACACACTGTAAAGAATTGGGAACCACTGCTCTAAGGAAACCCCTAAAGCCCTGGCAGACCGCGAATGGTCTGTAATAAATCAATCCTTACACTTCATCATCACTCAGTAGTCAAAAAACCCTCGGTCTCATTTTTACTGGCTTGAGTGGCAGGTAGAAGAAGGACGATGTTTTTGGGACTGTAATACACATGGGCACGTCACCAGGCCATCCGCATTCTTTCTATCTGAAAACAGTACAAGCGATGAAGATGATGAAATTCAACGCCCTGAAGTCAAGTTCGTACCATCCATTTCTCAGGTGGGAGAACTATGGATGCTGTCTCCCATTGGCCATTGTACGTTGAAATGAATGCTTTATAACAGACTGCGATTTCTCTACTAACCCCATCTTCTACTGAGCGAATCTTGAAGAAGGAGTTATCACGACCTCCTAGATTGAAATTTTGCTCGTCGTAGCTACTCATCCTATTAAAAGGAGCAATAATTTCACGTCTTTGGGGTTCTTTAACGACGGTGAAACACCGAAGCTGTTTGGACTGGCAATGGGGTAGTTGCATGATATTTTTTTGTATTTTTTCTGTGTAGAGAATCTCTATTGAAGTACGTATCTGCAAATAAAACTCCCAGAAACGCTTCCTAAAAATTTAGAGATTTTTTCAAAGAAAGGGATTCTCGGATTCAGGCGGGAAAACCTACACACGGCTAGGACGCTGCGGGGTGGGGGCTACGTCACGGGTGTGAAGGGGGCCAAAAGTCCCCTACACCACTGTTACCCTGACGCAAGGTTATCGGGGGGTACTGTGCCGGAGGGATCCTTTGCCCAGGGGGTCCTTTGATAGCAACCCTCTGTTTGTTTACGTTCGTTTGTGGCAATAAAATTGGAGAATCACTCACACTTTGTGGTGCTTTCATACTGAATTTTGCTAGCAGCGCAATAGGAACATGTTGCATCTAAGATTTCGTTTCCTCCTGGCATTCCCTCCACTGTAACTGAAACTATATATGGTTGTGAAGAAACTCGGTGTTCTGGTGATACTCGAGCCACAACCTCGCAACTTTGCTAGATTCTTTCAAGTTGGACATAACCAACATCCTTTTATTTAACAATTTACAAACACTCATTGGTACTACGTTGTACAGGATAATGACACTACGATGAAACTTCCAATAAATGATCTACTGCAACCATTTCGATGAAGAAGTACTACAGTCAAGAAAACAACTGACCTTTTACTTTCTATAAAAGTGTCAACTTACCTCACTTATTTCGGCGCTGACGAACTTGTTGTTATTGACGTAAAAATCGTGCAACATGCCAATATCGATATACAGAATATTTCCCAGGGAAGCCACCTCGAAACTCTAGTCGATGGCTCTCCTTTTTGGCATATTGACATTTTATTTCTATACTTTGGCACATAAACGAAAAAAAAGTTAAGATTGGTTTTCCGATGATTTCTACTTACAACCAAGTCGTTCCTACCGAACTTTATCTTCGTCATTCGTGTTCGTAGAAAAATTGTTCACCATTCGTTCGAAAGCTCTAAATGTTTGCATAAATTATATGCTGCCAAAACCGCTGTACTTACGAAAGAAACTGAGATATACCCCTGAGTTAAAAGAACTGTCAACAACATTCGAAAGCGGATTATTGGGTAGCGGGAAAAAGTGAAGACATGTGTTGCAGACTCGTATGCAAGCGTTTATTAAAAGCTTCTTGAAACTTTACAGTGAACATTACTTATCTTTTCCAAACCAATCAACTAATAAATTATGGTAGATACCGGTATAAACTATGGTATGGTATGGTAACAACTCGGGCCGCACTACGAGAAAATGAAGAAATGTCCACTGATAACGCGATAACTATGACCGTAAAAGTAATGTGAGGTTCAGCGCCAACGCAACAAAAAGAAAAACAGCCAAAATTATGCTTCAAAACTTTCAATTTAAACGATTTATTCAAACATGTAAAGCATGAAAAATATATTTCAAAGTTTTTTCAATCATTAGGTACCATTATTTTGTAACTGTATTTCAATGTTTCTGACTCGAATTGTCCTCGATTGCAGTGATCTCAACGCACTATATCGTGAGATTCTCGTTTAGGGATGACGTAAGAGGAGTGGCCCGCCAACACTAAAAAGCACGGTACTTCTTTATTGAAATGCGGCCAAACTAAATGGAATTTTGAACTGAACACTGGTACAGAAACGTTTTTAAGTGCGCTAAATTCGAATCTGAAGTCAAAAACACGAAATTCCGACCCATGCAACTACCCCATTCGGTTTAGATTCATGAGTTGACAGGAGCATTTTTTTTCGTATATACCTCCGTTTGTCTCCCATTCTTCTTACGTTTCTTCACAGATACAGTTGCATTATCGGCTTCGAAGTCACTCATTTTTGAGAAATATATACCCAAAACAATGCAAATACAAAATAGAAAAGTCTCATCACACGATAGCGATAACGCAAAAACAATGAGTTTGTTGTAAAACGTTTCGTCCACGCAAAATCTGTTCGTTCTCGATGATTGTCCTTGGATCCTCAGCGTTTTTCCCATTACACTAAACTTTCAAAAAGCTCACAGAACTGGACTTTTATCGTTTTCAACCGGTTGAAAGCACTTGGAATATAGTTCCGATGGCAACCTACAAGATAGCAGCACAAACAACAAAAATCCTTATTTTAGACATTCAGCGTTTTTACCCTGTTGGGTTTCTTTTTTTACATTCAATTTTCGAGGATTTCTGTTTGAAATGTAACGTTGAGAGAGAGCGCCTTATTGGAAAACGAAAACTTTTGTGCATTACCGTTGGGTGTTGCGTGTTTAGTATCTTTCATGGTGTGGTTCGCTGATTTTTGGTTTATTATTTTCAATAATGAACCTTTGGGTATTTTTATTCACTAAATCGGATTATTTTCTTCATTCTCGTCAAGATAAATGGGGGTTGAGGCTGGTGGGCAAAAAGAAGTCTGAACACATACGCTTGTGGGCTTGTGCAACAACTCTCCCTTACTCATTTTCATACAAACATCTTACCTTGCATGTACAGCCACCACATCTGAACGACGAACGAACCTCTCTCGGACTCAAAAAACGGCTGGTTGTCTTCCCAGTTGAGACAGTCGGCGTCCTGTAGGACGTACAGGGAAATCAGGCGACAGTGGAGATCCAACACTCGCTCTGCCAGAGCCTCCCGCATCCCTTGATATTCCTTGACAAGTGCTGAGAAGTTGTTCCTATCATCAGACAAATTATATATTAGAACTTTTGCATTCTATGCTCTTGTCATTAATTACGCAACCATTCACACTTTGGTACGAACACTGGGCACTCTTCCAAGGCACCAACAAGTCTCAGTGCGTTACGTTGGTGACAGAGTCTCAAAAGTCGGACAGACTCACAAATGGGATCCACAGGGTTTTTTTCGCCCAGCTAGTGAGAGAATCTTTGAGATCCACAGGTGGAGTAGTGATCTCATAAGGTACCTGAAGCGTCCGCGTCATTAGGTTGCGTGGTAAATTTTCCCATTCTACACACACCACTTTTCCTTATTCAAAACTCATAATAATGGTATTTTCACAATCAGTCGGTAGTCAGATTGACATAGTAATTTCCAGTTTAAATTCAATTATTTCAATTTTTCAAATGTCAGATTCCCAACAGTGGTGCATCCAATCCAAAACACTAGCGTGGGCGCTGGGGCGCGCGTTGTTTGATGGTGGGGTTCGGACCAACTTCTGCGGGGGTCGTAGGTTCGAATCTCCCTGTTGGGGTTCTTAAGTCCGGGAATCGCCCCCCTCATCACAACCCGTGCGGGGTGAGGCAAATAACTACTATTTGATTTCAAGGAGAGCCGATCCAAACTGGATTTCGCAACCCCCTCCATCTGCAAGCAGATAGATGAAACCCCGAAAACCCTAGAAGGGTGATCGAGGGAGTGGAAGGAATTCACCACACGAGAGCCCTAGGGGAGCTAGTCATGACTATCAGCTCCTCTAGGTACCTGTTTGTATTGACACCACAGGTTAGGCCGAACCTTCTAGCTAAGGTTCTACCAACTAGACAGGTTGGTACCCGAGTTCATAACAGAACTCACATGCCGAGAGACATCTTCAGGGGGCAAGCCCTTGAGGAGGCCATCTCTCCCCTTGTAGCCTTCTTGGTACAAGCCCATGAAGTAGGGTTTGCTCAACCACGACCACCACGAATCCAACCTCAACTGAGGGGCAGGCAGGTGATGCTTTGACTGAGGTCGGTGCATCTGTAGCCTGGGGCTCCCCTCGCCCGTGGTACTTACTTACGCCTTTTACGGCCTTACTGCTATCCCCAGAAGCCCGACCAGGTAACAGGCCCGGAAGCAGAGAATTTGTACCTGCTCCCTAACTGCTCTACTCCTGTCAGAGGCATGAGCCGGTGCCCTAACATTAAGGGGGTACAGGAGAGGGAGGCATGATGCACATCGGTACCCATATGAGGACCAGTTGTACGGACCCAACTGTCCAAAGGTTAACCCAACGTGGCAATGTTGCCTCAGTCTTGGACAGGAATTACTCCCTGTCGGGAGCCTCATGCAGGATGGTCAAGACCTACGTCCTCCAATGAGTACCCATTTTTCATGGGTTGGGATCGTCGATCACTGTTCAGTCCGTCTGTGGTATCAGTTACTGATTGGGATATGGTCCAAGGTATCGTTGGTCAATGCCAGCGGGGTGAGGCAATGGGAAGCCATGAGCGAAATCATCAGTACAAATTCTGATCTTCCATTTGGAAGTCATTTGATGACGTCCCCGACGCCAGGAATGGCAGTTGGTTTCTCTACTTCGGAGACCACCTGAAATGACAATCCAGTTCCTTCCTGGTTCCTTCCTGAGTCAGTTCGAACTGTGATAACGGTGAACTCTTCCATGAAGCAGTCCATGGGTTTTACCCTACTTGTAGTGTTGTGGACAGGTGGAGGGTCGATCATGGGCCTTCATGGGAGTTGGCCTATCTGACTGTCTTTTCATAAATGGAGTTTTATCTGCCATTTGTGGCTTATCTCACTTTGTGATAGTGAAATATCGGCGGTTACGACAGTTTTCGTCATCTATCCTTACCCTACAGCAGGGGTGCTCAAACTTGAACTGCTGGCGATCTACCTCAATATTTTTAGACTACATACGATCGACTCTGAGAGACTGCAAGTGTGTGTGATGCAGGGTTGTCGTACATACACGATACACCCTACCTACCTAGGTAGGGCGTACCGTAGCATATATAGATATTAGCTTTCTGCCCAATATAGGTACATTATTTTAGTCAAGGTTTGGGTTAGGTTTAGTTAGGTTCTTCTCTACAAAATATCAATGAAAAAACTCATAGTTATTCAAAATTGCGAGTTTATTGGTTGTTACAAAACAAAAGAGTTACGTATGGTGTTAAACTTAACTAAAGAGTGGCTTTGGATGTTGAAGCGTGGCACTGCATGTCCTCAGCATACTTTTCATAAGATGGTACGTAACCACTGAGTGCTAATCGCAAGCATGATGACATAATATGATCATATTATGATCGTCAGTTAGTCGATTGCGATATTTTGACTTAATTATCTTCATTTCAGAAAATGCAGACTCGCAAAAGTAAGTTGACCCAAAAAAATGCCGTCAGTTGAAGGGCGATTTGCCTTACATTCGGATATTTATCTTCAGATATAAAACACCAGAAATTTGTATCAGATGCTGTAGCTATGAGATGTATATCTGATATAATCTGCACCAACTCATTTTCAACAGAACATGAGTTCATATTAAACTGACTTGCTATTTCAATAGCTAATTCCTCAAATGTTTTTACATGAAAAAGGATAACTCATAAATGATCCTATATTTTCGAATTTAATGCAATCATAAAAACGCATTTCGAATTCAACTGAGGAATCCTTGCTTTCAAAGACGGACAAAATGTACTGTGTACTGTCTAGTCTAGAAACAACACGGCTTTTCTTTGATAAGTGCCGCGCGTTCCTTTGATAAAGCCACCTTTTGCCGCAAGCAGTGTTATTTTATTACGTAATACATTTTTGTAGTTTAGTTACCTACCTACTTATTAAATTTTTTTTTCTTCTCGAGATCTACCCAAAAAGCACTCGCGGTCGACCGTTTGAGCACCCCTGCCCTACAGACCTTTTTGTTGTTTTTTTGGCTTTGCAATGTGCTGGGATTTGTTGGTGTCTTGAGAGACTGCATAGTTATAATTAAACTTAAATTGAAGTTAGTTTATTAATTGAATATTGACTTGCAACTATCATCTGAGAAGAGCGGTCTTCTTACCCGACTGGAAGTTTCTTGGAGTGGTTATAAATCCATAGGGTGTTTCCTACGAGAGCAGCTGCCCCTAGGGTTGATGTGAGAACTTGAAGGTCGGCATGATCCAGAGCTTCCTGACTTAGATTGTGAAGATGAGCCATAAGCTGTACGCAGCAAGAAGAGATCGTTGTTACGAACTCGTCAGGGCTTCCTCCAGCGTTTTCTGTTTCTCCCGCATCCATGCCTTCGTAATTGTTGAAGAACTGAGATGGTTAATGCATTCAGGGGGGTAAACTTGAATAGTTTGAAATAGTGGTGATAAGTAATGACTCAAAAACTGTTATTTGATTCTGTCCTTTTGGATTGATTCCATCCATGAAATTATCGAAGATCCCTCAAGGAAACCCTTTCTACAACCCTCTACTTGCGTTTCACCGATGGGGGTCCTTTTCTATATCGTCCAAATGGTTTACAGTGTAGTTGGCGAATAGTGTGATGACTAATCGGAACAAATCAATAGTTATCCAAGATATTGAGAAACCCTTCTTGTAAGAGAAAAACCCAATTTCTTCTGACTCATCTATCGCAATGTACCCCATCATCGGGGTCACCGATCCGTTCAGGCGGATCAAGCAGAAAATAGCCCTCTCACTCTTTGCGTACTACCTGGGAGTGAGTCTAGGAAAATCCTCGGGAACCTCCTTTGATGACATACTGGAATACTAGTACTTTGTTTAATAATTGTATCTGTTGCTACGTGAACATGTTTTTTGACGAACGATTTCTTCAAAACTCTATGTTCTAAATACTTGGTTTTTGTATCTTTTTTTTTTTTGATTCCTGTAAATTTACTTTTTTGCGTTCCTTTCTTTGTGCTTGAATTGAATATAATTTAATCACATAAAAGGCAAGATACTTCGATAAACCGAGTAATATACAGATTATCTGTTAGTGCCGGATCCAGAAACTCACTTCAGGAGTCTATGCAAGAAATTTCCCTCAACGTGTGAGCCAAAACCCCATTCCATTTTAATGTGGAAGAAAAAAACGCTGCAAATTATTACACAACGGTTTATTATTTTTATATAGATCACTCGTCTGCAAAGCCACCAACCATACAACATGAAGGAAAACATCTATCGCATTTCGGTCAGCTAAAATTTGAACGGAGATTAGGCCTCTTTTGCGATTCACACTCGTGTTTCTGATTTATCGTACGTAAAACCTTTAAATTCTCGTAGGGAGCGAACGGTTTGTCCTACAGAGCTCCACGTCGTCTCAAAAAATTCTAATAATTATATAGAATCTTGAATTGAAGGAAAAACAATACTTTTATTTCGAAATTTTTTGAGTTAGGGCGTTTTCAAAATTTCAAAATTTATTTTTGAACCCTTAGAAGTGACCTACATCAACCAAAATCTTCGGGGCACAACTAGACCCCAAATGGAGCCTACATACCAAATTTCATCAAAATCGGTCAATGCTAAGTTCAAAAGTGCCGCGTACGGCGAACGGACGGCCAAATTTTTATTCGATTTTTGGATTCTACGTACCTTGAAACGTAAACCATCAAATTTTGAGGGGGTGTTAAAACTTCTTTTTTCTTGGTCGATTCCAAAGGTTCATTATTGAAAATAATAAACCAAAAGGAAGAAGTTGATACACAAGAATACTTAGACCCTCCCCTTCTCGAAAAGGTCATAATGGATTTTTGATTCAGATTAGATAAAATGTGCGTTTTCTGAAGGCCTATACTAGTCCCAAACCCTCCAAATTGAAGGAAGGAGGTCTCAGTCGGTCGCCGTTCGTTCCTCGTTCTGGGATAGTATTTCCCTGAATTACCGGCGCTCAAACTTTAAAAGTTGTTTCTGAATTTAAAATAACTTTCAAGGATATTCGAAATTCATTTGTGCATCAGTCTAGGGAATTGAAAAGCTAAAATATTGCCGCTGGAATCATGAAAATCGAACAATAATTGCCGGCGAAAAATGGGAAAAACCTAACTGAATTAACAGTTTTCGCCGGCAATTATTGTTCGATTTTAATGATTCCAGCGGCAATGTTTTAGTTTTCAATTCCCTAGGCACTAATGCACTAATGAATTTCGGGAATCCTTAAAAATGTCAAATTTAGGTACAACTATTAAATTTTGAGCGCCGGTAATTCAGGAAAATACTAACCCGGAACGAGGAACGAACGGCTACCGACTGAGACCCCCTTTAAATGAGGGAAACTAGGTAACAATTAGATAAGTAATTCAAAATCAGGGATAGAAAGGGGCTGCTAGGAATGGTTAGGGATGTTATGTTCCTTTCTTCTTGAGAAAACAATGTTCAAGAATAATCATGTTTTTCGCCTGCGCACATCCGTAGTGTATCCGATGTTGGTGAAATCCGTAGGGGATCGTTCTGCGCGACAAAGCTTTTGTATCTCTGATATTGGCGGAGCAAAAAAACGTAAATCACATTAACATTTTGTCAAATTCCTGTATGAAACCCTCGTGGGTAGATTAACAAGCTGATAACTAGAGACGAGATTTATACGCGAAAATTTGAGCCCGTTTATGCATTCTTTTATGTGTTTTTTAAGGCCGAAATATTCTTCAATATATTCTTTTTGCACCAATATTTTCTTTTTTAGGTGAACATATTCTTTTTTATTATTATTATTTTATTTTTATTTTTACGCCGGAATAGGGAGTTTTATAATGGTACAGGATAAATACATCAACGCAAGTCAATTTTTAATATTTTATTTTTGGAAATACAAGAAAACCTCCTGAATCAGGGATCCGACTTACCTGCAGCATTACCAGGATTAGAATTGTTAGGAGTTATTTCAGCTGTTTACTATGCAATCCAGAAGTTTCACAAAACAACTTCCCGCAGAATTTTTTTCTCGTGATACTAACAAAATATTTTTGAAAAATGTTCTACAACTGTCCAAATATTCGAAAAATATTCAAAAACCTAGAAATATTCTTTTTGGTCCCAAATATGCGAAAATATTTGAAATTAAATCGTATTTAAATTGTTGAAAACAGTCCAAAACGGTTGAAAATGAATTCCTATAGACATTAGAAGCCTAAAAATTGAATATGAAAAATATGTGAAATCTAGTCTCTACTGATAACTTTACCATGAATGAGTCCGGACGGTATTCCAAATATGGATATGAAGTACTGTTCCCACCAGTTCACCATTTTCACTGAAGCGAACGAAGCGTGATGCGGGAAATCCAAAACTCCTCCTGTAAAAAGTGGAAATTTATGATCAATTCAGATTTAATTAAGAATTCGTAATGTTGATTTTTTAATGGAAAAACGCTCTTTTTCCATCCCTATGAGTTACGAGGCAATTTTAATTAGTTCGGGTGGCTAAATCTACCGCTACATTTGGGAGGAGGGAAAGACAACAAAATTTAGGGGTATAGTTAGCCGCCCGAACTAATTAAAATTGCGTCGTAACTCATAAAGATGGAAAAAGAGCGATTTTCGATTAAAAACCACCTACTTTTCGGCCGCCGTTTCGAAAAATTCCATTAAAATTCGAAAATGGATACCACCACGTGATTCAGCGTCGAAAATTATTGAAAAAACATGTATCACATTTGGGGTGTACCTTCATCTCAATTTTGGCGCAATCCAGGGGTTGCGGATGTTTGCGCGCTCACTGAACGGGTTGTGCGCAACCAAAAAATATCGGTCGAGGGGTCTAAATAAAATTCAAAAAATTTCATGTAGAATCCAAATCTACAATAAAAAATAGGAGTTCCCATTTGAGATAACAAAGTAGGTGTGCGTTGCGCACGATTGCGCATGTGCGCAAAGCGCACCGTGGTCATATTTGAAATCCTCAGGAAAAATCGTAAAAATATAATATATAAAAAAAAATATTTTTAACCCCTATCTGGACGATTTGAGGGGGGGGAGCAACTGTGAGCCACCCTGTATAGTCTGCAATATGATCAGATATAGTACTATGATACCAAAAGAGGAATTTCACCGAATTCTGTTTGCATTTTTCCTGAATAGTTAATGATATGGGATAGATGAAAATCGGGTTGATTTTGGAAAATAAGTCTCGAGTTATTTTTGAGAGACAATCAAAATTTATGATTTCAAAAAATAACCGGGAAAACCTCTTCAACGTGAAGCAGAAACGCTTGCTGATTGGCTGTTCGGATCGCCGTCTCCTCCCAGTGTTGCCCGTTGGTACGATGAAATCATGTTATCTAAGAGGAAAGTTATCAAACAAAAACAGGGGAAAATCTTTTACCCATCTTGCTTTTTCTATTTTTTCTTCAGTTTTTCGATTTCGATCTGTACTGGTTTTGTGAAATGTTGCATCTGAGGACTGTTAATTTCACGATCTCAGCGCTTCAAGCGGCCATAAATGAACTATTCCAGCTTGACGTCATCCCAGTTTTTTTAAACATTCATATTTTCTACACTGTTTTGCTTATTCGTAAATTTTGGAAGTGCGGGCTGAAAGTTTGTCGTAGGGTGTTTTTCGAGGTGCTGAATCCGATTGTGGGGTAAAAAATAGGAAATTCCGACATGGTAAAATTCCTCATTGGCCCTGACAGACAGACAGAGTAATAAATTACTCTTTTATTAATTGGTGAAGAATGGGGAGACAAGAGTGTTGAAGAGGGGAACCATGGGAGGAGAGAGCTAGAAGAGTTGTGGAAGGCCTCATAAAGTACAAGGAAGCGTTCTGTCCATCATTAACATTTCGCCTGCCCTTTTCCAAATAATATTTGTTGCCAAGATAAATTATCTTTGAATGTTTTTATTATAAATAGCTGACCAGCAATGCCGTTGCATATTGACTCTTGGAGAACGCTCTGGTGTTCTTCGTAGTATCCACTGTCTCTTTGAAGGAGAATCCCTACCCTGTCGAGCAGGTTTCCTTCTTCCATCACCTCCATGTTTCTGCAACATGAGAATCATACACTTATATTATTTAAATTAGTAGAACTATCTGGGCAAACTATAGTACACCTACATTCCAGTCATCGAGGTTAATCCTGAAAACCAGAATATTGGAGTGAGGGATTGACGACTAAACGGAACCTTGTATAAAAATATTTGCTAAAATCGAAGACCAATACCAATTCAGGACTTATTTTGAATGAGAAATTTTGGGCTGATTCCGAGTAGGTATACCTACTCCATGATTCTTATCTTAACCCTTACGAACCCTCAGTTGCTATAAAGCAACACATAATTTTGACACTCACCTAACTCTGGCCAGACAACACAGCTGACAGATGTCATTCAGAAGACTATTGCCAGTAAGGAATGGAAGGTAAAGAAGCGGGAAGAAAGAGGCCCTGAAGTCAAAGCATTTATGCAGGCGAGTGGAAAATGAGTTTGAAGTAGAGTAAGGTTTTTGGTTTATTATTTTCAATAATAAGCCTTTGGAATCGAGCAAGAAAAAAAAATTTTAACCCCCCCTCAAAATTTGATGTTTTACGTTTCAAGGTACGTAGAATACGAAAATCGAATAAAAAAATTTCCGTCCGTACGCGGCACTTTTCTTAGCAACACTGGACCGATTTGGTTCAAATTTGGTATATGGGCTCCATTTGGGGTCTAGTTGTGCCGCGAAGCTTTTGGTTGATGTAGGTCACTTCTAAGGGGTGAAAATTAAGGGTTGAAATTTTCAAGAGTGCCCTAGCTCGAAAACTCTCGAAATAAAGGTATCGTTTTTTCACAAATTTTAAATAGTACTGAATTTTTAAAAATTTTTGAGACCACCCGGAGCTCTGTAGGACAAACCGTTCGGTCCCTACGAGTACTTGAAGGTTTTCCTTAGATAAAACAGAATCATGAGTGTGAATCGCAAAAGAGGTCTAATCGCCGTTCAAATTTTATCGGACTAAAATGCGATCGCTGTTCATTTCTTCGATTTGTATACAGTTTTGCCTTCTGCGTAACCAGTAATCAAATTTCCATATGAAGCTTTCTATTTTTCCAATCGAGTGTGAAGCGTTTAGTTCTTTCTAATAAACTTGATTGTGAAGGTGTGAAGCCAGTATGGTGTGGTAGGTAGTACCTAGCTGGTAGGTAAAAAAAAGTTGGTAGGTAAAAAAAATGTTGGTGGGTAAAAAACGCTGCAAATCATTGCTCAAAAGCTTCTTCACTCGTCAGATCACTGATCAGCTGAGTGAGCTCCGAAGCCATTTTCAATCCAATTGAATGGAAGTGCTCTTCCAGGCGTCTCCAGCATTCGAGGAGATCTTCTTCACTCTTCAGATCACTGATCAGCTGAGTGAGCTCCAAAGCCATTTTTACTCCTATTGAATGGAAGTGCTCTTCCAGGCGTCTCCAGCATTCGAGGAGATCTTCTTCACTCTTCAGATCACTGATCAGCTGAGTGAGCTCCAAAGCCATTTTTACTCCTATTGAATGGAAGTGCTCTTCCAGGCGTCTCCAGCATTCGAGAAGATCTTCTTCACTCTTCAGATCACTGATCAGCTGAGTGAGCTCCAAAACCATTTTTACTCCTATTGAATGGAAGTGCTCTTCCAGGCGTCTCCAGCATTCGAGGAGATCTTCTTCACTCTTCAGATCACTGATCAGCTGAGTGAGCTCCGAAGCCATTTTCAATCCTATTGAACGCAGGAAGCTGAAATTTGAGAGGGAAGGTCAAGGGAGAATACAGATGGTGGTAGGTGCTATTGATGGAGAACCAGTGATCTATACAGAAGGGTGATCTATACAGAAAATAATAAACCTTTGAGCAATGATTTGCAGCGTTTTTATTATCCAGTTCTTGAGAGTCGGTAGTCCTACTGACTCTCAAGAACTGGATGATAGAATATCTTCGATTCAGCGGTAAAGAACCACAAACCCTACTGAGGTTTTTTATTTATTAGGAATTCGAAATTCGGTCAGGAAAATACGGGTTTGGGTGGGTCAGTGATTTGTGGATTTATCGCCAATTAAAACTTTCAGTGTTCTCCTCTATTTAGTTATTGTTTGGTGTTTTCTTTCAAGTTAGGTCGAGTTGTTGGGTGGAAACGAGAAACCCATATTTCTTGGGTTTGTGATCGGCATCGGTTTTGACGATTCTGACCGGTATCGTCGGAAAAAAAACTATCGTCAAATTTTGAAAAATTCATCTTTCCTACTTCTCAGAATATTCTTTTATTTTTCAGTTTGTAGATGTAAAATTGAGACACGTAAGGTTTCATAGTCGAAACATATCAATCGCAGAAGTCGCCTAAACTTGTAGACTGCGTTTGTAATAGTATGAAAATTGAAAAGTTATTACAGCATTTTCTATTTAAAAAATTAAAAAAAAATCAATTAAATAAGATACCTACATGGTTTTGATAAAGTACAATTTTAAATTACTAAGTTGAATGATGAAGAAACACATTGTCGCTTAAGATTCATCATGTTACATCTAACATTTTGTCCAAAATGAGGTTAGAACGGTTTCTTATTTGAATTTTCGCGCCTGAGTGATTGGTGGACTAGTGATTAGTTTTTTTATTGCTCCACTTGAAACGCTGTAATTTCTGATTTATTTATCATAGCACAACTAAAATCATCTGACATTTCGCCACATCTACAATCTTCAACATGGCGGAAGGCTACAGCTCAGATGATAAGCTGGGTTTTGTTTGACTACGTTAATGATTAGGGAGTGTTTCCTGAAAAAATATTTTGTAATCTATTCTCCACTAAATAAACTTCAATAAAAACAAAATACCATATCCCAAGCTATCTGGAATGACAACTAATTCTTCGTTGAAAGTTGCAGATTTGAAGTTTGATGTGCCATGATGTTTCATGTTTTTCTAGCTGCTTTCCTATAGAAAAGTCATTGCCAATTTCAAGGGGGAAGAAACGCCTTGAGTCTTCCGTTGCTGAACGATAACCTGCATGAAAATTTTGAAAAATACCAAAAAAAACTGATTTTTATTCACGATGTATGACAAATTGTTAGGAGGAAGGCACTAACCACAGTGCGGACACGCCTTTCACTCATGACCTTCCTTACAAAAGGCCAAAACAGGCCCAATTCTGACATTCTAGTTTACCGACCAAAAAGAGACTCTCCAATTGGTCTTATTCTATGGCTGTACTCTCTAAATCACAAAACTGAGTTCTCTAAACTTCTCTCTTAAAGTTTTTGGGACCTTAAAGCTAAAATTTAAATTCTTATAGTCCCAAGTTGTGGGCCAGAAAGTAAGGCGGCAGTAAGTGTCTCCATCACTTTACAAATCTCTCTATTTTCAAATTGGAAGTTAGCTGAAACTAAACCCCCTATCATAGGTCGAAAATTCAAGTGCTTGCTGTGCTTTTTACCTAATGATAGAAAAAAGTCTAAAATTAGAAAATTTTCAATACCCGTGTTAGTACTACTAATGTGATATTAGGCAATCTTGGTTCTTGACTTGAGATTGTGCCTTGGGGAAACTAAAAACGTGATTTTATTGGTGGTTTACGATCTCACAAATGAAACCTTGAAACTTCTTAACTCTCTTCTGAAGATAAAGTTGCATTAAAATTGTGACTTCTCCATAATGTTATGCCTGTTACATTTTGCTTCCAAGTCTACCAAGGAAGCAGAAGCATTATTTTCACTTTCATGGTTGAAAAAAATGTTCTCCAAAATCAGAATTTCCACTCGCGTTTGATGTTTCGAGTCTTCCTGGTCAATTTTGGTTCCGTGTCTGTCTGACATAAAACTATCGAAGTTAATGACCAATTTCGATACAATTTTCAGAGATTGTGCGGATTTGCAGAATTGCAATGATTTCTCTTTTTTAATTCTCGTATTAAGGAAATTTTATCTCGGAGAAGGATAAATTTCATAGTTTTTCAGTAAACTTCATCACTGCCAGCTACAGAGTATTGCCATTTCACCACGAAACACTGAGAAAATGTGGTACGTCATTGCACAATGAGAGGAAAAATTTCAACAGCATAGCACATCTACGAGATTTCGTGACATATGATGTTTACTGTACTATTAAATGCAATTCAAGTTAGCAGACTGTAAATAAAAGTAGATCGATCAATAAAAATTTTAAAAACTATGAAATTTATGGACCAAATCGGTTTTTTTGCTCTCCTGAAAAGTAGGCAAAAGTTAGATGTGCCATGATGCATCTTAAGCGACGACATTCTGAATTAGTTGAAAAATGTCTGAAAATATATCGCACCCTTGCTTAATTAGTGCTACAACCCAAAAAAAATTATACGGTTTTTCAATTCAGAATATTTTTATATTATCTTTTACTCCCTAATCTCTCGTCTCATTGAATGGGATGCATTTTGGAAGGCAGTTCCCAGGATATATCAACTCTAGTAACACTATTGGGAATAAGCCTTCTTTGGCTAGTGATAGACTACATTATTTGTGAAAACTGAACCGAGCTGGCCCAATGTTAACCACAAGCAACTTAGGATGTTGAGAGATTGAGCGAAGACCATCACAGGTTGCCCTCAAGCAACACTTGAGAGAGCGCCTACCCAGAGTTACTCGGAAGCGACACATCACCAAACTTTTGACATGGATATGTCTTAGTTCTGGGGGTCATTCCAAAATTTTCGACACACAAAACAATGCAACGTTTTTTCTCTGATGCTGTTGGACGCAGGAAGCTGAAATTTGAGAGGCAGGGTCAATCGATACATATACTTCTATACATCATCAAAGTTGATGATCACTGATCAGCTGAGTGAGCTCCAAGGCCATTTCCTCTCCTGTTGAACGCAGGAACCTGAAATTTGTGAGGGCGGGTCAATGGAGAATGCTGAAGGCGCCTAAGTGGTCATTGATCAGCTGAGTGAGCTCATCACTTGAATTGCCATCATAAGACATATCCATGTACAGATGTATCTGCATGCAGTGTAGATACTCTTGTTTACCATGAACGTTTTTTAACTACCAATATTTCAATTTTTCTTTATTTCCTTCTTATTAAACCAATTAGAAGGTTGTATTATTAAAAAAACGTCTGCCAAGTGGGTGTGGCACATAGCTTCCTCGTATCCATAACCCGATTGTATAGATGATCCGATGCATAGTAGTTAATCTCAAAACATCAATCTCTGAGTACCTTTCACTACCCTCATAGGGGACCATCTACACGCTAGTCTGGTCAATACTAGAAAATGTCATCAAATTCGGATGAAAAATGTAAATGTCATGGCTGTTACAGGGATTTTACGTATGCGCATGCGCAGTGGCTTCTATCAGTCCGAAGGTGATGATTTTCATAGGGGACCATATAAATACTAATCTGTAACATCCCTGAAAATTTCATTGAAATCAGGTAGGAAATGTGGAAGTTATGGCCGTTACAAGGAAATTCACGTTTGCGCATGCGCAGTGGCTTCTATCAGTCCGAAGGTGATGATTTTCATAGGGGACCATATAAATACTAATCTGTAACATCCCTGAAAATTTCATTGAAATCAGATGGAAAATGTAGAAGTTATGGCCGTTACAAGGAATTCACGTTTGCGCATGCGCAGTCGCTTCTATCAGTCCGGGGATGATGATTTTCATAGGGGACCGTCTACACACCAACCCGCACAATCCCTGAAAATTTCATAGAAATCGGACAATAACTTCGTATAGTTATGCGCGTTACAAGGAATTCATGACAGACAGACAGACAGACAGACACACAGACAGACAGACACACAGACACGGAACCAAAATTGTTCAGAAAGGTCTAAAACGCAAAACTCGAGTGAAAATTTTGATTTTGGAGAACTTTTTTTTTTCGTCCTTGAAAAGTGAAAACAAAGCTTCCGCTACCTTGGTAGACTCGGAAGCAAAAAATTGCAACCCTGAAAAATTGATGCGTGGGTTCTGAGGGTTTAATCGAGTTATTCAACACAATAGTCCTCAAAAGCCTCAAACAAATGAGTAAATACCGAATTTTGGCCACTTTGACAACTTTTGAATTTTAAACCAAAATGCACCATAATTGGAGGATTGTAAACTTCGTTTAGCCACATTTATTATTCAAAACCCTCAGGCACATACCTATCAAGACATCAACCAAAATGAAATTTTCAGTTTTGTCTAATGAGGTATTTCAGTCAATTTTTTTAAATTTTATTTTTAAAAGTGTATGGCTCAGGAATAACGGTAATCGGGTCTGTTCTTCGAGAAAATGTTTTTAAAAAATCAGAGAAGCTAAGGAAAGTTGAAGATTTGAATGGTGTGACGTAGCTAGCCAACTGTCTTTGAAAAGAGTATCCATGCACAGAAACCCTTGGAGGACCTCTTGGATACTACAAAATACTACTCACACACGCGCGGCATAAGTGTGTGTGCGTTCATGGCAGCCCGCCTTTGTTTCAAACGTGTAATCTCTTTAATTAATTTTTCTACCACATGTTATAGTATCATTGGGCTTAAAGTTGTAGTCTATAGGTTTTCAAGGGTGCTGAATCCAAATTTGAGGTCAAAAACCTGAATTTCCGACCCACCGAATTACCCCATTACCCGCAATTCTAACAATCTTCATCTTTGTTACAAATAGATTTTGTTTGTTTCACAGGATAATCGTTCGTGATTCGCAGTCTGAGAGAAAAAAGAACAAGGACTGCGCAGTGCATTTTCCATGGAAACTGCGGGCGAATTTTTCACTGACTGAACAGCATTGCTCAATGGTATGTTCCGAAAACTTATTGTGTTCTCCTTGCGCTGTACGGATTGATCAATGGTTGTGAGGCTGATCTTATTTTAGTTTCTTATAATCATGCTCCTGTAGGTAAATAACCATAATAAGTTAGTAGAAGGACTAGTGAAATCTTGAAAAAATATATTTATGTAGGTAAGACACATCCAGGGCGTTTGTGCGTCCACATGTTTCAATTTGGGCTCTTGCACAGATATGAGGCTCAGTTTTGTTTGTTGTTGATAGCAGTTGTGTGTGCATAACGTTTCGTGCTGCCATGACGTGCATTCATAGGGAAGAGGTGGCGGACAACAGATACCTACAACGTGGTAGTAATGAGGGTATGACAGGCGATGTAGCGCTTTGATCCTGTACAGGCAGTACTTACTAGGGGAAATGCATCGTGCAACGCGTGGAGAGATGAGCTGGGATTGCATTGTAGGTAGGATGAGGAAAAAGGGTCGGGTGAGATGACTCCGCTCCCTTGACATTGAACACAAATGATTCTTCCCTTCAGGAACGGATCGAAGTTGTGGATCCACGACCGAGTTGGTACGACTTCCTGGACACGTGGAGCTACCACGTGTATCAATTCACTTATTGGATGTTGAATGGGATAATTTATTCAAGAAAGAGTGGGGAACTATCATTGATTATGGGCATACCGAATTGGGAATATACTTACTCTTCGAAAATCTTTACTCGTAATAGTAAATCTCATATATAGCATTTCCAAGTCAAATTCAACCTTTTCCGAAACAAATTCAACCTTTTCACCATTATTAGGGAAATGTCGAAAAATACCCACAAGCCCTAAATGTAGTGCCAAATGCTTGTCTGAAATTGGGGACTGGGCTGAAAACAATACTCCAAACGCAGTAGGTAGGTACCAAACAAAATCGTGTTATATTTGAAAGAAATCAACAAAAAGTATAACTTATAGCATTTCCAAGTCAAATCCAACCTTTTCCTTGGAGTAGTTTTTTAAAATTTAATCTATTGATTCAAATTTTTAAGACACTTTCGCCAATTGTTCCTAAAGTTTAAAAATTTGAATCAATAGATTAAGTTTAAAAAAAAACGCTGCAAATCATTGCTCAAAGGTTTATTATTTTCTGTATAGATCACCCTTCTGTATAGATCACTGGTTCTCCATCAATAGCACCTACCACCATCTGTATTCTCCCTTGACCTTCCCTCTCAAATTTCAGCTTCCTGCGTTCAATAGGATTGAAAATGACTTCGGAGCTCACTCAGCTGATCAGTGATCTGAGGAGTGAAGAAGCCTTTGAGCAATGATTTGCATCGTTTTTTACCCACCAACATTTTGGTTTATTATTTTCAATAATAAGCCTTTGGAATCGAGCAAGAAAAAAAAAATTTTAACCCCCCCTCAAAATTTGATGTTTTACGTTTCAAGGTACGTAGAATACGAAAATCGAATAAAAAAATTTCCGTCCGTCCGCCGTCCGCGGCACTTTTCTTAGCAACACTGGACCGATTTGGTTCAAATTTGGTATATGGGCTCCATTTGGGGTCTAGTTGTGCCGCGAAGCTTTTGGTTGATGTAGGTCACTTCTAAGGGGTGAAAATTAAGGGTTGAAATTTTCAAGAGTGCCCTAGCTCGAAAACTCTCGAAATAAAGGTATCGTTTTTTCACCAATTTTAAATAGTATTGAATTTTTAAACATTTTTGAGACCACCCGGAGCTCTGTAGGACAAACCGTTCGGTTCCTACGGGTACTTGAAGGTTTTCTTTCGATAAAACATAATCATGATTGTGAATCGCAAAAGAGGTCTAATCTCCATTCAAATTTTATCGGACTAAAATGAGATCGCTGTTCATTTCTTCGATTTGTATACAGTTTTGCCTTCCTCGTAACCAGTAATCAAATTTCCATATTATTAAGGTTCCCGGCCGAGTTTATAGTCCTAATAAGAAAAGAGAACACGTTACGTTGACTGAAAAACTAGAACTCAACTTTTTTATTAGAGATCAATAAACTCTTTCATAATCATGTGTCTAAATCAATATAACTATTGTAACTTCCTAACAATATGAAGCTTTCTATTTTTCCAATCGAGTGTGAAGAGTTTAGTTCTTTCTAATAAACTTGATTGTGAAGGTGTGAAGCCAGTATGGTGTGGTAGGTAGTACCTAGCTGGTAGGTGAAAAAAAGTTGGTAGGTAAAAAAAATGTTGGTGGGTAAAAACCGCTGCAAATTATTGCTCAAAGGCTCTTCAGATCACTGATCAGCTGAGTGAGCTCCGAAGCCATTTTCAAACCTTTTGAATGGAAGTGCTCTTCCAGGCGTCTCCAGCATTCGAGGAGATCTTCTTCACTCTTCAGATCACTGATCAGCTGAGTGAGCTCCAAAGCCAATTTTTACTCCTATTGAATGGAAGTGCTCTTCCAGGCTTCTCCAGCATTCGAGAAGATCTTCTTCACTCTTCAGATCACTGATCAGCTGAGTGATCTCCGAAGCCATTTTCAATCCTTTTGAATGGAAGTGCTCTTCCAGGCGTCTCCAGCATTCGAGGAGATCTTCTTCACTCTTCAGATCACTGATCAGCTGAGTGAGCTCCAAAGCCAATTTTTACTCCTATTGAATGGAAGTGCTCTTCCAGGCTTCTCCAGCATTCGAGAAGATCTTCTTCACTCTTCAGATCGCTGATCAGTTGAGTGAGCTCCAAAGCCATTTTTACTCCTATTGAATGGAAGTGCTTTTCCAGGCGTCTCCAGCATTTGAGGAGATCTTTTTCACTCTTCAGATCACTGATCAGCTGAGTGAGCTCCTAAGCCATTTTCAATCCTATTGAACGCAGGAAGCTGAAATTTGAGAGGGAAGGTCAAGGGAGAATACAGATGGTGGTAGGTGCTATTGATGGAGAACCAGTGATCTATACAGAAGGGTGATCTATACAGAAAATAATAAACCTTTGAGCAATGATTTTGAAAAATTGGCAGATCACCGAACCTGGCAACACTGGGTCAACCCACTCTCCGCATCTTCCTCGTTTATTATTACCATGACAACCGAACTTCAGATCTTCATCTTCTCTCTCGTATTCGTCGTAGTTTTTGTACCGTTTTAATAGCGTTTTATTTCGTTTGACTACAAGTAAAGTATTATCATAAAAGTATTGCTAACAACCTATTCTAATATTGATCTTTAGTGCTGAGAATAGGTATCTTCGATCTTCAAGAAAGGTAAGAGGAATATTCAATCATATTCCCTCATTTTGACATGAGCTCATACGAGGCTTTGGGATCAAGCCACTTGGTTTGGGTGAAAGTTTGGTTGCATTTAGAAACTATTACGTATGATTGAGTTGGTGTAAAAATCCGTAATCAAGGTACTACTTAATCCGTAACTCGTACCTATGCCGTAATAAATCCGTAATCAGAGTACTTAATCCGTAACTCGGACGTAAGCCGTAAGAAATCCGTAAAGTAACCAAGGTAATCCGTAATATGTAATTATCACCACATCAGTACGTAAGTGTATGTGGATGCCGTAACCCAGGCCACTATGAAACGAGAAAGTAACCCAAGAGTTGGGATGGTCTATGAAATTAAGGGCCTCGTTCATAGTTTGTAACCGTAAGACTTAAGCAGGAATCCGTAAAAGTCCCTAAAATAAGACTGTGCATATGAAAACGATTATGTAAGTACTGTGAGGTAGGTACATGCGTCGGGCCTGGGTATTATACCTCTTAACCTTGTTACTGAGTACGTAGTGCGCACAGCAATGTAATTCACGTAAGACCATACAAAATTCCATTGATTTTGTAACTAGATCTACTGCCTATAAGACCGTATAGTTTTTGATTCCGTAAATGAAATCCGTAATCAGTCTTATAACTGACAATAGAAGTGTAATAATGATAAAGTAAAACTATGGGCAGTTGGATCGTAAATGGTGTAAGTAAATGCTAGAATGTGTCAAGACACCTTCTTTAGCCGAATCCGTAAAGTATGAGAACGAGGAGCAGCAAGTGCAACTTGCCACTTCTGTATCTTCTCCTATTCAGAATACCAACTCAACTATAAGATGGAGACATTCGAGATTAAGAGAAATTTACCAAACTTTGAAACCCATCCAAGCAATCGTAATGCCCCCGTCAAGGGCAATGTTTGTTTGAGTCGTTATGAAATTAGATCTTAACCTTAATCCGTAATCAGGTTTGAATATTATTCCGTAATCAGAACTATATTCCGTAAAACATTGAAAAGACCCCTACAGTCGCAGGTTCCACAGGACTTGCTTCTGTGCGCTTCCTGGCATATGTGAACGGGCATCACAATTATTGAGTGACTGCACGGGTGGCCTTAGACGGAAAATTCAGCTTCCGAAACAGGAGCCCAACCTTTTAGGCGTCAGCTCCTGTGGTTGGTCGCCTGATGATCCCCCACCGTTTCAATGCTTCAAGACTGGGGCTGGCTCCAACAAACGTATCATGTTCATCCTAACTGAGAAATGAAGCTGTACATAATGTGAACCGTAATAATTAGAATGATAATCCCAATGATGGATTTTAAACTGTAATAATGAGCAGACAAACCTCGAAGTACCCAAGCCATAATAAGTACTTCGTAATTCAATAGTAATCCGTAATTCAACTGCAATCCGTAATTCAATAGTAATCCGTAATTCAACTGTAATCCTTAATTCAACAGTAATCCGTAATTCAACTATACCTAATCTGTAATTTAATAGTAATCCGTAATTCAACCATAATTCATAATTCAATAGAAATCCGTAATTTAATAGTAATCCGTGAAATCCATAACATGAAACCGTAAGGTAAATGGATACTGTAAATTTTGACGTTGTAAGCTACATCTATGGAATCAACCCGTAAAACTGCTGTTGCAAATTCCAATGGTGAAAAATAGTACCGACCTCGATTCTGACCATTTATGTTTTTTGGTTTGTAGGAAATGGATCACGTAGGTGAAAACCACCAGTCTATAGTTGATGAAGGAAAAGATCGTGAGCGGCGTGTGCGTCAAGATTTATTGGGTATAGTCCGTGAACACACAAGAACTTTTGCTGAAAATGGTTTGGCACTCATTGAGGAAGCTCAAAAAGAAGCAAATGAACAGCTGAACTTGGTAAAGAATTACTATGAACGTCGTCTTGATGCGTTGAATACCAACATGGAAGCAGCGTTATCAGATTTGGAAGAAAGGTATAACACTGGTATAGTTCAAAGAAATTCTGATCCTGATTCAATTGTTACACACACCGCTGATAAAGACAAACAACAAACGTCACCACGTTCATCAAAACATGTATTTCGACCAAAATTCCAAAAAGGGGACAATAAGTTGACTTCTGATATAGAGTACACGCTTTGGAAACACAGAATTCGCCATGAACTACTGTCCCAAGACTGTCTGTTTCTTATTGACAAAGATGTTCAACCTACTGAGACATATGATGACAAAACTACTTATCTTATGAAGAGTTCTGTTATGTCGTACCTACTTTCCAATTTAGAGGAACGTCACCAGAGACAAGTGCGACATGCGAAAGATCCTGCAGAAATGATGTCCCATTTGGACAAAGTTTGTGATTTGACCAGTAATTTTTCTGAACATCAGTATAGAACATTGTTCAACAATATTAAGTACGATCCACGTCAACAATCTGTAATGGATTTTTTAAACGAGTTTGATGATTTGATCGAGAAAATTAAAAGATGTCCTGACTCACAACTCAGTGACTCACAGATCAAACACAATCTACTGACTGCATTTGCAGAGGCTCTTCCGAACGTAGTAAGTTCATTAAAACAAGAACCAAGACCTGGAAAATCAATTCAGGAAATCAAAGATGCCTTGCAGAGTGAGGAACACATGTTGAATGAACTCCATCGTCGTTCTTCATCTGGCATAGCAATGTACAGTAATTACTCATCTCTGCAAAGGAAACGTCCTTGTTCTGTGACTCAAAATGACAAGTTCGGCAAGTTCAAAAAGTCAACTCACAGTTCGTATAGACGTCCGCCAACTTGTAAGAAATGTGGTATTCAGGGACACATGTATGAAAACTGTCGAAAATCTGGACGGGTGTGCTACAACTGTGGGAAAGATGACGGACACATTGCTGCTGACTGTCCACAAGCACCAACTGAGTCTTCCAAACGATACCGTAATCCCGAAAAGCAGAAGACTCCTGCGCAAGCCCGAATTGAATTAACTAAAGCTAAAACACTGCAAAACAAAAGATCTAAGCCCAAGAGGCGTCGAATGCCATTCAAAGCAGCAGTTGCTGAATCCAAACAACGTATGAAAGAGGGCAAATCTTTCCTAGCAATCATAGCGGACCAAGAGAAAGACGATCTTTCTGATAATGAACGTATGTGCTGGGTTCAAGATATGGATTCAGATGACGACTATGACCACGCCATGTACGCTCACCAACGTAACGACCATGATGAAGCTCGTCCATCAGGGGCTGCTTTTTCAAACATAGAACGTAAGTTATTCCGTAATCCGTATCTACATTTTATCATTGATTCTGGTTGTACAGAACACATGGTTAATGATCCACATGTTTTTGTAAATATGCGAAACCTACCTAGACCAAAATTCATCTCTTGTGCTAATAAAAATAGGGATGCTGATCTAGTGATACATCAAGTAGGGGACATAATTTTCTACATTGAGAGCACTAACACGTACGGTTGTCTAAGAAATGTTCTCTATGCTCCTGAATTGTCAGAAAATTTGTTCTCTTTACGTAAACAAATGAAAAATAATCTCAATGCTATTTTTAGCGATAAAACTGTAGAAATTAGGGATAGGTCTTCTGGAGAATTGGTCAAGTCTGGACACTATGATGGGCAATTCTGGTGGGTCTCATTCTCTCTACCTTTTACGTCTGCTTCACAAGCTGAAAAGAGACGCATTTTGCAAGGAGTTTTAGGAATTTCTTACATGGCCGAGTCGGAGGTAGGAGGGAGTTCACAGCCTAGTACGAGTTCTAGTAATCAGGGGCATGACACCTCCGTTTTGCCTGTAGGAGGGAGGAAAAGAGTACAGGCAAGGAAGTTCTCTGATGCTGGCCCTGATTCAAAACGAATTATGTCAGAAAATGATTCCAGTACAAATGTTGACTCTGGGGTGAATGACAGCGACCTTGTAGCTATACACACCAGTACTGTTCCTAGTTTGAGAGATAATCTGGGGTTGCTCTGGCACTATCGGTTGAACCACGCCTCAAAACAATATTTAGAGATTGCTGCCAAGTTGATGCCTTCTCTGAAGAAGATCAGATTCAACTCAGGCATTCTTGATTGTAGTTCTTGCAAAATGGCAAAGGCCAAACGAAAGCCTTGCAAAGATGTTCGAATCAGATCAGATATTCCGTTTCATCGATTGTGGAGTGATCTTATGGGTCCAATAAAGCCCTATTCACTCAAAACCTTGAATAAATATGTGGTAACCTTCACAGATGATGCCACAAGGTTTGTATTTGCTTATGAGATTCCCGATAAAACGAAAGTACATGTAGCACTGACTGAATGCATAGAAGAGATTAGAAAACTGAAGGGACCTGATGCTGAAATGACGCAGATATTGACAGATGGTGGAACTGAATATCGAACATCAGAGATGAAAGCTCTACTAACTCGAAATAACATAACTCTGACAACATGCGAGCCCGCTACTCCACAACATAATGGTTGTTCCGAGCGTCTGAATCTTACGTTAGCCTCATGCATAAGAGTCAATCTGATCTCAGCTGGTATGCCAACCCATTTCTGGGGCTACGCTCTCAGGCATACAGTTCACGTACATAATAGAACCCCTAATGCATCAAACAACTTTCTAACACCCTATGAGCTGGTACACGAAAAAGCTCCTAATCTAAATTATATACGACGTTTTGGCTGTGAGGCGTATGTACTCGACAACCATGCCAAAACAAGACCGAAATTTGACCCAAGAGCCAACTTAGGGTTTCTTCTCGAATGCACTGATACAGGCTATGTGGTCCTTGATGCCAGAAAGAAAACCATCATTCGCTCCAAAAATGTTGACTTTGTGGAGTCAAAAGTTTATGGAGACCATATAAAGACATCATTCAACCAAGATGAAATCCTGGGACAAGAATTCAAAACACACCCAACCATTTCCACAAATTTTGATGAAGAACTACCCGTAATTGAAAATTCATCTAGACCTTCAGACTTAGAACAATCCGTAACGAATACTGCTACAAGATCTACAGACTCAGACCAAACCGTAAACACTGAGAACGAAAAATCCGTAACAACTGTAACTCTGCCTTCTACATCAGGAAAAACCGTAACCATTCCAGATTCCACGCCATATACCTCAAGTACTCAAAAGGAAAAACGAATCGGAGGAACATCTGAATTTGACTTCTTCCAAAATATCGAATATGATAGCGAAAATGAAACAGCATACCTATCTTATGCTGACAATCCTATCTCAGATGATACTCCACAGACCTACTATGATGCTATGAATTCCGATCAAGCTGAACACTGGATTCAAGCAATAAACACAGAATTTAACGCTCTAATGAAATGTGACACTTGGGAAATAGTTCCTAAAAGCTCTCTCCCTGCAAATACAAAAGTTGTCCAATCTCGCTGGGTACACAAGATCAAATCAGAGGCAAATGGAGGAATTCGCTATCGCAGTAGGCTGGTTGCAAAAGGTTTTTCTGACTCAAACTATTATGGTCGAACTGAAACCTATGCACCTGTTGCCCGCCTAGCAGATGTACGATTCATGCTGATTATTGCTAATAAGTTTGATCTTGAAATTAGTCAATATGATGTGAAAACTGCCTTTCTAAATGGAACTCTAGAGAAAACTGTTTACATGGAGATTCCCGATGGTTATTGTGAATACCTTGGCAAATCATCTAAATTGAGAAATACGAATGTGTGCAGATTAAAACGTGCTTTGTATGGACTTAAAGTCTCACCCAAGCGCTGGTTTTTAAGATTTCTGGAAACCATTGAAAATATGGGCTTCAAGGCATATGACTTTCAGCCATGCTTATTTCTTTGGAGACACCAACAACAATTTGCTATCTTGCTTTTGTATGTTGACGACATTTTGCTAGTTACCAATAACAAGTTTAAACAAAGGGAAATTGAACAAGTCCTCAAACAAGAATTTGAAATAAGCCTACTTGGCGAACCCACTCAATTTCTTGGATTGGAAATAAAAAGAGACCGTCCAAACCGCAAGATCTTCCTACATCAATCCAAATTTGTTAAATCACTTCTGGAACGCTTTGATGTGACCAAATATAAGTCTTTGCACATTCCAATGAGGCCTGGTGATGAACGTATAAACACAAAAACCAAGACTTGGAAAATCAATTCAGGAAATCAAAGATGCCTTGCAGAGTGAGGAACACATGTTGAATGAACTCCATCGTCGTTCTTCATCTGGCATAGCAATGTACAGTAATTACTCATCTCTGCAAAGGAAACGTCCTTGTTCTGTGACTCAAAATGACAAGTTCGGCAAGTTCAAAAAGTCAACTCACAGTTCGTATAGACGTCCGCCAACTTGTAAGAAATGTGGTATTCAGGGACACAACTTTCAAACACTTGACAAAGTTATGTTATCATTATGTGCGTGATGAGGTAAAACATAAAAACATTGAAATTAGCTGGCTGGAATCGGAAAGACAGCTTGCTGATGTCTTTACCAAGCCTTTGCCAAGAAAAAAATTCATCTTATTCCGTAATATGCTGGTCAATCAGCTACCTGTTTGAACATATTTCTGTTCTTGTTCTTTGCAGGTAGATTGACCTAATCCGTAACAACCCGTAAAGTCTGTAACAACCCGTAAAGTCTGTAACAACTCGTAAGTGATGGCTCCAATGTCAACCAGTCTTCCTCTGGGTCTGGATTCATGGTTCTGGATCTGGGAGGGAGTGAAAAATTGGCAGATCACCGAACCTGGCAACACTGGGTCAACCCACTCTCCGCATCTTCCTCGTTTATTATTACCATGACAACCGAACTTCAGATCTTCATCTTCTCTCTCGTATTCGTCGTAGTTTTTGTACCGTTTTAATAGCGTTTTATTTCGTTTGACTACAAGTAAAGTATTATCATAAAAGTATTGCTAACAACCTATTCTAATATTGATCTTTAGTGCTGAGAATAGGTATCTTCGATCTTCAAGAAAGGTAAGAGGAATATTCAATCATATTCCCTCATTTTGACAGATTTGCAGCGTTTTTTTTACGTACCAACTTTGTTTTGCCTACCAGCTAGGAACTACCTACCACACCATACTGGCTTCACACCTTCACAATCAAGCGATCGCATTTTAGTCCGATAAAATTTGAATGGAGATTAGACCTCTTTTGCGATTCACACTCATGATTCTGTTTTATCGAAGAAAAACCTTCAAGTACTCGTAGGGACCGAACGGTTTGTCCTACAGAGCTCCGGGTGGTCTCAAAAATTTTTAAAAATTCAATAGGTACTATTTAAAATTGGTGAAAAAACGATACCTTTATTTCGAGAGTTTTCGAGCTAGGGCACTCTTGAAAATTTCAACCCTTAATTTTCACCCCTTAGAAGTGACCTACATCAACCAAAAGCTTCGCGGCACAACTAGACCCCAAATGGAGCCCATATACCAAATTTGAACCAAATCGGTCCAGTTTTGCTAAGAAAAGTGCCGCGTACGGCGGACGGACGGAAATTTTTTTATTCGATTTTCGTATTCTACGTACCTTGAAACGTAAAACATCAAATTTTGAGGGGGGGTTAAAATTTTTTTTTCTTGCTCGATTCCAAAGGCTTATTATTGAAAATAATAAACCAAAAATGTCCGTCCGTCCGCCGTACGCCGTACGCGGCACTTTTCTTAGCAACACTGGACCGATTTGGTTCAAATTTGGTTTATGGGCTCCATTAGGGGTCTAGTTGTGCCGCGAAGCTTTTGGTTGATGTAGGTCACTTCTAAGGGGTGAAAATTAAGGGTTGAAATTTTCAAGAGTGCCCTAGCTCGAAAACTCTCGAAATAAAGGTATCGTTTTTTCACCAATTTTAAATAGTATTGAATTTTAAAAAATTTTTGAGACCACCCGGAGCTCTGTAGGACAAACCGTTCGGTCCCTACGAGTACTTGAAGGTTTTCCTTCGATAAAACAGAATCATGAGTGTGAATCGCAAAAGAGGTCTAATCTCCATTCAAATTTTATCGGACTAAAATGCGATCGCTGTTCATTTCTTCGATTTGTATACAGTTTTGCCTTCCGCGTAACGAGTAATCAAATTTCCATATGAAGCTTTCTATTTTTCCAATCGAGTGTGAAGCGTTTAGTTCTTTCTAATAAACTTGATTGTGAAGGTGTGAAGCCAGTATGGTGTGGTAGGTAGTACCTAGCTGGTAGGTAAAAAAAAGTTGGTAGGTAAAAAAAAATGTTGGTGGGTAAAAAACGCTGCAAATCATTGCTCAAAGACTTCAGATCACTGATCAGCTGAGTGAGCTCCGAAGCCATTTTCAATCCTATTGAATGGAAGTGCTCTTCCAGGCGTCTCCAGCATTCGAGGAGATCTTCTTCACTCCTCAGATCACTGATCAGCTGAGTGAGCTCCAAAGCCATTTTCAATCCTATTGAATGGAAGTGCTCTTCCAGGCGTCTCCAGCATTCGAGGAGATCTTCTTCACACCTCAGATCACTGATCAGCTGAGTGAGCTCCGAAGCCATTTTCAATCCTATTGAATGGAAGTGCTCTTCCAGGCGTCTCCAGCATTCGAGGAGATCTTCTTCACTCCTCGGATCACTGATCAGCTGAGTGAGCTCCAAAGGTGCTATTGATGGAGAACCAGTGATCTATACAGAAGGGTGATCTATACAGAAAATAATAAACCTTTGAGCAATGATTTGCAGCGTTTTTTAAAATTTAATCTATTGATTCAAATTTTTAAGACACTTTCGCCAATTGTTCCGAAAGTTTAAAAATTTGAATCAATAGATTAAGTTTAAAAAAAACTGCTTGTAGGAAAAGGTAGAATTTGACTTGGAAAAGGTTGAATATGACTTGGAAATGCCATAAATTATACTTTTTGTTGATTTCTTTAAAATCTAACATGATTTTGTTTGGTACCTACCTACTACATTTGGAGTATTGTTCTCAGCCCAGTACCCAATCACAGACAAACATTTTGTACTACATTTAGGGCTTGCGGGTATTTTCGACATTACCCTATTAATGGTAAAAAGGTTGAAATTGTTTTGGAAAAGGTTGAATTTGACTTGGAAAAGGTTGAATTTGACTTCGAAATGCTATATACGCAAAAAAAACGGAAATGCTGTTTACTAAGTTGTGCTTTCTCACTCTGTAAGATAGGAAAGGTCAAACAAAATGAGGTCTTCTAAAATCAAAATTTGTATCCCATGATTACTTTTGAGTTAAAAAGATTTATATTTCATTATACCAACGAATTCATTATGTTCTTGTTATTCTGTTTAAGAAAGCTATTCTGCTTACCCAACTTGGCACTCTATTTTAGCATTTTTGGTAAAATGTAACTGAGCGGATTCACTTTTGAGTGAAACTCATTAAAACGCGCATCTCAGTCAGCACACGATTGAAGATCATTGGAAGGGATTGGAAATACAGGGAAGTCAGATCAGCTATACGAGAAATAGACCATCCCATTGGTGATTGACGAGAAGAGTCATGTGCTCCCAAAATCGCCGCTTTCAAATCCAGTTGTGGTTTGGCCTTTGAACATCTTTCCTCCATTCAACTAAAGGCTCCCCTCTACAAAAGGCAGCTGATCTTTCCAACTCCTGGAGCCTTGTTGGGTCTTTCTTGTGGAACTTTGTCGCCTTCAATATAACAATCAGCCATAACCTGCCATGCACAACAGCTATAAAAATTTAATTTATTTTAATTAATTAATTTTATTTTATTTTTTTGCATAGAGTTTTCTATGGCACTGTGGATATTAGTTCGTTACTTCCTTATCCATTTTTGGTATCTTTTCATTAGCAGTTTCTACGTTTTTCAAATTCCAGTTTCAACCTGTAGATACATTGTTAACCCTTAACAACCTGAAGTATCTTTTGGTAAGTCCAATTTTTACTTGATACCGTTTATCGACTTTTAAGCCAAAACTGATAGCCATTGGCTCGTTTGATACTCAAAGAAGAATCAAAATAATTCTTGAGTTGACTGAGTGAAATAGGGCCTTCGGGGTACCTTCTACCCTCATTAATTTCTTATCTTGTAGAGCATTATTCCTCGTCAGAGATGGCGCCACTGTCTAAGGCAGCACAAATCCCTGTATGAAGTGAACCTTCTCCCACCTTATTCCCTGGTTATTTACTTTATGAGAAATTACTGACCCCAACATCCCACCAAGGATCTTTCCAAGTTTCCTTCTTCTACTTCAACAAAACTGGGTTTATAGACAGATAGTGCTAGAGTGGCCCTTGGAAAGATCATTCTTGAGCTGATACTGTAGTAGGGCCTTTAAGGAACCTCCTGCTTAAATGTTCTATAGATTTATCAAAATGCATCTATTATTAATTTTTAAAATTCCGAAAAAACACATTTTTTGAACAAGTGGGAAATTAAGGGTTAATTAACTTTGTCACCGAACTGAAGTTAGCAATATTCCTTGATCCTTGGCAATATTCAGAAAACATACCGTAAAAGTTATGGCGACAAAGTTGTCGCTAAGTACTCAGGTTAAACTATTGAAGTTATTAATTTAAATTGTGTTATGATTTTGTGTCCAAAACTTGTGTCCATCAAAATGGGCTCAGAAGAAGAATTCAATCAGTGGCGTCAGGTGACAATATTCGTTAGGCAAACACCTTGACTAGTCATTGAGGAATAAAGAATGGTGAAAAACGCAGCAAAAAATTACACAAAGGTTTATTATTTTTCTGTGTAGACCAAGCGCCAGCAAAGAGGACAGCTTTGCCATGTCACCCCCTACCAACCATGTTTTCGCTTCATAATGTAGCTTATTAAGATGAAATGCTTCACACTCCATTCAAAGAAATAAAGAATTCCTTCATTAAGAAACTTGATTACTGTTGCTAAGGAACTGTTTATTCTCTCTTCTTTCAAGGTCACGACTCGATTGTTTGCCTTGACTTATGCTGTTATAGTGGAAGTATAGGAATACTAGACCCCGCACTGACCCCCCGCCACCCGCCGATCGTCTTTTCTCATCCAAAACAGTCCCGCAAAATTCATGTTTTTGATGGGGATGAGACATCGAACGGAAAACATCGATGTCGATATTTGATAGAAATATCGATATCGACGAAACATCGTATGAAAAACATCGATGTCGATAACATCGTAATGTGAAAAATTGATGTTTTTAAAAAGTGGGGAATTTAACTAATTTGTCAACTAATTAGAATCAAGGGAGAAAACCTGATGAGGCTGTTCTTCCTCCATTCATACGAAGTGGATATGTTTTATTTTAACGTGATTTTATTTTGACGTGATTTTATTTTACTGGGTAACCAACTCCATTATAATTGTTTTCATTCGTTAAATTATCCGATTTTTATACATTCCATTTCGATATCCCATTTCAATTATTGTTTCAAGCATAAAGAGATTTTTTGACATTTTCATGTCTTTGCTTTGGCACATGAACTGAAAAATCGTCACGAAATCTAAGCAAGTCTTGCTCACGCGACCAATAAATAAAATAGACCCACTGTGTTGCGTAGAGAACAATCAACAACCTTACATTTTTGCTTTGGCACATGAACTGAAAAATCGTCACGAAAACTAAGGAAGTCTTGCTCACCCTACCAATGAGAACAATCAACTGTTTTCTTATTTTGATGCTTGGGTTGAACTAACAACCTTACTTCACTATACCTTGTTGTGTAGTGGTTGACATGAAAATGTCCCAATGTGTTGCAGACTCGCATGCAAGCATTTCTGATTTGGCAGTCAATCTTCCGTTGCAAACGAACAAAATTTTCCTATTGTTTTCCAGTAATTATCATGTTACACAAAGTGATGATTGAAAGGTAGGAGGTGTTCTTCAAATTCCAAGTGAATTCAATGAAGTTATCAGGTCTGAAATTGGATTTTGTCTGGTTCCCCTGCAGTAACTAGTAGGTCAAATTTCTCAAATGATGTAATCAAACCACCTCCTCGACATACCGATATCACCGTACCGAAACATCGATGTTTGAAAAACATCAAGTGTAAAACCATCGATGTTAAAAACATCGATATGACGAGCAAAACATCGATGTTTCGGTATTATCGATGTCCCATCCCTAGTTTTTGAATTGCTTGCCTTGCATCGCCAGGCCCCGCGCTAGTTCGTATGTCATCCGCAATCCATCGTAGTTACCGACCTTTTCACCTCTTATGTGTGTTGCGGGCTAGTATCCAAGACAAAAT